>VCCN01002243.1:673458-691200 GCA_006491835.1 Architeuthis dux | reverse complement strand
AGATAGATAGATGTGAATAGACCGAGATAGATAGATATGGATAGATAGATAGATAGATAGATTTGAATAGACTGATATAGATACATACATAGATATGAATAAACTTGACAGATACATTGTAACTGATAGATAGTGTTACTACTAGTGTGAAAACTCAATGATTACACAAAAATAATAATTATATTAATAACATTAGCGGATGGAGAAGTGGATTAAAATTGTCAGGTTTCACACCAAAACCAATTATCAAACACAAAAACAGAAAAGCTGTTTCAAGACGCGCCTGTGACTTAGCACTAATAAAACTGATTTTCTTAACTCACATATCAAAGAACTCCCTATCAGCTTTGATGCACTTCAGAAGAAACGTCTGCATTTCTTTATTACTATTGATTTTTTCTCAGTTCTAAAACATACCAAATGTGAGACCGTCGTGTTCTTTAAAGTGAGATAGTAACACCAACATACAATGCAGTTTATAGAATTTCAAAGACCCAAAATACTAATATGCTTGTTATGGGTCAGATTAAAGCCACTTGATGCCATAAGCAGAGCCCCAAAATGGTGCCTCCTCCTTGGTCCTACCATTGCTTAACTAACAAAATTGAAAAAATTCCTGAAGAAATGAAGGTCATATTCATTCAAAACACATCAAAATACATAAGAAAAATACATTTCTTACAAAAATACACTTCTTACAAAAATACACTTCGTACAAAAATACACTTCGTACAAAAATACACTTCGTACAAAAATACACTTCTTTACTAAACTGAATCTTTACATATGAAACTTATGCTTACACAATGACTAGTTATCTAGAATAGTATTTATGTGGTTGGTTGAATCAACTTTCATTCAAATAGTTCTTTGGATGATTGAACACCTTCTTGTTGTCTGTGTTGTTAACAAGGAGTTCAATTGTCCGAAGAACTATTTGAATGTTAATGACCCTTCTCAAAACTATAGAAAATATCTTAAACTTTCATGTTAAGCAATTTAAACAACCTTTGATAATTTAATGTGGAAACTGCAAGAAACCTGTGGTGCCCCCTCCTCTTTTGATGCCCTAAGCACATGCTTATTTTGCTTAACCCTTTATGGGGCAATTGACTATATATAATCACTTAAATTGGGTCCAAAGATAGCGTATTACTACCTCTACTAAAGCGGCAATCAACAAGTTTGGAGCCATACCACATCCCATTATAATAGCCTGTTCTTGGCCCGTGCAATAAAATTTAAAATTCAACCCAGAGGTGTTATTGTTTTTGTCAATATCAATTTTTTGTATCTATTCATTATATTGAATGTTATTCTTTAATTCTATGTTTTATTTAACTTTCTACTTTAAATTTTAATTTTCTTATATTTTCCATTTTTGGTGACTTTTTAGGTGAGGCACCATATATGATCACTTCATCAGAGAGGGTTTTGCCACCATAAACAAAAAAAAATTCAGAAAACTTGCAACTGAACATATCTTGTAATTAGGTCTAGTTTAACATATAAAATGGTTGTTTCGATATCTAAAATATTTTTAGGAATGCCCTATAAAGGGTTAATGGTTAATCCTGTGCTTGTTCAAGAGAAAGAGACCTGCTAATAACAGGATTTGTTGATGGCAAAGTTATTAATTTATTACACTTGAAATAGACTGATCACAATGGCCCAGTGGTAGAGGGCTAGTTTCCAGTTTGGTAGACTGGATTCAATCCATGGCCAAGTCTTACCAAAGACTTTAAAAATAGTACTCAATGCCTCTCTACTAAGCTCTCAGCATAAATAGGATTGAGACAGCCTGAAGAGTGATGGGCTCTGTTAGGCTATCTCACCCAATATACATCCATGATGGGTGCCCCAACGAGACGGTACAGAGGACTGAAAACCCTGAACTGAGTTACGGGACAATGCACCTATGAACACTTGAAATGTCGTTCTTTTTCACATCATAGAGAATAATGCTAAAAGTGAAAGATTTACAAACTGTACACTTCTCATTGAGATTGTTGGAAAAGGGTTATTGCTTCAAATGGGTCATATTTTGACTAAATATTTACTGTTTTCAGTTGTTTATATCATCCCTCATCTTACTGTTTAAAAAAGATACAACATTTCATATGTATCAACCTTATATTATTATATTATACATATTATAGAATTCCAAAGAATTGAAATAGTAATATGCTTATTCATACCTACCTACCTACCTATGGTGTTTATAACACTTCCTACAATCTTCCATTCTTATTGAATCTATTCATCTTCTTCGCTCATACCAGGAATCAAACCCAGTTGGAGGTCACCCGAAGGCTCCTATTTCTTATTGCTACAATCCTTTTGGATAGGGGTGGGTGCAACTCCTATCCCTGGACTTACAGCATCTGGTATTCCATGATGGTCACCCATCTGGGTAATGACCAGGCTTCACATTGCACAACTTCTGTGATCTTACGAGAACTGGTGTTCTATTGGAGCAAACTCACAGATCCATTAATTATTTGTATATATAGTGTACATAAAGCTTTCCTATTTCTATAAGAGAATATACTCTATAGAAATTATTAAAAGTCCCACCAATCTCTTCCAAACAAACTGTCTAATTATCTATGGATTTCTTAAGAATTATGTTGCAATGGGCCATATCTATGCTATTACAATCACGTTGATTATCTTGTTTCCAAGTATTTTGCTTCTTCGGGGCCAGGCGGATCTTTAGAAAGCTCAGCAAGGAGAAGTGCCATTGGCATAGATTTGTTTTAAGTAGATCCTAACTTGCCAGGGAGTGACCCACCCACTATGATCTCAGGACCATTCTCTGCTGTACACATGTTATGAGATATTCAGGATCAGATGATGAGACTGCAACAGACTGCTACTGAATCATATGCTATTAAATGGCTATAAATAAGGCTCAAAGTTGATGTCAGTATAAATATAACAATACCTTCTGTAATTTTGTCATAAACATTCCCAAAGGGTACTTTAAGATTGTGTATGCATATATATGAATACATAGGCATACAAGCCAGAGAGGCAAGGGGGACAATTGCCCCTCCATATTCGGGCAAAACAGTGTAAAGTTTCAGGCAAATCAAGTGTAATTCGAGCAAAACCATAAACATTTTGGGCAAATCAACCCCTCTGCCTGCCTTAACTAAAGAGTTCCCATAGGCCTATGTATAAATCTACATATTCAAATCTACTCATCTTTAGTAATCCATTGAACCTGAGCCACATAAGAAAAAATTATATATACGTTGAAAAATAAATATGTGTTGAGTAAAATAAATGCTTTTTTCATCATTGGGCTATGGACTTATTGATTTACCTATGTATGTATGGAGGTGTGAGTTTACGAGCACACAAAATGAAATAGGCAAACCAAGTTTGAATTTCAGCTAAGGCTATTCATATTTCCTTAACACTAATGCCCTTAGGAAATGGATGAAGCCACAATTCCGCACGCTGTCCCATTCCTAGCGTATCACTGTTCCTCCTTTGCCGTGCCTGTTTTTACATTTACTTTGAATCCCTTATAAAAGGCTTGGGGTGGCGTCACATTTATCGGCATGGACAATGGAATTGGCAAACTGGATTCAAATTCTGCCTGAAAGCGTGTGTTTGCTTCACACTAATGCCCTTAAAAAAGCCTGAATTCAGTGCTGGATTAACTATGTAGCAAAACATTTTAGAATATTTTATTTTGGTGTGAAAAAAGAGTATACAATTTGTATAAAATTATACAATTTGTATAAAATTATACAATTTGTATAAAATTATACAATTTGTATAAAAAGTATACAATGTGTATAAAATTATACAATTTGTATAAAAAGTATACAATTTATATAAAAGTATACAATTTGTATAAAAAAGTATACAAGGTGTATAAAAAGTATACAATTTGTATAAAAAGTATACAATTTGTATATACAAGCACACATCATAATCATATTTGCACAATATCTTGGGCCTTAAACCTTTTGCGGTGGTGTAATAAACATCATAATTCTTCTTAAAATCATTTAAATCTATTGATAGCACTACATATTCCAGTAATCTATTCCAAAGTCCTACTACTCTATTGCTAAAAAAGAATTTTCTGATATTCAATCTACTTCTATTTGCTTCTACCGTATATGTGTGGCCTCTCAATCCCTTTTACCCCCTTCTAGTAAAAAATACATGTACTACTTCTAAACCACGCATAATATTAAACATGTGTGGTTTAGAAGTAGTAAACCCTGTATTTTTGCTTTTGCTTTGCTATTTTTGCATATGCCCTGCACTAAATGTTTACAAGCTATCAATTTTGATTCAGTGATTGTGCACTTGCACTATTGCTATAGTATTATGCTGCCTTCAACTTTTATGAACGATTGAGTGTTTAAGGTTAATGATTTTGGCCCAGGGCCGACAAAAGTGGGGGTCCATAGGCCCCTCCACTTTTTGACAGGCATTTGATGTGTCCTTTTTGAAAAAGTAGAAGTTATTGGCTCCTCCCAACACGAACAGCAGTAGAATTCTACCACTTAATTATTTTCTTAGGCTAACTTCTGTGTAGGTGTATTATTATATGCAAATATTGCTCACATTTGCGTAGGTTGCGTGGGATGCAAATTTCCCATTTACCTGTGTAGGAAGTTATACGATCCCTATGATAGTTTTGTATTATTATTTTGCACAGTGTTGCCAACTCAAAAAAAATGTTTGTGCTAGTTTGACTTCCAAACAGTGTTAAAAGCACTAAATTTGAAAAAGAATATCGCCAAAAAGCATCCCCCAAAAAGATGGCTAAAAAACACCAAGAAATGGTCCACAAAAACGTTACAAATGGTCAAAAACTTGCCAGAAATAGCCATGTTATAGCCAACCATATTTTTATAACCACAGGGCCCCTCCAGTTGAAAATCTCTTGTAGCCAATTATTACCTTTAATTGGGTTAATTATTCTAACCCAGTAATTCACAGGAGTTTGGTATCTATATGATTTGAAACTGAAATCATAGCACAAAGATCAAAGTGAAAACAAAGTAATACTATTACTGAAATGTCAGGCATATTTGTTATATAATCTGGCTGTAGAGCAAATGAAAAAAATTAATTACTTCACTATTCAAGTAAAATATTTATGTTCTAATATTTAGGTGTAATTTTTCTAAGTTAGGGCCCCTTTATAACATATTTTACAGGCCCCACACTAGCTTAATCCAACCCTGTTATGATATACTAGCATTTCCGGACTAACAACTGGGCAGAAGTGGAAGTGACCCTAGGGACCTCATATGTGTGGGCGTCTTTAAACAGGATATTGACTAAAGGTCTTTCAGCATGGGCCTAACGGCAGGAACTCCAAACGACATGAAATTAGATTCAAACACAGCAGGTGTCGGGTCAAAGTAAAACAGGATGTTGACAGAACCCCAGAGTCTGTGGGTGACGAAATCCGGAAATAACACACCAGGTGTGGGTGTGTCGAAACCATAAAAGGAACGAACGGTGTAGTCGAAAACAGACAGAGCCGAACCGATAAAGCACAAAGTTCAGACAGAGTTTTCCCTGTTGGCCCCGGACTGTGTGCCCTGCATCATCGCTCATTATCTCTCTCCGACTCTGCACATTTCACCAGCGGTGAATGTAACCGAATAAAAAATATATATCCTATTTTAATAAACACAGAGTTCCAGTCTTTTTTCTTTCCTGGACCCAATGAATTTCTCCCTGCTTATATACCAGCCCTGCCTGAATTCACTTCTCCCAGCATTCTATCCCATCACCATCACAAGATATCGTGACAAAAGGTCTCATCACTGGCATATCATTATAGTTAATGAAAAAGAGAGTAGGTAAGTGAGCACTTGAGCAAATTACTCTTCCATCTCGATACCTGCCCAGAAAGCTGTTACCCTCACAGTCAACCTTGACATGGTCTAATCACTTTAGGAAGAAGTAATCATTTAGTTTCTATGCAATATAACTTGTGTTCTTATAACCTGCAATCATAAAATTGAACATCGAAAGCTGAAGAACATATTGGCTACAAATGTTGTGATAAATGCTGTGGCAACAATAACCAAGGTGATATAGGCATTGCTATATAACATAGCAAGCTCCTGTGGTATGGGATATGAGCAGCTATTTCCTTCAATTATAACATTTCTGACCAATGGGTTCTTCAGCTGAAGGCCAAAGAATATATTGGCCATAAACGTGATACTAGTAAAAGATGTGTATATAAAGTGTTGAGTTGTGTGATCAAACATCTTGACTCTTTCAAGACTCCTGGGACATATATATCCCAAAGTTTTCTATGATTGATGGGATATATATGTCCCAGCTTTCTTTTAGAAGTCTACTGGGACATTTTAATTCCGACATTAAGTGCCTAAATAGGTTATTCTTGAAAGGATTAAAGAACTACTACCACTTGGTAGTGAACAAAAGGTGGTGTGGAGTAATTAGGGATGAAAGCAGTTGGAGTAGGGATCCAAACTCTACCTGGCTGTCAGTGGCTTCAATGATATTACTACCTGACATAGCAAGTTCCTGTGGTATGGCATGTTAGTTTCATCTAAGGCTGTTTTGAATTCTCATATTTTAATTTGAAGGCAAAAGAGGATATTGGTCAAAATCATAATAAACAAATTAAAATACTTATGAAAAAAAATGTAGAATAATGAAAATACTTCATCTCACAACCTCACACAACTTGAAGTACTCAAATCATGTTTCCAAATATCCCAAATCACCAACCAGCAAAATCTGAATTCACATGACTATAAAAGAAGCTGCACCTGAGATCCAAATTGTGTTAAAATCGGAAGCCATATTGAATTCCTGTTAGCTGTTCAATCTTGCACAAATTCCATTAGCAGTAAAGATGATTAGCAATGAAGATGATGTAAAGGCTGCTTTTGACGGCAAAGAATAACGCAGATAAGAACGCTTGCCTACAGAAAAAAAGGAAGAAAACACTACTAGAAATATCCTGTTCTGTAGAATATATATCAAGCTGAAAATATTGTTCCCTAGTCTCCTCAGGGAAATGGTTGAACAAAATGTCAAGATGCAATACAACCATTTTAAAATGCTAAAAGATTACCTGGATTGGTCAATGTTCAACCAAAGCTATATTTTAAAAACTGGGTCTTAATACCATTTGGGACTTCCAAATTATTAATGTCTTCTTTTTTCCTTTTAACCACCGCTACCCACAACAGACTGCTTTAAACACTGTTTCTAGGTTTAGGTTATTCATGTGTTCTGACACTTATATGTATCTATGTATCTATTTATATATCCGGACTTCGCCCAGCCTAAACCGTTCATAGGAGTAACTTAAAAGTTTGCACACACACTCCACACAATGAGTAGGAAAAAGGTTTTTCTGTTTTTTGAAAAAAAGTTTAATGATTTAAAAGTACCTTTGTACGTATATAGGAATCTTGTTTATTAGAAACTGTCACCAAAACTATCAAAATAGGTTTCTTCAGTTTTTAAGTTGGTCTGGCTGGCTGGCTGGCTATATATATGTATCATGCATACAGGCCACACCAATGGAGTTAAAAGGCTGAAAATTTAAACATTCACTCACTTATTATGTCTAGAAAAACTTTATTTTTGTTTTTTGAAACCCCCCAAATAGGTTTTATGGGGGGAGGGGGTCAATGTAAGTTTATGCTAAATTGGTCCCTTAGTTTGTGTCCGGTAGCATTCATGCTTGTCTTTTGAAAATTTGGACTTTTTAGTTCGGCTGTGATCACTAAAGAGGCTAAAGAGAAGTAACTCATTTGTTGACCTTTTTTAAAATTATTTAATTGATCACCCCTGGGTAGCTGTTCTTCATAATTTCCCTTGGAATGCTAGTTTGTTTATTTTTTAGGATGTGTAAGTTCCAGCTTGCAAAATCTCTCCACTTTGAGATCTAATGCAAAAAATATTTCTCCCTCCATTCCACACCTTGCTGGTCTCTGGTCCAATACCCAACCATTGAGATAGCAGACTTTTCTTTCTCATTATCTACATAAAGGTATATTGATTATTTGTATAAGGAAACAGTGGAAAGATAAACCACTTTATTTTTAGCATTCTGATTTTGGCGAGCAGGTCATAAAAAAATGAAATCTTACATAAGGCTGGCTGGTCACAATAGCAATCTTTTTCAGTCAATTTTATATGCATATGTGGTCACCGTACTTGGAGAAAGATAAACATCTTTTAGAAAAGATCCAGAGACAAGCAACTAAGTTAGTACCAGAATTAAAAAGTTTGAGTTATGAGGATAGGCTAAAAGTGTCAGGGTTAACATTATTAGAAAATAGTAGAGATCGGGGAGACTTAATAGAAAAGACTTAACAGAAAGACATCATGCTTTGAATTTGTTAAACTTACCTCCATTGTTATCCAAAGTGAGACATCACACTTTTGTCGAGCTTGAGACAAGCATAAATAACAAGGATAAGAAATGGAAGCACTCACCTGAAAAAAAAGAAAAGAACAAATGAAATATTATATTTACTATATCTGCTCATAAATAGCTAGTAGCTAAATAATTTTGTGAAATTAGGACCGGATTTAAAAAGTATGAGTTATGAGGATAGGTTAAAAGAGTTAGGATTAACATTGTTAGAAAATAGGAGGGATCAGGGAGACTTAATAGAAAGGTTTAAGATTATGCATGGTTTAGAATTAGTAAACCCTGATGTATTTTTACTAGAAGGGGGGACAAGGGACAGAGAGTCCACACTAGTTAAAAGTAAATAGAAGTAGATTGAATATCAGAAAATTATTTTTTAGCAATAGAGTGGTGGGACTTTGGAATAGATTACTGGAATATGTAGTGCTATCAACAGATGTAAATGATTTTAAGAAGAATTATGATGTTTATTACACCACCACAAAGATTTAAGACTCTAGACATTGTGTAAATATGATTGTTATGATGTGTGCTTGTATATACAATTTTTATACTTTTTTTTCACACTAAAATAAATGTTAGATATTTGCAGACTGAGTCAGTAGCAAGGGTTTTCAGTGCCTGGGGGCAAAGAGCATGCCTGGGGGGAGTTGCACAGTATCCTAGGGGAAGGTATAATTATTAATTAACGGGCATTATAAACCAGAGGAAATTTTGTGACCCTTCACACCTGCGTCTGCCACCTTCTTGCTACACCTCTGCAATGAGTACCTCACTGTGAGATAATAGTTAGTGAGCTAGTTGAGCAGACAATTACTACCTTATATTAAGTTCAATTCTTACTAGGCACATCACATTTGTGGCCATGAGCCAGACTTAGCTAAACTTAGTAAACAACGGTTCCTTGCAGTGGGATAATGGTTAATAAGCTAATCTAGAAGACTATTACTACCGTGTCTCAACTCAGAGTGTTGTGATACAAAGCAACAATAATAAGATGGAGTAAAACTAGTAATAAAACAAGACTGGCTGCCTCAGGGTCAAACTCCACTCCTACTTCTATTCCAACTTTGCTACTCTTGTATTGTATATATAATAAATAAAAAATTATAAAATAATTTTTTTTTCTATATTTATTAATTAGAATGAAATAAGCTCAAGTGCATCTGTATGATAAAATTTCGCTAATATCTAAGACTTGTCAATTTAGCTCAGACAACCAGTTACCAATCACTTGGTTATGAGTTCAAATCACAGTAGAGGAAGAGGGATTTTACATATTGGTTTACATCCAAAATTTTAGTGAGGATAGTTCTTGTTGTTCTTATTACGGTAGGAAAACAAATCAACTCCTGACTTTGTCCTGGAGTTTGACAATAATAATCTATATATATATAATTTGGTGGTGTCTGTTTGTGTGTTTGTTTTCTATTTGTCTGTCACGGGCGAGACCCAACAAAATTTGACATACATCCTCAATAGACCATGGGGAAGGTTTTAAAGTAAAAGGTTTTGTGATTTTTGGAGAAAAGATTTCTGTCGGGTCTGTGCTCACACTCACACTGGTAATAATGATCTGATTTCAAGCCGACAAGGCAAGGATAAAGAAACACCAGAATTCTACATTATAAGGGTTCCCTCCTTTAAAATTACAACTTCTGTTTACCCCATTACATTCGGATAGTACACCTGAGGAAGGCCAAAGAATGGATCAGCCGAAATGTCATGTTAACAACACAAAAGAATTAGGAAGACTCATTTGGTACAAACACAACACTTTTCACATCATATTTACATGAGTCGAAAAACTATTCAACCATTTTATGATATGACTTTCTACTGTATATTCGTTTTAAAGTTTTCACCTCATATTTACACGTGTAGAAAACTATTCAACCATTTTTTATATGACTTTCTACTGTATATTCGTTTTAAAATTATAAATACAAGCCCTCCAACCCTAATGACTAACCACAACTATAACCCTAACACCAACCCCTAAACACTATATTGTGAATTGGTCCTTTAGTTGTATTAAGTTTATCCCTAACCCTAGTGGGTCGTGCATGAGGTTATTGCATAAAATCTAACAACAAGCAGTTAAATGAAGAACTATTTGAACTCAACTGGTGTTTATGAAAGAGTTCAAACATAGGTCAGGATGTTGCATATCATTTAGGAGTAGGTGTGACTGTGTACTCTTCATGTTTAATTTGGGCAATGGATCACTGAAGTTTATGGCATAGCATGTGTAGGGAATGGTTCACATAGTTTGAAAAAGTAGATCTTGAGCTCAAGGACAAAGTGTAGCAATATGACCCCTATAGATAGATAGATAGAATAAGTTTAAATGTGTATATTCAAAATCATGCAGTGTGTATATGATATGTTTTTGTTAGGCCAGGAATTAGGATGAGGGCTATATTGACAAAATGAATTGTTTTTATTTGGTTGAAATTGAAAAGTAAGGAATGTTATTAAAATGAAGGTTTTGTTTTGTTAAAATAACAAACAAAAAAATTACAGACTGAATCCTGATTATGGAATGCTTGTACAAAAATTTAGAATAACAAAAAGAATGTTGTCTGATCCGGCTAAAGAATTTACTGACGCAAACAAAAGTATAATGTAATGTTTTAACGTCACAAAAAGATCACATGTTAAAAATGGGCATACCGATAAATAGGGGTGAAAACCCAAGGAGAGGGGTGAGATCAGGACTAGCTGTCCTAGGTGAGGACTTGTGTCTGCGGCCCGCCGCCCCCCTCCATAGGGGGCATGGTCAGTGTTTCTAGAGCTGCACAGCTTTTTGACGTGAAGTGTAAAAATATGAGATACATGCAAGTTGGCAACTTACAGAGTTTAAAAGAGTAGCAGCTAACTTTGTCTGTTTGTTGACATTGTTTGACAACTTAAAATTCAACAATATTCTGGATGAGAACATAGATTTTGTAGTAATCACGTTTTTTATAGTGCAGATTCCCGGAGTGTTGCCACGAGTACAGTCAAATAAAACAAACATAATATTTAAAATCAGACTTCGTTTTTCTCAATGAACCAGTCAACTTTCATGTCAGTTCCTTTCAGCAAAGCCATGGCACATGAACGGAGAATGACCACCAAGCGATATCCGACCAGTTTCAACTCTATACACCAGTGCAATACACAAGTTGGTTGCGAAACAAAAGAACGCTCTAAAGACCTCAGAACTTGAAAACTAATGACAAAAAACAAGTTAATTTGCAGAAAAATCAGATGTGGATCAGTCTATTCATTTGAACGATACAGGTTTCTCTTGCATTTTGAAATTTCGCTTTACACCACTAGTTTGCTTTTATGAAAAAACGGCAAAAAGCAAAAATTGTATTCAGCATTTGTTTTGAAGTGAGGCGTTAGAGGGCAAGCAAATCGAACGAGGAACAAGGCTTCCCTATTTGAAATTATCTGATGACTTCAAACTCTAGGAGTTAGAGACACAATAAAAATAATTTTTATTGATTCATAACAAATTGTACAATCTTGTTTCATAGTGAGATTATCAAATGAACATTTAAGTGATGCAGTAACTAAAGTTAGTTACCGCATCAAGACCTTTATTTTCATCAGAAGGGTGCTCAATATCAATACATCAATAGATTGCCCAGGGAGCCATAACAGCCATATTTGGGTGGAAAAAATAATAGCTCAGGGCCATTATTCAAAAGCGATCACAACTGCTAAATTGAGCATAATAAAACAAGAAAAGTTACGACACACAGTGAGATTATCAAATGAACATTTAAGTGATGCGGTAACTAAAGTTAGTTACTGCATCAAGACCTTTATTTTCTTCAGAAGGGTGCTCAATACCTCTGGTAGAGTGAATATTAGAAAAATAATCTAATGGTTCATAACAAATTGTACAATCTTGTTTCACATTGAGATTATCAAATGAACATTTAAGTAATACAATAACTAACTTTAGTTACCGCAGAGGTATTGAGCACCCTTCTGATGAAAATGAAGGTCTTTTACAATAATTATGCAAGTGTGTTGCATATTTATTATTACTTACTATATATATATATATATATATATATATATATATATATATATATATATATGATGGTGCTGCCTTGTCGCTAATACTCAGCTGAATAGTCTTAATGAATCATTTAAACTTTTAATTAGCATTTAGATAAGATTAATTCCACTTGATCATTTTTTCCCTTCTTTCCAATTACCATTTTGATTGTCGAGTGCATAATTAATTGCTGTTTCCACTTCAGCAGGTAAACAGCATAACAAGGCTTCTAATTTGAAAATTCCATTTTTATATAAACAGCAAAATCTTGAATGTGATAATTTGTTCCGAAATTTGTCTGTACTGTTTAAAACCACACTATTCAAGGTGTTTTTTTTCAGCTTATACCTAGTGTCTTTTGGTGGTACAGCAATACCATAACCATACTGCATCAAAACCAAAACTGCACTATTCAAGTTATTGCTGTATTCTAAATATTGCCTACATTGGAAATAACTTGATGCATGTAGGCAAAAAATAGATAAACACACACACACAGGATTGTATTTAAGGCAGTGCAAACAGTCCAGTTGAACAGGGCTCCAAGATTCTAGCCCCCCGCCCAATATGTCTTAGAAAAAAACAGGTCTAGTTATTCACTCAATAGAAACCGTCACATGACCAATGACTTTTGGCAGCATGCTTTGTTGAGGGTGATCAATTAAAGAATTGGAGAAAGGGATGATCAATGAATAAGTTACTTCTTTCGCCTTTTGTTGGTCAGTGATCACTAAAAAAGTCTGATTTTTAATAAACAAGTGTGAACACTGCCAAACACAAATTAAGGGACCAATTTAGCATAAACTTACATTGCAAATTAAACCCAATAAACCCAATTGAACCTATTTAGGGGGGAATTTAAAAAAAAAAAAAAACTTTTTTTCTAGACATAATAAGGAGTAAATATTTAAATTTTCAGCCCATTGGTGCGGCCTATACGCTTGATACATATACAACCAGTCAGACAGACTTGAAAACTGAAGAAACCTATTTTGACAGTTTTGGTGACAGTTTTGGTTGACGGTTTCTAACTAGTTCCCCAAACACATTTCCATCCCTAGCTATAGGCCCTCTATCATAGAATACATACTAAGCAACCAACTAAGCAAATCTCCAACTGCAAAAAGCAGACCTGCCAAGTTTAGTAAAGTCAAATGTGCGAGATATTTGAATATAAATTTTTCAAAATTGGGCTGACCCTACCTGATCATTGTATACTTAAAATAGTTATGGAGGCAAGCTCCTTTTTCTTGTGCAATATTTTTGAAAGAGCTGATATTTTAGAAAATAGCTGAAAATTTTTACTAAAATCTCAGCCTCAGCCCAACCGAGTGGCTTATATTAAAAAAATGTGTACTGAAATTTATAGGAAGTAAGAGTACGACATCACTTATTTGCATAAAAGATTTTGAAATTTAACCATTTTCAGAGATGTTTTAAGACTATATAGTTTTTGGATAATTCTTTTTGCATTTTTTAAATCAGCACATTTTAAGTGCACCTTCATTCAATATACCAGGACCTACCGTAAGATCGCCCAGGGTGGTAAAACAGAAAAAACAGCCATATTTGGGTGAAAAAAATAATAGCTCAGGGCCGTTATTCAAAGGCCATCACAACTGCTAAATTGAGCATAATAAAACAATAAAAGTTACAACTCACATGTTTTTATTCACTTCACAATCAATCGGCAACTCGTTTTAATCGTATTTGGTACTTCTTTGGACAATGTTTTCTTTTTAAGTTGCTACAAGAGCCGAACATATATATATATATATATACTAAATACAATCTATATATTATAGAGACTGTATTTAGTACCTGCAAACACAAAAAATAATTTGAATTTTGTAATAAAAAATAATATAACTTGTTTGTTTTCAAACTCATTCAGCAATAGTGAAAAAGTATCGAGCGAATTAATTTCTTTTTCTTTGAAGCAACTTTTTGTTTATACAACGAACTGACAGATATTTTGGACTTGATGTCTTAATTATTATATGCATATTCAAGTTGTCCAGTTTTTTTTATACTAAAGAGCACTAAAATATAGATGCTTTCAAATTTTCATTTACAAAAACTTGACCCCCAAATAAATGCTCACCTTAAATAACTGCCCATGGGTGATCGGGTGGGCGATCTTACGGTAGATCCTGGTATATATATATATATGCACTGTTTCAGTTAATTTGAGTTTAAAACCAGATAAACAGGATGTGGATTTTAGCAATATATAGATTGTGAGTGAATGTTGTTGCCCCTCCCAAATAAAATAGAAGGCTGTTTCCACAACACTACACAACTGGTTAAGTTGTTCAATGAATACTCTTCATCAGAAAACAAGTGGTTTAACACCTTGTTATAGAATGAGTATCAGGTGATAACAAAAGTTCATGCAATCTTTGATGTTTTCTTTTTATCAGAAAGAAAATAAAACCCTTCAAATGGCAACAGTCCATCAGCATCTTCAAGAATATGAAACCTAAACATCATTTACAGCCAGATAAACTTCAGAAGAGTACAGTACTAATGAGATAAATCAACATGGCGGCCGGAAAGTTGGTTGTTACAGCTTGTCTAGTGTACAAATGTAATCCTGCAGCAGAAGCAGCTTGTGGAACAGATGTCTGCAACCTTTTTGTTTCTGTGGGCTGGATCGCCTATTAATGAGTGATACTAGGCCAGATATACTCATATATAATAAAATAAAAATTTTAAAAAAAATCGCAAAATATGGGAATTATCCATTTAAATACATCTAGTTATATTTTGCCTCAAATCAATGAATAACCAATGGTAGGGAATCATTTGTGCTTAACCAAAAATACACCTTAGTAATCAAAGAACTCAATTAAATCGCAATTCATTTCAATCAAAGCATCTTTTGAATATATAAAAAAAGACACAAAGAATCTTTAAAACATGAAAGTAAAGATAGTATCCCAATATGTGCTTGTGGGCTGGTCAAAATCTCTTTGCGGCCTGTCTAAATTTTTTGTGTTGTATAGTATAGTATAGTAGGGTGTCCTGGACTTGGATAGAAAGGAAACTCGAAGATTTGCTTATAAAAATATCTGGACATATTTTTATTACACAACATACATCTTTGTAGACCGGAGAGTGAAGAGTGGGAGAGAGATGATAAGGAGAACCACCAGTGTGTCCCCAACAGGGACAGCGGTCTTGTGCCTTTCGGATCCGCTGATGTCTGCGTCTTCTTTGAGTGTCGAGATTTCTGTCCACTCCCAGGGATGGCAGTCTTCTGCCTTTCGGCTCCGCTTTATAGGTTTCTCTAGCCTATGTGGTGTCAACCATCCTGTTTTAGACACTGACAATATTTAGACAATATACCTATTTCCTGAGGTGACTGGATTCACTTACATTTCCGCCCAGGTATCCGGAAACACATATCATAACATTTGCGGGCTCAACCAGGCCAGCAGGTGTTTAGTGATGGTGAAGTTAATAAACACTAGCAAATAATTAATTATAATTCACAATGCTTCATTTAAGAAATTTGAATACTATTAATACTACAGGTCTGGTTAATCATTCAATAGAAACTGTCATGCGATCAATGTCTTTTGGCAGCATGCCATGTTGGGGGTGATCAATTAAAAAATTGGAAAAAGGGGTGATCAATGAATAAGTTACTTTTCTCGCCTTTTGTTGGGCAGTAATTACTAAAAAAGTCCGAATTTTCAAAAAACAAATGTGAATGTTGCAGGATACAAACTAAAGGACAAATTTAGCATAAACTTACATTGCAAATTGAACCCCCCCACTAAAAACTTATTTAAGGAGGAAATTTTTAAACAGTTTTTTCTAGACATAATAAGGAGTAAATGTTTAAATTATTAGCCCTCTAGCTCCATTGGTGCAGCCTGTATGCATGATACATACATAGCCAGCCAGCCAGCCAGCCAGCCAGCCAGCCAGACCAACTAAAAAACTGGAAAAACCTATTTTGACAGTTTTGGTGACAGCTGTGGTTGACGATTTCTAACTAGTAATAAACCATATTTAAGTAAGCAGGACAGAACAGATCAGAAATAAAGAATAAGCCACAGAAATAAGATGGAAGAAAAACTAGTCAAAAATTAATAATAATTGACAATGCTGTAATATATATGTATGTTATGTTAAATCAATAAACATGACGAAGCAAGCTCCCAGCTGCCCTCATTCCGTTTTCAGTCCCAGAAAGTGTGGACCGGAAGTAGGAACAGGGAAAGCGGCAGTTCAACACAGACAATAGCCCTAATCAACACGTGTCTTTCATTCCATCTTCTTTTCTTAACATGCTTAAACACGGTTATGAATCAAACACATTCTAATCTCACACAGCTAGAACAGAAAGAACAACAAAGTGAACAAAGGCACTAAACACAACAAGAACGTTACAAATGCTTCATCTAAGAAATTTAAATACTTTTAATACTACTTGTAATAAGCCATATTTAAGTAAGCAGGGCAGATCAGAAATAAAGAATAAGCCTCCAATAAAAAGCAACAGAAATAAGATGAAAGGAATACTAGTCAAAAATTAATAATAATTGGCAATGCTTCAATTAAGAAATTTGAATTATGATACTGCTACCAGTGTATATAAACTGTTGTGGGTAGCAGTGATTAATTAAGATGGAAGAAATACAAATAATTGACAATGCTCTATCTAAGAAATTTGAATATTATCCTAAGGATGTTTTGAAAATAAACTCCTCTTCAAATAAATATGTTGAAACAGATTTTTAAATGACTTCAACAAGTTAATTGAGCTCTGTTGCAATCTCATAATTAAAACATGAATCTTTTTCAAAGACAAAGATCTCAGGAGACCTTTCACTGAGAGTTAGCCAACAATCTAATAATTTTAAGGTTTTCTCTGATTAAATTTCCCATTTGTAGTCACAGGTAATCTTAGCCTCTAATGAAATTACTGAAAATTCAAAAGGAAACAGTGAAAACAAATGTTTTGTTTTAATTGAATAAAAACCGAATCAGAATTAAAAGCTCCATTGTTAATGTGATTCTGTTTTCATTTCAGAAGTTGTTTGAGATGAATTCTTTGAAAATATGGGAGGAAAAATAAAACCATTTATTAGAAACCATCAACCAAAACTTTCACCAAAACTGTTCAGAGTAGGTTTCTTCAGTTTTCAAGTTGGTCTGGATAGCTGACTGGCTGGCTATGCATGTATGTATCGCTCGTTCAAGCGTAGGTTTCTTCAGTCTTCAAGTTGGTCTGGCTAGCTGATTG
>VCCN01002243.1:560897-576935 GCA_006491835.1 Architeuthis dux | reverse complement strand
TAGAGGTCATTTGACAATGTGGAAATGAAAGATTGAGAAAACAAAGATGAGGACAACAGTCCAAAAACACTTATTCATAATGATAATAATCCCTCATCTAAAAAATTCAGATAAAAAAAACAGTTATTGTTATCAAAATGAGTCAGTCACAAATACTTCATTTAAAACGAATTTAAAATTATTAAAATCTGTACTATTATTAAATTTTTTATGATGTAAAGTTGTTTATAATAATGAATTGAAATTTATAAAAATAGAATTAATCATCTACAAAACTTCTTATACCAAAGTGAAACAAATGAAATGTTTAACTAAGAAATTAACCTATTAAAACCCATAAGAACTCAGACCCATTTCTACTTGAAGGAATATTATATGGGATTCTGGGTAGGCAAATTGACACACAGTCATGTGACTGCACCAGGATGTTCATTAAATGTCACTTAGTACACTTCATGAGTTAAAGGATAAAATATAATATTATATAAGAGATTGCGCAGATCAATTAAATTGTATGTGACACCAGAGTCACAGTGGGTTCTTATGGGTTAAACACTGAAATCTTTTTTGCGGATGGGGCAAAAAGAAAATGGGGGAGGGGTTAGGGAGGCTTAAAAAAGTGTGTGAGAGTTCCTAAAACAACAGTCTTTTTCATTTACAGCACATATATATATTGAAATGGGTTAGTGCATTTTACGATTGTAACTTTGAAATATTGTAGTTGTTTTGGCTGTAAAAAATAAAGCATGTGTTCATTTTTTCAATTGATTAACAAAAATGAATGATTTAATACTGTTAAAAGATTAAAAAAGGCCCACAAAATACAAACACTTCATGGCGTCAACTCCTCATGAATTGATTAAAAAAGAATAATCTTGTGTTTTTTAACGTCACATTTATGTCAGTAAAGAACGTTCTCAAAATATATGTCAACTTAGCATTAAAATTTCATTGTAAATAATTACTTAATACATTTAGCACATGAATAATGAATGAACAGTCATGTGAATGCACCAGGACGTTCATTAGATGTCATTTAGTACACTTCATGATTAAAGGATAAAATATAATATTATATAAGAGAATGTGCAGATCAATTTAATTGTATGTGACACTGGTGTCACGGTGGGTTCTTACGGGTTTAACACTGAAATCTTTTTTGCGGGTGGGGCAAAAATAAAAGAGACATATTGGGAAGTGGGTTCAAAAATTTACTTGCTAAAAACCCGTCCCCAATGTCTATCGAGTATGCATGCTAAATTTGGTTGGCTATGCAGGGGTGGATTAGCATATATGCAAACTATGCCACGGTGTAGAGCGAAAGACATTGAGGAGCCCCACAAATAAATAGCAATATAGAAATGTATCACTATTCCCTTGGGAAGTAATAACAGTTATTTAAAAATATTAAAATAAGGCGTCTCATAGTATAAATGTGTTAAATGTATTAAGTAATTATTTTATTTATGATTGATCTTTTCCTCAAAGGAATAGTGATAAAGTTCTATATTGCTATTTATTTGCGGGCCTTCTCAATGTCTTGGGCCCTACGCTGTGGCATAGTTCGCATATAGATTAATCCAGCCTGGACTAAAATAACACATTGCCAAAACCACTCCCAGGTTTTGAAAAAGATTTAAAAACTAGAAAGCACTCCGAGAGCGCATACCTCTGCCAATGCTGTACACTAACTCAATCGAAAGAAAATTCCTGGATCTGCCCTAAAATTTAATCACTCCTTCCTCAGCCCATGGCCCACCCTTCCACAACATTTTATTGGAATTCATTGAGAACTTTTGGGGCTATCGTGTGGGCAGATATATAAGCGAATACATAAATGTATGAAAAAAAATGGAAAAATATCACTGAATCGAAAACAAATTCCTGGATCCACCTCAAAATTGAATCACTTCTCCATTACCCCTAAGCACAGCCAAAAAATGGTGTCCCCATTGGCCCTCCCATTGGTTTACTGACAAGATTTTCAAAAATTGTAAGTTGAAGTCGAAATGTTAAAAGTGAATTTTATCCTCATTTTTATATATAAGGAGGTGCGAGTGGTGTAACAGTTTCCGGCACTAATGCCCTTAGGAAAGGCATGAATCCAACTCTCCTGCCAGCTATGGGTAAATAGCAGGGAAGTTGGATACCTTTAGCCTTGTAAGGCAGTTCAACAACCCCAGTAAAGGAGGAGTGTTAGGGATGGGGCTAACAACCCATAAACACAGCCCCCCAAAAAATGGTGCCCCCATCGGGCCCTCCCATTTCTTAACTGACAAGATTTTCAAAAATGGAAAATTCCTGAAGATATGAAGATCATATTCATTCAGAACACATAAGAAAAAATAAATTCTGCTATAAAAATACACTACTTCACTAAACCGAATTTGTATCTATGAAACTTGTGCTTGTAAAATTACCAATTTCCTTCAATATTGAATGTTTGAATTAACTCCACAGTTTTCTTGCAATTTCCTGATTTAAATTATTAAAAGTAGTTCAACGTGAATTTAAAAAAATCTATTTTTTGTCTTGTATATAACAAGACAAAAAATAGATTTTTAAATTTCATGTTGAACTACTTTTAATAATTTAAATCAGGAAACTGCAAGAAAACTGTTGTGCGGGGGGCACAACAGTTTTCTTTTGATGCCCTAAGCACGTACTTATTCTGCTAAGATCCAAGGAAATGAATTTATTTTAATTTCATAAAGAAAATAAAAGAATCTTGTGGCCTTGTAGAACAGCCTGGTACTGGTCCATGGCCCAGTGGTTGGGGACCACTGCTTTAAAGGGTTTAAAGTACTTCTCTGTTAGAAGCCGTCAACCAAAACTGTCAACATAGGTTTCTTCAGTTTTTAAGCTGGCTGGCTATGTATCTATGTATGACATGCACAGGCTGCACCAATGGAGCTAGAGGGCTGAAAATTTCAAAATGTACTCCTTATTATGTCTAGAAAAAGGTTTTCTTTTAAATTCCTGCCCAAATAGGTTTTTAGTGGGGGGGGGGTTTCAATTTATAATGTAAGTTTATGCTGAATTGGTCCTTAGTTTGTGCCTGGTTGCATTCACACTAATCCAGAGCTGCATATACCTCTCCATCTTCGTTGGAAGAGATAAAAATGACTTTTATAATAGTGAAAGTGAAAGTGTTATTATTAGTCGAAATGTTAAAAGTGAATTTTATCCTCATATATATATAAGGAGGTGCGAGTGGTCTAACAGTTACCGGCACAGAAAATGGAATTTTCGGCCAAGGCTGCTTTTGTTCACTTCGCACTAATGTCCTTAGGAAAGGCATGAATCCAACTCTCCCGCCAGCTATGGGTAAATAGCAGGGAAGTTGGATCCAGCATCCCTGGTAAAGGAGGAGTGTTGGGCCTGGGGCTAGCAACCCATGAGCACAGCCCAAAAATGGTGCCCCATCGGTCCTCCCATTTCTTAACTGACAAGATTTTCAAAAATGGAAAATTCCTGAAGATATGAAGATCAGATTCATTCAAAACTCATCAAAATACATAAGAAAAATACATTCTCCTACAAAAATACACTAAACCGAATCTTTATCTAAAACCTTGTAAAACCAACTTGTTGAAGAAGCTGCCGCAGCAGCAGCCCAGTGGTTGTAGACTGGTGTGGTGTGGTGTAGTTACAGTCATATGATCCACAAATAGTCAACATCAAAACTCCAAGATGTAATCTCATACATAGTGTATGCCGGATAAATATCAGTCAGAGGGGAGGGGTTGAGAAAAAGAAAGGACTGAGACTTGGTTACCTGAAAATAATGTTGCCAACTCAAAAAATATTTTCCTGCTAGTTTGACTGCCAAAAAGCGCTAAATTCTTTTAAATTGCCAAAAATGGCCAAAACGCACCAAAAAGATGCTAAAAATGGCCAAGAATATCCAGATAATGGCCGAAAACTGCCAAAATGTTTGAGGTGAAAACGCACTACTTTAGCGCTTTTTGCAAGAAACGCGCTAAATTTAGCGTGTTATGTGCTAAATTGGCAACGCTGCCTGAAATATATTAAAAAAACACTAGGCACCTTTTTTTACTACTATATTTATAATTTATTGTATATTACTTACATTTTTTACATTGTCTAATTATGAAATTTTGAACTGTTTCTCTTTCTATAACATTTTTAAAATATGTCTGTGTTACTTCAACAATTCCTTATTAGAAATTAGAAATTTGAATTCATTAAATAGTAAGTCTTCATTTTCTTAAAAATCTATGCTATATATATATTGGTGGACCCCAAAATTATGGGTGGTGTAGGGCCAAATGTGGTCTTAATCCGGTCCTGGGCTTCACCCATATATAGGGTGTTTCTATAGTATACCAGACAAACACTGTGACGCCTCTCGCTTATATATAGATAGATTCATTTGAGTATGGGGTCCAATTCAGTATTTCATCACTATTGTCACACTTAGCATCATACTTTAAAATGTTGTTTTTAGTAGCATTCCCAGGGAAATTATGGATCACCGCCACCTTATTTTTACCATGTAAGCAGTGGTGGAGGGTAGGGATCACTAAAAAGTCCAAATTTTCAAAAAACAATTGAGAATGCTGCTAGAAACAAACTAAGGGTTCAATTTAGCATAAACTTACATTTTAAATTGAAATCTCCTCTAAAAACCTAATTTTAGGGGAAATTTTCCAAAAACAATCAAAAATATTCCCTACACATTGAGTCAAGTGTGTGTGCAAAATTTCAAGATTCTACTATGAGCGGTTAGGGCTGGGCAAAATCCGGATAAATAGATAGATACATCGATACATATAAATGTCAGAACACATCAATAACCTAAACCCAGCAACAGTATTTAAACCAGTGTTGTGGGTAGCAGTGATTAATTATTATCAATGAGGTTTCGGTATGTATCAATGACTTTGTCGCAATATATGCAGAGCAGACTGGGCATTTCAGCCTTAGAAAGTAGAGCCGCTCGTAGAGCATCATGAAAGGCTGCTGGCAACAGATAGAGTACAGACCTACCAAGCATTCTGAAGCTAAGTGCTGTGTCCCCACCACCCCATGTAATGAATTTGTACGAATCTCCTGCATTGAAAAGAAATATGCCTGTATAAAATCTTTCCCTCCTATTTGCAGACCTACCAAGTCTCCCACTTTTTGTTGATTGTCTTGGTTTAAAATTACGTTAAGATAGGTTTTCAATACACTGAACTAGCTTTAGACCTTTTAGAATTGAAACCCCCCCACCATATCAGCTACTGAAATTAAGATAAATACAAATTTTCGGAAAGATTGAGGGTCTTCCAGAAGACCCTAGAAGACCCCTTGGATCCACCCCTGCTCTTTTTTTTGGTTTGATTTTGATCACAAAAACTCGGACTTAACCTTGTCTATTACAGGCCTCCCCTGTTATAATGTGGTTCGTTATAGTGCAGTTCCTGATATAACGTGGTTGGAGAGTGGGCCCCAAAATATTAATCCAGCTCCAAAATAGCCAGATCTAGCTACAAAACATTTAAATTAGCAACCCTGGTTATTGCAGCTCGGTTATAATGTAGTTGGGTTTGTTTGACTCCAACACCTGCATTATAACAGGGGACACCAGTATTTCTCTGAATAATTTGTAGAATAACAAAAGAATTTCTTTATCTTGGAACTAATTTATCAATTCATTGGATTTTTCATCTTTTCATGTGTGTGTGTCATCAAAAAACATTGATTTTCTTTTTTTGAAAACATGAAAAGTCAGTACACCTTGTGAATAATTATGAATATCGGAAGTTTTAGTCTGATTTCTATGGGTAACAGTGGCGTCACTAGCAGGGTGGAGACTGCACCTGGCGACACCAAAATTACTGCAGATGTTTTGTGCAGTGTTTCAGCTGCATACACTGGTGTTTTATAATCACCGATTTTATCAAATTTTAGGGTGTTTTTAGCTACTAACTCATTGTGGTAATTAGTATTTGTGCACCTTTATCTACAAGTTTTTTGCATTGGACCTTTTATTCATTGGACCTTTTTACATTGGACCTTTTTGTAATGGATCTTTTGTTCATTGGACGTTTTGACTTAGCACCTCTTGAAGGCATATCAGCTACTGAAATTAAGTGTTGTCTAGAAGTCTATTTAAACATGGTTCAAAAGTTTTGTATGTGATCCAAAATTGGTGGTGGTTCTGGGGGCATGTTACTAGCTGATTGTGGTAATTACTATTTGTGAACATTTATCTATAAGTTTTTTGAGGACAAAGTAATAGTTAAAGGGAAATAAGGAGAACTAGCATTCCATGGGAAATTATGAATCCCTGCCAGCCAGACCAGCTTAAAAACTGAAAAACCTATGTTGACAGTTTTGGTTGATGGTATCTAAGTTGTTGGCACAGGAAGATTTTAACAAAGACTAGCATTCTAAAGGAAATTATGAATCATCACCACCCATATATGCTCTGTTGGGGGTGATCAATTAAAAAGTTGGAAAAAGAGGTGATCAATGAATAAGTCACTACTCTCGCCTTTTGTTGGGCTGTGATCACTAAAAAAAGGTCTGAATTTTCACAAAACAAGTGGGCACAAACTAGCGACCAATTTAGCATAAACTTACATTGTATATTGAACCCCCCTCTAAAAACCTATTTAGGGGGGAATTTAAAAAAACAAAAACAACATTTTCCCTACTCATTGAGGGGAGTATGTGAGTAAAATCTCAAGTTTTTACTATGAACAGTTAGGGCTGGGCAAAGTCCAGATACATAGATAGATACATAGATACATATAAATGTCAGAACACATGAATAACCTAAACCAAGCAACAGTATTTAAACCAGTGTTGTGGGTAGTAGTGATTAATTATTATCAATGAGGTTTCGGGCATGTATCAATGACGTAACGTTTTTTTTACGATCATCTGATAATGTGTTCTTTGTCATAATATATGCAAAGCAGACTGGGCATTGCAGCCTTGGTCAGCAACCAGTCTAGGAGAGTAGAGCCGCTCGTCGACCGTCATGAAACGCTGCTGGCAACAGATAGAGTACAGACCTACCAAGTCTCCCGCATTTCGCCGGAGATTCCCGCATTCTGAAGCCAAGTGCTGTCTCCCCCACCCCCTGTAATGAATTTGTATGAATCTCCCACATTGAAAAAAATATGCAGACCTATCAATTCTCCTGCATTTTGTTGAGTGTCTTGGTTTAAAATTACGTTAAGGTAGGGTTTCAATACTGAAATAGCTGTTTTAGAGCTTTTAGAATTCAAAATTTTCTTCGCCGCCAACAAGCCTTTTTTAGGAAATCTCAACCCTGAGAATGTCTAAACCTTGGCAGGTATGCGAGTAAGGAACTTGTTCCTGAAATCTATGGTTAACAGAGATCTGGTGAAGCTTTGACGGGCCTAGCAAGCCGGAAATGGATTATAATAAATTGGTGAAGTAAAATTTAAATTTAAAAAAAAACAAAAAAAATACGGACGGACAAAATAACGCGACTGGCGTCGCCACCTCGGGTACAAGTGGGAGCATAAAAGAAAAACACAAAAACCATAAATATATACCTTACGGATATATTTGAATTTTTATTAGATGACTTAAAAAAATAAAAATAGTGAATCCGTTTCAGTGGAAGAGTCCATAGTTTCAAATGGTGGGTAGGAGATATTTTTAGCAGCAAACTTGTTACTTTTAAATGGAAGAGTACATTGTTACAGACAGACATAAAAAAAAAATCACACTGTTGATTATATAAGCAGATTTTAAATAATCTAAGCAGCACGCGCCTAATTGTTTTGAGGACGCACGTGGTGTGTGTATTTATTTACTGGCTTGAAGGTAAAAACTGCACCTCGGAAGCAAGAAGCAGTCATTTGCTACTGAGCAGCACTAGCAGCAGTACAGATCAAAACAAAACAAAACACGTATATCCCACTACACTATACTATCACCGACTACTGTAAGAGTGTGGATCGAGAAAGAATTCCAAGGTTTAGATACCCGTTTTATTCAGGGACGGATCCCCTGAGAATCTCGAGCGGGGGTTCCAAATTTTGAACAAGGGGGATCAAACAGAAAAATGTCTATTTACAAATAAATAGGTGAAAAAGAAAACAAATTTCAAACATCAAAAACAAGAAAGTAATATATAATCCGGCATTTTTCACTCACTTCACTTTATTCTGAGTCGTAGCATTTTTAGTACTAGAATTGACAAAAATAATTTATTTACTTACCCTTTTCAAAAGAGTAAGTAAATAAATTAATCTAATCAAAGAAATTTACCACAGAACCAATAAATCGAAACAATTATAAAGAATAAGACGGAATACATCTTATTTTAGATGAAAAACGTTACAATAGTACATTTTTGTTGTTAAGGTTAATTTATGATTTACTTAGGATTATTTGTGTTTTTATTTATAAAATTTCTTTATCGGGATATTTAAAAAGAAATGTTTAATTGTGCTTTGAAGGGACGGGGGCCCGAAACCCATGGACCCAGTACCGGATTAAACTATGTAGCAGAAAAAGCAAATGTTACGGGCCCCGCAAATTCAGTAGCCCCGTGCTAAATGCTTGCAAGCTCTCAATTCCGATTCAGTGGTTCTGCACTTGCTCAATTTCTATAGTACTCAACCAGTGTTACCAACTCAAAAAATATTTTCGCGCTAGTTTGACTGCCAAAAAGCGCTAAATTTTTTAAATTGCCAAAAATGGCCAAACTGTTTTAGGCGAAAAGGCGCTAATTTAGCGCCTTTTGCAATGCCAAAACAATAAACGCGCTAAATTGGCAACACTGCCCTCAACTTTTATGAACGACTGGGTGTTTACTGTTTAAGGTTAGCGATTTTAGCCAATAATCACCTTTAATTTGGCTTGGGTTATTATTTTAGCACTGTTATTAACGGGAGTGAGGTTTCTATGTGATACATATACGGCACATACATACGAAGGTATTTGAAACTGAAGTCATAGCCGCTGCACAAAGATACAAAAAGTAAACAAAAATAATGCTTTGAAATGTCAGACATATTTATCGTATTATATGGCTGTTGTATAGCAAATGGAGAAAAAAAATTATTTTGCAAGTAAAAAATGTATGTGTTTTAATATTTATGAGTAATTTCTTAATTTGGGACCCCTTTACAACATATGCTACGGTCCCTGCATGGACCCCCACCAGATCCACGCCTGGTTTACTGGCTTCTAAACCCTAACACCAAAAGTTTAATTTCCAATGTCATTACCAAATGAGCCACGACTTCACCAGGCTCCTATCCGTTGGTAAAAAGCTTCGTTGAAGAGGTGGTGATGCTTCAGATTGTGGAGAGCAAGTAGGGAGAGTAAGCGAAATAAGAGCGCACACTTCAAAATAGACATAAAATATAATTTCCTTTGTTCTTTCTTTTAAATTAAATATTAAATATAAATCGAGACTTTCCTTTCTTTTTCTTTTTCTCACTCCCTCGACATTCCTACGTATCCATGTCACAATAAGATCGTGAAACTAGGGATTTAATGAAATCCCTGACGATTTCAGTAATTTCATGAAACCCCTAGTTTAACAATCAGTGTAGTAAGGGTTAACAAGCTTGTGATGCTGACTATTACTACTGTACTGTTCGATCCTCACTGGGTGACCCAATACTGTGGCCTTGTGTCAAACTAAGCTGTATATACACTGTAAATACTGAACCAGAATATACTTGATATTTATTATGTTTAGCGTAGTTCGACACAAGGATTCAATAGTGGGGTACTCAGTGAGGATCGAACTCATTACAGTCGTAATGGGCAGCATCATAATCTTGTTAACCATTACTACACTGAAACTAGAGATTTCATGAAATTATTGAAATGTTCAGGGATTTCAAAAAGCCATTAGGGATTTCATGAAATTACTAGTTTCACAATATGACTGTGACATCCAAATGGAGATCACATATGAAGGAATGTTTGCCGGCTTTTTCAATCTGTCAGTCAGATGTTTGATTACGTTTAAATGAAAACCTGGGAAGGCTTGTGTAGTATTTTAAAGATAGGGGTTATCTTCTTTTTTTACCTGGTGTCATATTATGAGTGTTGTAGGAAAAATCTTTGACAATTTTTTTTATTTTGGGGGGCTGGGGGTCATTGTAGGAAACTCCTAGAAATGTGCATTAAAAAGGTAGCTGATAGAAAGAAAAGAAAAGAAAAAGCCGCTTTTACGACGGTAAGTATTGTAGATTATTCAGCATTAATTAAAAAAAATGGAAGAAAAGGGGGTCGGTTTTTAAAGGTACCCTTAGTTAACGAGGGCAGGGTGTGACACACGCAGAGGCGCAGCAGAGAAAAGGAGAGGGCCATCGGCGTCCGTTTGGGGGCACACGGGTTATTTGCCCCCCACCTCCGGATCAGACCTTCTCACCTAGGGTGAGGGGGTTTGAAAGTTGGAACCTTATAGTCAATAAAGGATAATGGTGCTGTACAATTGTTTTATGTAACCCCAACTTAATGTACCCATATAAAAAAGATGGTGTTGAAAGTTGGAACCTTATAGTCAATAAAGGATAATGGTGCTGTACAATTGCTTTATGCAACCCAAACTTAATGTACCCATATAAAAAAGATGGTATTGAAAGTTGGAACCTTATAGTCAATAAAGGATAATGGTGCTGTATAATTGTTTTATGTAACCCCAACTTAATGTACCCATATAAAAAAGATGGTATTGAAAGTTGGAACCATATAGTCAATAAAGGATAATGGTGCTGTACAATTGCTTTATGTAACCCCAACTTAATTTACCCATATAAAAAGATGGTATTATTCTTCGCTGGTAACAGGGTTGTCGCTAAGATATACCGAATATATCCTTTTGCCCTCCTCCCTGGAAATATATCTTTTTGCTCATCTCCTGGAAAAGTGGCAGCGGACACCCATTGAGGGGGCCCCAAAAGCTTTATAAATAGTAGTTAATCTACTGCACTTACTGCATTATACAATAACAAGGATATATCTGAACATACATGAATTGTTTAAATAATAATTCAGCCTTTGGGGTTGTCTTTCACCAATTAAGAAATAGTGCAGGTCTTTTTATTACAAATTTTCTTTTTCATCCAAATGTTGGAGGGGGCCCCTCGGGAGCCCCCCCCCCAATCTCTAGCTACGCAACTGCACGTACGTGTGGTAAGGCAAATCTTAAAGTACGGTAAACATTTTCCATTTTCTAATTCTTAATAAATTAATTATGTTTCGTGTTCGCGTTAAAATTTATGAGTAATGAGTATTTTTTTCTTCATATATACATTTTTTACTAGTTAGTTAGTTAGAGTACCTGACCAGAATTGAAGCGAAGTATTTCGCGATATGACACAAAGTAAAAAAAACCCCAAAAAACTATGATCAACTTCACGTTTGATTGAATCCGAAATATTTCACATTTATTTCACATTTATTTATTGTATAACAACTGACCGTTGACGATGAGGGCACTTTGACCTAGTTTGAATTATTAATTGATGAATTCGTTTGGGGGTACGTAACGAGCTCCACCAACCCGGCAACAGAGTTGTAAAAAAAAGGGGTGAAACACATCTGTCAGACGTAAATCAGCATCTGCAGTAGACACATTTAAAAAAAACAAACAATAGAGGGCAAGTCTGAGATACTAAGTACGTAAGCGAGTAAGTCTGTTGCCATGTGCACGCTTCTAAAGAGGTACTTAATGCCGTCTCAGTCATTAATAATTCAAACTCAATCTTTCTGTACTCCCCTAACACACAGAGAGGAGGTTTTTAAAAGAGACGTAGCCGGGAGCGGGCTATTTAAAAACGCCACTCGGATCCCCAATGGAGGGGGCCCTTAAATGAATTATAAATAGTACTACTACTGCATTTATATTGATAAATCTCAATAGATGTTGTGGGTGCCCCGCAAAATACAGAGTGGACGTTTTAAAAGGAGACCTAGCCGGGGGCGGTCTACTTGAAAACGTCCCTCGGGTCCCCAATGGAGGGAGCCCATAAATCAATTATTAAATAGTAGTTCTGCATTTCTACTGACAAATCTCAATAAATGTTCGAGGGGGCCCCTCAAAGAGCCAAGCCCCCAGGCCTCTAAATCTCTAGCTATGTTCCTGGTTTTAAAGATATTTTAATTGTCAAAGATTGTTTTAAAAAAAACATTTGTAGAGATGGGCACAGTACCAAGGGTGGGGTGTATGAATATACTGAACGGTTTTAAAGTCGATAAATCAGTCACAAACTCTACTTATGCCTCTTAAAGTCGTTCAAATAAAGAACTATTACTACTTTTACTTTTAAAGTCGTCTGCATTTAAAGTTTAATGATTTAAAAGTACCTTTGCACGCATATAGGAATCTTGTTTATTAGATCCTGTCAACCAAAACTGTCAAAATAGGTTTCTTTAAGTCGGTCCGGCTGTACATATCACGCGTACAGGCCGCACCAATAGAGTTAGAAGGCTGAAAATTTAAACATTCACTCCTTATGTCTAGAAAAAATGTCATTTTTGTTTTTTGAAAACCCCCACCCTCCCAAATCAGTTTTTAGTGGGGCGAGGGTTCAATTAGTAAGTTTATGCTAAATTGGTACCTAGTTTGTGCCCGGCAGCATTTTATTTTGAATATTCTGAATTTATGTAGCGATCCCAACAAAAGGCGAGAGGAGTAACTTATTCAAGGATCACCCTGTTTTTTTAAAACATTTTTTTAATTGATCACCCCCAACACGGCATGCTGCCAAAAGACGTTTCTATTGAATGACTAACCAGCTCTGCTTATTTAATTATTTTTGAAAAATTAATATATTAACAATATTAATGATGAAGGAGAATTTTAAAATTTTTTTAAAGTAAATAACTTTTTAAAAAATCTAGTTTTCCTCAGAGGTCGTTGGGTTTTTTCTACGGTCAAGAATTAAAATTAATTTAATTTAAAAACGAGAGCGGAAATATTTTAATCCTAAATTTCCTCTGGCTTGATTGATATTAATTTTAGAAACGATTTTGAACATTCAAACCTCTCTAATGTGAGACAACATATTTATATCGTAGAGGTATTATCAGGGTACTATTCAAGCTGATCCAAGGCAAAACGTCCCTGAGTCTCCCTTTATGACGAACTTTAACTTTATTCAAGGTCGATCCATAGTAGTACTTAACTTCTTTAGTTGATACGAAATCTCCAAGACTTCAATCCTCTGGTACCACCCACGACAATAAACATAGATTATGTGGGTGTTTCAATTATTCATAAATAAGAATATTGGTTTTTAAAATGAGATCGTTCTCAAGAATTGGGTATCTCAATTCAATACAGACATTTTTTTAGTGCGTGTGAAAAAAAAACACGGTATATCAGAGTCGTAATTAATTCAAAAAAGTGACGTTGACAACGCCGGCCCCACTCTTCCAAATAACAAACAAGAAGACTTAGTATATAAAAGGATGATCGACTTTCTGGTTTTTCAGGTTTTTGAGTGACGAATCAATGAATGAGATAAGAAAATGCTTTTCCCTCCCCTCTTCTTTTTTAAAGGAATCGTCAAGCAGTTCGTTTCCACTTGCAGAACCTCAAACAATATAATGAAGAAAAAAAACCGTCTTGACAACACAACAACACAAAGAAGAAAAGCACGTGCATTCGATGAATCGTGTTTATCGCAGTAGGTAGCTCTAAAAAAACAACAACGTTTAAATGCTTGTATGTGGTTTAGTCGAACTATTTTCCTCGCTTGTTGCTCATTTTTTTTCACGACGTTTCGACCGTGTAACCTCCGGCCTTCTTCGAGTGTTCTCTGTTCTGGAATCCGACTAAACCATATACAATGATTTTAAAAAAAAGAAGAAGAAATACTCCGTAGAATTGCTTACCTGATTTTTGTAGCAATCCTGAGAGGGCCCCACCGGCAGCTCCCCTGATAGTTCGGGGTGAGCCCGAGGGGGAAACCGAATGCTCTGGAGACGAATGGGGTATCCTTGGAGAAGGGGGAGCACGGGGCGGCGGTGATGCGTCAGGTTTCACCCCCGATGTAGCTGTGTGGACAGGACTACGTTTTGGGCTTCGTTTTGGACTGGGTTTCGGGCTGGGTTTTGGGCTGAGTTTTGGACTCGGTTTTGGGCTGGGTTTTGGACTCGGTTTTGGGCTGGGTTTCGGACTTCGTTTTGGACTGGGTTTCGGACTTGGGGTGGGACTTTGGGTTGGAATAGGGTCCGTCGGGATGGGGCCTGGCCACGTACTAGTAGACGGGGTTGGAGTCGGGGGACAGACGGACGGAGACGGGGGTGGAATGAAACCAGCTGAAGATGTTGTCGCCGTTTCTTGAAATTCGGAAAGAGGAGGCGGCGGCGACGACGACGATGCCGTTTCGACTGGATCCGCTGGGGCCGGTGTTGTTACTACGGCATTAGTAACACCACTTGTAGTACTACTGGGAGGTGGAGGTGGCGTGTCCATGTCGTGGTTAAAATTAATTAGTTAGAGCTGGTTTAATCTCCGTTGTGGATCATACGCTTTTCCTTTTTGGTTTGTTTGTTTATTTTTTGTAGTTTTTTTTTACCCAAATTGATCACTTTTTGTTTGTTTAAATTCGTTAAACTGTTGAATTGTGACCTGACCTGTGTAACACACGTTGCTTTGGTGTTGGGATTGTATTGTAACTCCACGTTTTTTTTAAATACTTTTTTTTCCTTTTTGATTGGTTTGGTTATGGAGACAAAATCATCTTAATCCTAATCCAGAATAAAATTAAAAAAAAAAAAGGTAACCTGTGATTTCTCCCTGTTAAATAAATACTTACACTCCAGAGCTGTTATCTCTCTTTTTTGGCAATATCACGCACGACTCAAAAACAAGGAAATTCGCCACACACCACCCTTCCTTTAAAACAACAACAAAAACTGCAGCAGTAGAACTACGACTACATACACCAATGATAATGATGATGATGATGGCCACAGTAAGGAGCTTCGGTAGCTTTCCTCTCCTCCTGGTATACTTTCCTTCTTAGCCAGAAAAGCTCCGACCCCTGACGATATGCACTTCTCTGTGGCGATTTCCACACAACAAACGAGGGTCTACGCATTACTGAGAGAGAGAGAGGCAGAGATAGAGATAGAAAGAGAGAGAGAGAGGCAGAGATAGAAAGAGAGAGAGAGATAGACCCAGTAGAGAGATCGAAGCTGATACAGTGGTCACGAGGAAGAACTGATCATGGAGACTAGAGAGAGTACCCCCCTTTACTAGTCTTCGACAACCAAAAACGTCATTCCTTTGGAAACAAAACAGATTCCACCCATCGTGTCAGGGGTGACTTTTCTCCCCCTCACACCAACCGAGTTGCTCCTTCCTTACACAACAACAACATACATTATAAATCCAGCGAAAAGCAAACTCCGGTCCGTCAAACGCGCGACATGTAAAACGTTAGCCATTTAGCGAATGACGTTGCTGCTACGGAGGCGCATACGTGCAGTAGTTCTACTCAGCTGATTTCTGTATTTTGAAATGGTTTCGATTAAATTAACTGTAGTTTATGGATGAGATTAGAATTCTATAAACTGAAAGGCACCCGTAAAAAATAATAACAGTGATAGGATTTTCATACAGAATATTTTATCTGTAAAAAAAAAATATTATTATTATAATTACACACACACACACACACACGTACATGTAAGGCAACTATGAAAAGTATAATTGTTATTATACTTATTTATTTGTATATTTGATATATTTATAAATTATAACTCAAAATTTATTTCAGTTCTTTACATAAATTAGTTGACTAAATTAAATCATATTGTGAATTTGTATGAATAGTTCTACAATAGAGAAGTTACATAATGTCATATTTATATGTATGTATATATATAAACATATATGTTTATGTATTTATATATATGTATGTATGTGTATATATATGTATATATGTATACATTTATATTTATATATACACACATATGCATATATAGTATATATGTGTGTATATATGTATATATATTTGTATGATAATTTATTAGTTGAGAACCTATATTTGCCTGGCGACGGTGTGA
>VCCN01002243.1:187901-197907 GCA_006491835.1 Architeuthis dux | reverse complement strand
TTGTTGTCACTTGATCACCAGTGAAAGTCACATGATACCACAGGTGTGGAAATTCATGTAATAATGGTAATAAAGAATACTGAAGGTAATGCTGAATTATTGAGATGACTTGCTGTCACGATCCCCAGCGAAAGATAATAGGTTCTACTGGGGTAAAAATTCAAATAACAACAATCAGGATTCTCGATCCGAGGGTGAAAAAGGATGCCAAAAGGGCATCAATAAGAAAAGGACGCCAAAAGGGCATCAATAAGAAAAGGACTTACCGTATATTTCGGCGGATAAGACGACACTTGAAGCACCTCTGCACCCAAATGGGGTCGTCCTATAGGCCAGTTACAAAAACAGTGACTAAACATTGAGCTAAAAGCCCAGAGGTCGGTCGTTGCACAGGGACGATCTCATACTCTCGGCCTCCAAGCTCATTTTCCAGTGGTACGATGTGACGTCACAACTAGTGTTGCCAACTCAAAAAATATTTTGGCGCTAGTTTGACTGCCAAAAAGCACTAAAAAGAGATAGATTTTTAAAATAGCCAAAAAACACTAAAGGCAGTCAAAAATAGCCAAAGATGGCTAGAAATGGCCGAAAATGTTTAAGCGCAAACGCGCTAATTTAGCGCTTTTTTGCACTGCCAAAACAACGAACGCACTGAATCTAGCGCGAAACGCTTTTCCTCATGGCATCAGTGCGAATTGAACGTAAGCCGTTCGCCGATTCCGTTTTCTGTACTGGTAACTGTTACGCCACTGCGCACCTCCCATATACCCATTACTATTTATCATAGCAATGATAATGCTTAATTGCATCCTGAGGTTATACGTTAACAAATCACATGAAAATCTCAACCGCCTAATATATATGGATGACTTGCCAGAAACAAAAAGGAGTTTGAGAACTTAATTAAAAAGTTCGGGATTTTCAGCCTGAACATTAGAATGCCGTTTGGAATAGAGCAATGCGCAATGTTAGTGATGCACAAATGTAAAAGAGAATCAACAGAAGGAATTGAACTACCCAAGCAGAAAATTACCAGGACGCTGAACGCGGAAGATAATTACAAGTATCTAGGAATGATGGAAATGGATTCGATCAAGTAGAATGAGATAAGGGAAAAAGCCAGCAAAGAATATTTCAGAATAGCAAACAAAATACAAATGAGTACCAGGTACGACAGAGTAGGAAGAGTCATCGACTGGGAACTGTGCCAACAACCTGAGTTTGACCATGTAAACAAATGGTATCAGGACAATTCTGAGGCTGTTGTAAAAAAAAGAATAAGATACTCTGGGGCTATGGGATCCAGACCGACAACCCCACCAAAGCGAGAAACCCGGATTTGATACTCATACTCATAAACAAGGCATGTGTCTGCACAACCTATCAACCCGGTGGTAGAGGGCTCGACTCCGGTTTGGTAAGTCGTGGGTTGAATCCATGGCCGAGTCATACCAAAGACTTTAAAAATGGTACTCAATGCCTCTCTGCTAAACACTCAGAATAAAGTGTAGGATTGAGGAAGCCTGGGAAGGGATGGGCTTCATCAGGCTATCTCGCCCAAGACACATCTGAGAAAAAGATGGGTGTCCCTAAGCAAACCCCTGTACTAAGTTACGGGACTGTGGACATGTATTTACGTGTTATGATATACTACCACGAGAGGTCATTTTCCAGGCCACCACCTGTGCGAAAGTGGAAGTGACCCAGTCACCTTAGGAAATGCGACGGTGTCCAAAAAACAGGATGTAGAACTTACATTGTAAATGGAACCCCCCCCCCAAAAAAAACCCAACATAATAAGGAGTAAATGTAAATTATTATATGTGTGGATTCCGGCTCAGATCACCTAATGATGATGATGATGATGATGATGATGATGATGATGATGATGATGATGATGATGATGATGATGATGATGATGATGATGATGAAACTGAGAGGGGGAAGGGGTGCATGCTGCCTCTATAATGGCTCGCTGCAAAACAAATGCTGAACGTTATTTTCACTTTTTTGCTTTTATTTCGTAAAAGCGAAAAAGTGGCCTAACGTGAATTTTCGAAAAGCGAGGGATACCTGTATTCAGTGCCTAACGTCCATACTCTCAATTCAGGGGTCCCCAACCTTTTTTGCATTATTCTGTGGACCGGTTGTAAATATAAAGTGAACTAACCCTTCTTTTCGACTTCCGGCTGAGAGGAGGGGCAAAAAATCAAACTTGTGTTAGTTAAAAAATAAAGTTTAAATTTGTAGAAAAGGTATTTCAGTCAATCAGAACGGCAGACTGAATTGCGCCGTTTATTCATAGTAACTTCTTATTCAATATTATTCAACTGTTGATAGACTTTGGTTTAAGGTTCGGCGCCGAACAACAAAAGACCAGTCGCAACAGAGGGATGTGTTGCAATTTGAAGAAGCTTTACAAAATATTAGAAGACGATTCTTCTCAAGGTAAGGTTGAATTTGTTTTCCTTTTCTTCTCTCTGTTTTGCCGGCCTGTTAACTAAGTTAATAATTGCTTGAGTCTGCAACTGATATTACCTCTCCCCTCCCTCTGTTGGCCATTTTCTTCTTGAAAATTCCCATACGGTCTAATATTAACAATATTCTTGCTGGCGGGTTGACGGGGAGGGGTTAATCCCGACCGGAATATACATAAGTCAACTATAAGACATTTATAAGTGGCTAATACACTCAATTTCGTTTCTAACAAATTGAATATTAACTAGCATTCCAAGGGAAATTATGAATCACCGGCACTCATATATGCTGTATTGGGGGTGATCAATTTAAAAGTTGGTAAAAGGGGTAATCAATGAATATGTTACTTCTCTCTCCTTTTGTTGGGCTGTGATCACTAAAAAAGGTCTGAATTTTCAAAAAACAAGTGGGCATAAACTAGTGACCAATTTAGCATAAACTTACATTGCATATTGAATCCCCCACTAAAAAACTATTTTGGAGAGAAATTTTCAAAAAACAAAAACAAAATGTTTTCCCTACTCATTGAGAGGAGTGTGTGTGCAAAATGTCAAGTTTCTACTATGAACGGTTAGGGCTGGGCGAAGTCCGGACCATAGATAGATACATATATACATATAAATGTCAGAACATCTGAATAAGCTAAACCCAACAATAAACCAGTGTTGTGGGCAGCGGTGATTAACAAGTCTACTTCTACTTCCTTGCGTAATTCTACTATAAATTTTAAAGGTATGTAAGACTTGTTAGTTTAGCGCTGGTGGTAACACAGCAGGCTTAGAGATCACTAGATTATGTTCAAATCACGGTATGGGAATGGGGATTTTACATATCGGTTTAATCCCCTATTTTTGGTGAGGATTTTTCTTGTTCTTGTTCTTGTTACATTGGTAAGTAAAATCAACTCTGACTTTGTCCTGGAGTTTGACAAAATCCATGGAAATGAATTTGCTTTTTTTTTACAAACAAATCATAATGTAGCACATGCTTTACGAACTGATATCGGTCCGCTGCCCAATGGTTGGGAACCACTGTCTTAATCGATAGACAATTAGACGGCGAACAGTATTGGATCAATACATGACATAACAGAATTGATTCACTCATTTGTATTCGATAGAACAAGAAAGAAAGCTAAATTGCTTGAGAAATGAACCGTAAGGGGAACGTTACATGACAAGCCAAGGACGACTTTAAATTGAAAGCAGCGGTCACCGATGGTAGAGAGGTTGAAGAAGAGAACAGAAAGAGACCAAATTACAATTAGGAACACAAAGAAAAGGCACCGATTTATTGAACTAGGACAATGCCCGTTCCAAAGGTGTAGGTTTGGGAGGGACCGGACTTTATGGTGTGTTGAGCAGCCTACCATAAGTGTCATGTCAAATAATTTTCCGTTCGTCGCCTTCGAAGTATTACGGTTACTTCTCTTCAGTGTTGCCAATGTTTAGATATGTTATATCTAAATTTAGATCATTTAGATATGTTATATCTAAATTTAGATCTATTGCCCATTTAGATATGTTAAAACAAAATTTAGATCTATTGCCCATTTAGATATGTTATATCTAAATTTAGATCTATTGCCCATTTAGATGGTATATCAAAATTTAGATCTATTGCCCATTTAGATATTTTAGATCTAGATTTAGATCTATTGCCCATTTAGATATGTTATATCTAGATTTAGATCTATTGCCCATTTAGATAGTTTAGATCTATAGTTTTAGATAAAAGATCTATAATCTGTGAGTTTGTATTTATTTTTATTAGATTTATCGAGAATCGCTGATCCAAACAAATTCAAACTCGACATTGCAATGCCTTGTGTGCTGACTAATATTGGAGCCGGCAGATTCACCGACAACACTTTTCCAATAACAATTTCCCGAGATGTACAATTTATTGAGATATACAAATTACCGAAAAGGTAAAAATGAAATAAAATTATAAAATAAAACAAAAATAAATTTCACAAACAAAGACTTTTGTTTTTATTTACGCTAAAAAAAGATAAGATACATACAATTTAAGGGGTATCTTCACAGTTTGAAGAAGTTTTCGTCAGTTGATTTTTCAGGTCGTAGTTCAGCGTCATTTCTATATTTAAATGTTTTTAATCTAATTTTAGATATCTATACTTACTTCTTGATGATGAAGTATTGTAAATCATTATTTAATTTTTGACTACTATTTACTATTATTTAACTTCATCTTAATTTTTAGTTGCTATTTTAAAAATCGCGTTCATTACTTCATCATACCTATTGGACATAAAATATGTGTTCAGTTTAGCATAATACTTACATTGTGAATCAAATCCCTAACTAAAACCCCGATAATGTTGGAATTTCTTTTTTAAAATCCTGTGTTTTACCGCAGGGTTAAGTCAATATCCATGCAAAAACACATACCCCTAGGACTTTTAGTTTGGCCGTGATGTTCACTGCAGACAGACGACATACAGCGTCACAGATGTGATATCTCTTCTAATACTTTGCGAAAGTCGCTAATTTTGTGTGTGACTATGTATGTGTGTAGGTATGTCTAAGGGTTCAACATAGAAGGGGATTTCTTTTTATCCACTGTTAGGGGTCAAAATTGAAGGGGCATTCCTTTATTCCACTTTTAGGGCTCAAAATCGGGGGATTCCTTTATTCCACTTGTTTGTGGTCAAAATGGAAATGGGAATTCCTTTTTTCCGCTTTTAGGGGTCAACATGGAGGGCGATTCTTTCTTCCGCTTTTAAGGGTCAGAATCTAGTAGGAATTCTTCTTCCCACTTCTAGGGGACAAAATCAAAGGAGACTTCTTTTTTCCAGTTATAGGGGTCAAAATCGAGGGGTAATTCTTTTTTCCACTGATGGGGGTCAAATTCGAGGTATAACTAAGTTTTTCCCTTGAAATGAAATTTCTATAAAATATGATTTGTTTTCCCCCGGGCAACGCCGGGTAACCCTGCTAGTTATGTTATATATGAACTCCCCTGTCCGTCAGAGATGGACCCGACCAACGTGCAATAATTTACTTCACGCCTGCCGGAAATATTTAGTTAATATCTAGCGTCCAATTTTAACACTCTATAATTATCCTCATTGTTATTTCTACTGCGTTCCTGCCCGTTCGTGTGTGATCGACACCTTGAACAGTAATCATGACGTTATCATAAAGACTATCAACTGAAGATGTAATAGGGGTTGGCATTTAAGGTGTGAGTAATAAAGCAATCACTTTAACCTCACTTACTTCTCATCATTTAGACGTGGTGGCAGAGGTGTGATTACTCGTCACTGTGCCTGTGATAAGATATTTCACAGTCTAGATTCTATAGGAATCTAAACTGTGAAATATCTTATCACAGGCACAGGCAATATATTATTTATAATCAACAAGATGTAACACCCGAAGTCGCGCTTCACACCAAAAGTAGAGAAGCTCCGAAACAGTAAGGTATTTCACAGTCTTGATACTATAGGAATCTAAACTGTGAAATATCTTATCACAGGCGCAGGCAATATACTATCTACAATCAACAAAATGTAACACCCGAGGTCGCGCTTCGCACCAAAATTAGAAAAGTTCCAAAAGAAAGAGATGCCCATTGACTTTGAAAGCTGGTGTGAAAATGTACTGTTCACTTTGGCCATGGATGGGGATTTCGAGGAATTTCTTGAACCCAACTACAGATGGCAACCTGTGTATGTAAATAACTGCGGCCTAACCGCAGATTTAAAGGGACCCCCAGAAGAAGGAGGGTAAGACGAAAAGCAGCTTTAATCCAACTCCTACTCGACAGCATAGCCAGCTTTACCGCCGTCATCTCGAGGAAGTTTATCGTCCAGGACGCTCATGTCTAGACGATACTTGGAACCGCCTATGAATCTAGTATGGTTTCAGGAAAACAGGTGCCCTAATTTTAAACCACACCGCCCTTACTAGGGAAGACGATGAGTCTTATGAAGTTTTATGGGTACGGTTCTACGCGTTCATCAAGGGGGACCTAATATATGAAGGTGATGGAATCACTCACTTGAGGTTGAGACCTCCTACAGAAGTAATATCACCAACTCTTTTAAACACAACGGTCGTTCTGTGGTTGAGGTGTATCCACCCAGACTTACCCTAATTCATAAAACAGAAGTTTGCGACCGAATTAAGAGGAATGACTCTTGCGTCTATAATGGACGAGATCTTAGAGAGCCTGGATTCTCTGATTGCTGAGCTATCAATAAGCCTAGACTGCAGAAGAGCTCCTTCTAGAAGAAGACAATTCCCTACTCAGAGGAATTCTCATAATTGCAGGCAGGTTCTGTGTGCTCTGTGATGCTGTGAAGAATTCTCATAATTGCAGGCAGGTTCTGTGTGCTCTGTGATGCTGTGAAATATCTAGGCGCCCTTCAGAGCATTTTCAATCAGGATACATTTATCTGCCTGAGGCGGATAAAAGATACGTAAGTTCCCGACCACAATACACGAGGAGTGGAAGCAGATGATGACAAAGAGGACTGTGGATACAACCACTCTAACAGAAAAGTGACAGTAAACAACACAGGCACATGTACTCAGGGACTAACCAGAAAAGTGGACATCATGAGGTCTCCCGTACTTCCTATTATGTACAAAGATTACATAGACTTGACATTGGATCTCTGGAGCAGAAACCAACCTAATAGAAAAAGGCATGCGCTGATGAATTGAAAATCAAAATTTCAAAAACATCTACTAAAGCTAGCTAGATAGGCAGTCGCTCCAATCTCAAAGGGTGGGTGAGGTGCATCTTAAATTCACTCGAGGACACTGGGCTCGTGGTGGAGGTCCTCTGCGATGATGTTATCTGCGGTGTCCCTTTTCAGTCCATCAACGACATCTATGTTCGTCCAGACACTAAATTCATACATGTAGGCAGTGAAATAATTCCCTACAACCAAACAATCCAAAATGTTAATGTGGCTAGAACTGATTGTTGTAAGGTCACTATTCTACGAGTGCCTCGTCGGACAGTGTTGCTACATGGGGATAGCCTAAATATACCTTTCCCACCTGAGTTTGCTGCAAAGACATCGGTATCTGTCGAACCCAGACTGAACGCACCATCCTTGTCAACGAACAAAACGGGCACCCGCTGGTTACAACCACAATTGGTAGTACCTACAGACGGTACCTTGAAGATCATCAGCAATTTTAAAACACCTGTAATTATCAGACTTCAAGAACAGGTAGCTATGATTCGTCCAACCCGAATCCCTTGTTCTGAGGTAAGCCCTGACCAAACCATTTCCTCTTCACGGCCTCACTCTGATTCTATTGATCATATGCACGAATCTGTAGACCCTGATGGAATCCTCTCAGAAAAGATACGCGCACAGTTTAGAGAGGTTAACATTGAGTTTAAGGATGTTTTCGATAGCAGAACATTAGGTTGTTACAACGGAAAGAGCGGACCCACACTACCCCCACAAGGCAGCAAGCTATTTTGCAGCAGATTAATGCATGAAGATCAACAGCGGATTTTCGAGGATTTAGAAGGAACAATACTCCTAAAACCCGAAAATGTTAACGTTACGACAGAATATCTAAATCCTAGCTTTCAGGTTAAGAAGCCACCGGAAAGAAACGTTTAGTTACAGAGAAGTAGGTCAATAGGCAAAACCACAACCAGCATTAATGCCTAATATGAACCGTTCTTCGCACCAATGGAAACTGGAAGTATCTAGTAAAGACCGACCGTACATCTGCATACTGGCAAATGGAACTGAAAAAGTCAATGAAATAATGCGGTGCTGTCACTCCATTCAGTGGTGTTAGGGTCTAATGGTAGCGGCGCCATGGGCATGCATAGTACTGATACTGTACTAGAAGAACTCATGTACCGAGTCTTAGGCGACTCGCTGTGCGAAGGTAATGTGACCAAAATAGCTGATGACCGATACCGCGGTGCAGAATCACCAGAGAAAGTTCTAACAGTCTGGAAGGATGTACTTTCTGCCTTGTCCTCAAATGGACTCTGTTTATCGACCCAGAACACAGTATGCTCCCCCACCACCGCAACCGAACTAGGTTGGATTTGGTCACAGGGTACACTCGAAGCCATCCCCCATTGCGTGTCAGCTTTAGCAACAGTTGATGTTCCTACCACAGTAGCACAGTCATAAGGTCATAGATGAGATCTTTCAAGTTTCTAAGTAGAGTTATTCCGTCATATAGCGATATCATAAGCCCTTTGGATAATCTCGTAGCAACCAAAAAGGCATGTGATAAAATTAAATGGTCTGATTTCCTAATATCAATATTTAAGTTATCCCAACAACACCTGACAGAGGCAAAACCTATTTCTATCCCAATGCGTAGCGACCACCTTCAGTCAATCACAGATGCCTCACAATCAAAGACTGGAATGTCAGCAGCACTGGATGTCATCCGAAACAACACGCATTACGTTGCAGGGCATCTTAGTGCCAAATATTGTTCACAGCAATTTACCCAATTTAGTCCGGAAATAATCAATAGTGATCACCAGACGCTAGTGCTGACAGATTCACACCCCTATGTACGGGCCTATAATAAACTGTGTCAAGAGAAATATTCAGTACATTCCTTTTTCTGGCAAGCGGATTCCATGTGAATCTGGAACATATAAAGGGAAAAGAAAACCTATACTCTAATTTTGCCAGCCACAACCCAGTCGAGTGTAATATTCAAAGCTGCCAGATTTGTCAGTTTATTGCAGAAACGTCTAACCCAGTAGTACGATCAGGCAGAGTGTGACATACTTAACTCTAGTAACACTGTACCCTACAGTAACCACTATGGATGACATGAGTTACAATTCTCATGCGAGTCCTTAAGACGCGCCTGTGCACACAAGGAACATCACCATCAAGGAAGGTAACGAAGATCAAAAACGTCAAGGGATATTTACAGGTCGCGAGGATAGCTAAAGATCGCCTACTAGTAGTGAAACGCCATGGCATATCTACAGCAATATCCGAAAGAATCGTTGTCCCTAGAAAATACCTACATGGTCTGATGGAATGCTTACATATTAAAGTATATCACCAGTAAAAGTCACAGCTGCGTAAGATATTCGGTAGAGCGTTCTATGCACTGGATTTAGAACCAGCCCAGAATTCGATGGCCATCATTCAAAATAAAGAGAACGAGAAAATAAAATCCCATATACCAAGTGTTTCATTCAAAGCAAGAGGAAAATGTAAACCTGTATTTCTTCCTGTAATTGTGGGTCAGTTAGTGTACATCGACAGTGATAGAGATAAAACGAGATCAAGAGATCGTTACATCGTCACCGAGGTTAACCAGGATATTTGCCCAAAGGTTTTCGGGATCCCAACTTAGGGCCCGTACATATACAGTGAAACGAGATGACATTATTTCAGTTCCAACCTGGTATGGCCCAGAGGAACAACATGAGTTGTCAACGGACCAATATAGCTCAGATGAGTATCAACTACCCACCACGGTCCAACCCATAAAACCAAAGGTATCTGATAACGAGTCATTCTCCGAAAATA
>VCCN01002243.1:0-12129 GCA_006491835.1 Architeuthis dux | reverse complement strand
ATGTGTATTTGGTTACAGTAGAAACGGTTTATAGTTTCTTTTTTGTTTTTGTGGTTTGTAGTGTTATCAAAGAGTTTCCCTAGACACAATGTAATCAGGTTGTCAACAGTATAAATAGGAAAACCGTTATTTATTGGCGTTTGTTTAATATTGGAAAGTTCTGTGTAGAATAACGTGCGGAAAGAGGCGATTAAATGTGTTCTGTTAATAACATTATTAATAAATGTGTATTTGTGTGTGTGTGCGTGTGTGTGTATGTGTGTATGTGTGTATGGCTGTGTTTGTGTGAGTGTGTATTTCATATTACAGGATCAGTGGAGTATATATAATAGAGATGAATATCTAGTCCGAATAACCCGTGAAATTATGACAATGCTTAAACGAGGAAGGTCACAAGAAAGAGTTGATAAACACAAAGGACAAGTTAGGGATGGTGTTTTTAGGGTTAATATTAGTGTTAGTGTTAGTATTTTTTGGGTTAGGGTTTAGGGAGTCATTGTTAGAGTTAGGGTTAGGGTTGGTATTGTTAGGGTTAGGGTTTATGGTTAGGGTTGGTATTTTTAGGGTTAGGGTTTAGGGTTGGTATTCTTAGGGTTACGGTTTAGGGTTTCGGGTTAGGGTGTAGGGTTAGGGTTGGTATTTTTAGGGTTAGGGTTTAGGTAGTCATTGTTAGAGTTAGGGGTAGGATTGATATTGTTAGGGTTAGGGTTTAGGGTTTGTATTTTTAGGGTTAGGGTTGGTATTTTTAGGGTTAGGGTTGGTATTGTTAGGGTTAGGGTTTATGGTAGTCATTGTTAGGGTTTAGGGTTAGTGTTGGTATTGTTAGGTTTAGGGTTGGTATTTCTAGGGTTAGTATATTTAGGGTTATGGTTTAGGTAGTCATTGTTAGAGTTTTCGTTAGGGTTGGTATTGTTAGGGTTACGGTTTAGGGTTTAGGGTTAGGGTTAGGGTGTAGGGTTAGGGTTGGTATTTTTAGGGTTAGGGTTAGGTAGTCATTGTTAGAGTTAGGGGTAGGGTTGATATTGTTAGGGTTAGGGTTTAGGGTTTGTATTTTTAGGGTTAGGGTTTGTATTTTTAGGGTTAGGGTTAGTATATTTAGAGTTAGGGTAATAATCTGAAATCCAGTACAGAATAATTCCAAACTGGTTTTCTCCACATGAATTGTTGCAGATACGAAATAAATAATTGGTCAGAGGTACCATGGATGGTACAAAACTTTTCCTTCGCATGGGCCCAAATAACATCTATTTGTCTGATTCTTTGATTTTAAATTCGCCATCTTGAGCCAATACTGCCTGGTGGGGTCATTCCCTCTCCAGGCCAGTTCATATCGCTTCCATTATAAACCTTTTTTTCATTACTTCTTTTAGTTCAAATATTACTTAATCGACAAAGAGTCTCAGCGAGTACGTCCTTTTTTCAACGTTGTTTTAAAAATGTATTTTGATTCGGAAAACTGTCTAATCTTGATTCTTACAGTTCAAATGTTATTTAATCAGCCAAGAGTCCCCCGAGGAGACGTCCTTTTTTAAACGTTTTTTGTTTTTACTCAATTACACTTGAATTGAAAAAGCGTCTAAACTTCTTGATTTTTGAGTTCAAATGTTACTTAATCAACAAAGAGTCCCCCTTGGTTACGTCTATTCTCAACGGTTTTAGATTTTACTTAATTACTCTTGATTCGAAAGACGTCCAATTTTCTTAATTATTTGAGTTCAAATGTAACTTATTCCACAAAGAGTTTTTTAAATTCTTTTGTTTTTGTTTAATTACGCTTGATTTGAAGAAAAAACGTCTTCCTTCTTCGAAAAAGAGTCTGGCTTGTTGTTGTTCCAATCTTGATTGCTTGATTGACAGAAGCCCCTAGGTTACATCCTTTTTCAAAGGCTTTTTGTTTTACTTCATTACTCTTGATTCGAAAGATTTCTAATCTTCTTCCAATTTTCTAATATTCTTTCAATTTTGTTGATTCTTTGAATTCAAAAGTTTCTTCATCAACAAAAAGTCTCCCTTGGTTACCTCATTTTTCAACGTGATTTACTTTTTCTTTGATGAATCTTGATTCGAAAGATTTCCATTGTTGTTGATTCTTTGAGTTCAAATGTTACTTAATCAATGTTACTTTGGTTACGTTGTTTTTCAACGTGATTTTAACTAAACTTGTCTCCCTTGTATATGTATAGAGGGAAATACGAGGTGACGAAAGTTATCTACCTTGGGTATCAGAGCTCTTCTGAGTGGTGTTCTGTTTACTGCCATAGAAAAGTAACTTCTACACAAGCATGGATATAAATACTTGACTATGGACTCTCACTTGACTCTCACTCAATGTGTGCAGAGCGGACTCTCCAAGTTCTTTGTTCACATACCTATATAACCTTCTGGGTTAGTTATTCACACTATTTAGCAGACTACAGATCGGATTGCTAGTCAGATAACTATTGACTTCTAAACCTTTCACAGGAAACAATGTTGACGACTCAATCCACGTCTACATGGCTCTGCGAACAGGATTCCACGGATAGAAAGTCTTGAATTTAAGGTACAGTATCGAAGTTAGTTCAAGGTGAAAAAAAAACATGGCCAAGTGTTTTCATGGGCATGTAATCCCGGATGAGGATGTGTTGTGCGAATATGGTAACGCTGCCTGGGACGACCGCCCAGTGATTGAACCCGACTCTTCGGACGACGATTGGGCGCTATTCTTTTATGCTTGGGCACGATACAAGGAAATGTGAAGGCTCAGCGACTCTACAGAGATTTGCAATGAACGGGGGTCATCGAACTCCTCTCAGGTGAGCAGGCTCCTCTTCGAGGCTGATACCCTCAATTCAGCCACTGAATTCAGCTGCTGTCCTACATAAAATCATAAAGAGGTGCACCGTCAGACCTTCCATTCCATGCGTCAGTCAGAATGCGAGTCTATTACACATTTCTTGGCACGGTTGCAGTCCCAGGCCAATTCCTGTTTCTTTGTAGACCCTTGTCCTAACACTGACGGCTGTGGTCAACGACTTAACTATGCTGAGGACATAATAGCCGGTTAGATGATAGATGTACTCGCCGACACGGAATATCTAAGTAGGCTCTTAGCCGAGGCTGCTACCCCCACTACGTTACAACAGAAGTTTGACAAACTGGTCAGTCCAAAAACAACGGACAAATCGAATACTCGCCTGCATGACATTGCTGCCCCATTGACATTATCGTATGCATCAAAATCAGAATACAGGCGCCGCCAGTTACCACCGTCTCGGGAGAGGAATGACTCCGCGGTTCCGCCTAATGTATATCCAGCGTTGGTTGCGCGAAAGCGTCTAACCCTGGAAAGTCAATGAGCCGGAAACTTGGTGTGTCATAATTGCGGGATTGAAGGTCACATAAAGAAGGTGTGCCGGAAGCCGAAAGGAAATCCCACTAGCAGGTCAGCGCAGACCGAGGCAGGACATACATTCTCATTCACGTTTGCTCACACTGCAGCCAGAGTAGGCCGTGAAATTAAAAAACGTTAGAAAAGTTCGTTCGAGAGACCCGCCGTGCTAACCGACGACGTAACAAATCTTGCCCAACACAGTCTATAGTTGTGCCACTCATCTCATCTGGAATGGGAAGCAATTTCGAGAAAACCTTCCAAAACCGTCGCCATCTCTGAAAGTTGAAAACAACTGTCATGCACTGAGCTCACGAAGCCTTTCGACGCAACCTCACTGGTCCAATTAGTCACAGTGGCCACCACATCCTTGCTTTTGCTGATACAGGGGCTTAAATCTGTTCTAGTGGACCAAAGGCTGCTTATCTGATGAATACCTCGTGCCAACCAGTCATCGGATACGCGGCATCACAGATGACCAGCTGCAGATAAAGGGTGTATTACTATTTCGAGTCGGATTGAGGGAAACACGTCAGGTTGTGTATGTGTCAGAGAATACATCGGTTTTCTAACTGTCGGAATCTGCTGAGGAAAAGAACCCATGCAAGTGTCCTCGCAGATCGACCGTCCCGCCAAAGCCGACTGTTACACCATTCCCTCCCACGGAAGCCAACAGACATCGACTCAAACAATGGATCCTCACACATTTTCAATCCAGTGCTTTCAATACATGCCCACACCAGCATTTACAAACCATGACCGGAAGGTCACTGGGCATCATCTTTATTCAGAATACGACGCCGATAGCGGTTCATACACCAGTACCTCACCATTGGAAGATGGTAAAACAAGACATTGATCGAGATTTTGCGCTGGGCATAATTGAACAAGTGCCAGTCGGTACATCCACAACGTGGTGCTCGAGCTTGATTGTCGCACCTGAGAAAGACGGTTCTCCCAGCCACACAGTAGATTTGCAAAAGTTAAGTGCAACCACTATGAGGGAAACCCTCCACACCCGTCTCCATTCCAACAAGTCTCAGTAGTGCCAGCTCACAAAAAGAAGACAGTTCTGGACGCATGGAATGGGTACCATACCTTGCTCATCTCTCTGGATGCACGTGATGCCATTACATGTATCAGACGAATGGAGCCGGTACCGGTATCTTATCAATAATTCCACGCTTCTGGGGACGGATACACCCCAGTCGATAGAGCCCGCAAAACCCGTTGCATCGATGATAGGATTCTGTGGGATGGCTCAATTGAATCTTCGTTCTGGCATACTGTGGATTACATCCAGCACTGTAGTCAAAACGTCATTGTGCTTAATCCGGACATGTTCCACTTTGCAGAGGACGAAGTGGAAAACTCCACGATTACGGCTGACGGTGTGCCACCTACCAAAAGAATGAGTGAGGCCATTCTTCACATCCCAACACTCACAAATATTACCGATGTCAGATCTTGGTTTGAGCTTGTGAATCATGTTTCCTATGCCACATCTGAAACGCCATCACATCTCTCCCCCCTCCTACACCAGCGATTAACGAACGCCATCCAACTCCGGCTACGACTGAAAGGGGCCAGTCGCTGCCTGCAGTTCAGATACCACGCCGCAGTACACGGATATGACGACCACATCCAGCTATGTCCCGGCAGATACAAGGAACGTCACACAAGTACTTACCAAGTACTTACCTCTTAGGTGACCACATTCATCCATCTTGTGGTAAAAAGAGGGCGAGGTGGGCAGATATGCATAGAGAGAAATACGAAGAGACAAATGTTACCTACCTTGGGTATCAAAGCTCCTCTGAGTGGTGTTCTGTTTACTGCTATAGAAAAGTGACTTCTACTCATGCATGGGATTGCATACTTGACTATTGGCTCTCACTTGACTCTCACCCAATAAATGTGTGCATAGTGGACTCATCCAGTTCTTTGTTCACATACCTATATGACCTTCTGGATTAGTTAGTAGTTGACATTATTTAGCAGACTACAGATAACTATTATAAACTTTTCACATGTCATCATAAAGTTGTCATAACGTGTACCAACTGAAGATACATCTAACAGATGTAATAGGGGTTGGCATTTATAATGTGAGTATTTTAGAAATGTTTGTATTTGTGTGGTAAGCTAGTTTCTTTTGTTAGGTTGTTTTTGAACATGTTAACGGACACAGAGTTTACTGTTTTGTCTGAAAGGGTGTTCCAGTATGAAAGGGATCTTGAGGTCAAGAAACTGTCTCTAATACCAGGGTGATGGTGTATCTGGTTATTTGTGGCAGTGACCTCAGTTTGGTGTTCTTAGTGTTCTCTGTTTGAAATAGTTTTGACACAGATAACAATCCACATCTACACATTTGTTACGTCCATTTTCAACGTGTTTTGTTTTTACTTAATTCATCTGGATTCGAAAGACTTCCAATTCCGTTGATTCTTTGAATTCAAATGTTACTTAGTCAACAAACAGTATCCCTTGTTTACGTCCTTTTTCAACGTGATTTGCTTTTCCTTTAATTAATCTTGATTCAAAAGACTTCCAATGTTGTCGATTCTTTGAGTTCAAATGTTACTTAATCAACAAACAGTCTCACTTGGTTATGTCTTTTTCAATGTTTTTTGTGTGTACTTGATTCGAAAGACTTCCAATTGTGTTGATACCTTGAGTTCAATTGCTACTTAATCAACAAAGAGTTTCCCTTGGTTAGGTCGGCTTTCAATATTCTTGTTGTTTTTGATGAATTCATTTTGATACGAAAGACTTCCAATTGTGTTGATATCTTGACTTCAAATGTTACTACAACAAAGAGTCTTCCTTGGTTACGTGTTTTGCTTTCTCTTAATTGATTTTTATTCGAAAGACTTCTGTTGAAATCTTTAGATCAAATGTTACTTAATCAACAAAGAGTCTCCCTTGGTTACGTCCTTTTTCAACGTGTTTTGATTTTTATTATTTAATGTTGATTCGATAGACTTGTTGATTCTTTGAGATTAACCACAAAGAGTCTCCCTTGGTTACGTCCTTCTACAACGTTTTTCTTTGGGTGGGGGGTGCTTAATTTTGATACGAAAAACTTCCGATTTTGTTGATTCGTTGATTTTGTAGGGCCACTTAAACCTAAATGAATAATTTCGTGCAATATCAGGCTCCCAGGATTTCGCGCCAATCTTCTTATACGAATTTTCCCTCCAAAACTCAATAGCTATTGGGAAGCAGAGCCCGACTTCCTAAACCCTTGCCAGGAGCCGATTCTTTTCTCACAAAAATAACCCTAACAATGTAACTGGCAGTGGGAGATTCAAAATAACGCATTCAACTTCAAAGTGTGCAGGGAGACAGCATTTTTGTATTCAACACTCATCATCAGCAACAACGCAAGAAGACCACACTTCTTCTCCTTTCCAACTGGTTGAAATTACTACTACTCGTATCGCTTACGCATACATACATTGAACTGTCGCTACGTTTGTTATAGACACACACATGCGAACTGCTACTACCATCTTGTGATACATAGCACACGTACACATTTCTCTTCATAAACTCATTCCCTACTACCATTACATTTTGCCACGCACATTGAACTTTAATTCCAACTTACATATTATCTTTTCCTCACTTTGAACAATATCTATGTTGTTGTTAATTTAACTGAATAAAACTCAGTTGTAAATTGTTATCACTGCCTTGTTGAATTTCCTCTTGAACCTACACGTTTAGTTTATTTTTATTCTTATGATTGTTGGATACATCAGGAGTAAATTTGTCTTCCTCGACAAAAGGGAACATCTTCTCTTCTCCCACACACCCCACCTGTATTATCAGCAACACATGGTGACTTTCCGACATTCAAAGATTTTAACAAGTTTCCCCAGCAAATAGAAGCCACACATTCAACGAGAAAATATTAAATTAATAAGTGTCGATTCTTACTAACAGTGAGAAAGACTCAGTAATGGACTCTACAGACGACGCCAGACCTACACAAGAAAGCGTCAATTTACCAAATCGTGGTTCAGTTACAAGCAATATTCTTTGCAAGGTGAATCACCTCGCAGAGGCCTCACTATGCTTACGTGGCGGAGAAATTACAACCAGCAGTGGTTTGCATGGTCACAGATCTACCTTCCCAAATGCCAGAAGTTGATCCTTACGACACGCTCAGAGAGGCAATCATGAAAAGACTGGGCAAATCCAATGAAACAAGACTAAGGGATTTAATTCAACAGTAGAAATCGCCGACAGGACGACATCTCCATTGCTCAGACAGATGAGACAATTACTGGGAGAAAACACAATGCCTGAAGCCATATTAATCAGACCTAAGACGTCGAGATTTAGAAATAATGGCGGACAGGAACTGAGAGGCGATAGCATAAATTCTACATGTATCCCAACTCAACGTTCAGATTTCAGCAATTATAATTCCAAGTCAGTCGTTTGGTCAAGCAGATGCAGATCTTAATGCAAGACCAAAAATCACCACCACCACAACAACAACAACAATGACAGTAGCACATAGGCCCATAATTCAACGGCCGTATCAACGAAATACTAAACACAGATTATGTTTGGATCTACTGCTGGGCAGTGCCAAAGGCCGTGTACCTTCTTCAAAAAAAAGAAGGATAAGGGAAATTGTTTCCCCGGGTAGCGAGGACGACCACTGTTCGCGGTTACACTTCCAAAGGTCGTCTATTTTATATTCGTGCTAAGATACAGGGATACACATTTGTGTGAAATCAGCGTCATGCTACCAGACCCCAAATGGAAATTACCACCCAAAATCTATAAATTACAAGCCGCCAACGGTACGCAGATCAACACATATGGGGCAAGATAACTTACACTCGACCTCGCTTTGCACTGAGACCTATACTTTGGCACAAGTAAAGACACCAATAATAGGAGCGGATTTCCTATAAAAAGAAACAACCTGTCTATACACACGGCTACTCGTACACTCGTCGATAACAAGACATAGTTGGTGATTCAAGGAATTCGTTCTCGTTACTGTTCCACTGGGATATGCACAATTTCATTCGACGCTGTTATGTAAACACAAGGAGTTAACTTCGCCATTCAAGTCAACAGACAACGTTCGACATTCAGCCAAACATCACATACCGACCACGGGACAACCGGGATATTTCAGACCGAGACGATTTAGTCCTGACAAATACCGAATTGCCAAGAACGAATTCGACCAAATGTTGCAAAGCGGTGTGACTCGCCCTTCCAAAGGTTATTGGTCAAGCCGATTACACTTGGTACCTAAATCAACCCCGGGAACTTGGAGACCGGAGGGTGATTCTCTCGCGCTAAATGCGAATTCAACCCCGACAATTATCCTGTGCCGCACTTTTTCGGCCAAGAAATTCTCTAAAATAGATTTGGTTAAAGCTTATCACCAAATTCCGATGGGTGAAGAGGACATGCATAAAACTGCAGTGACGACACCTTCCGGGTTGTACAAATTGGTCCGAATGCCATTCCGATTACGCAACGCTGTACAGTCTTTTCAACGTCTAATAGACGGAGTTTTCAGAGGACTACCTTTTACATTTGCTTACATCGACGACGGGTTGATAGCAAGCAGAAATTACGAGGAACACATGGACCACTTACAGCAAGTATTTGAACGATTATCACATTTTGGTTAAAAGAATTAACGTTGATAAATGCATATTCGCTGTAAAGCAACTCGATTTCCTAGGACAGGTGATAGATGAAAACGGAATATCCCTCTTACCTGAAAAAACTGCTACATTGCAAGGATTTCTGATACCCACTTCAATTCGTCAACTACGACGCTTTCTCGGATTGATTAATTATTATCGACAGTTTATTCCCAATTATGCTAAAATTCGGACCTTCTTAAAACAGTCATAAGGGCACTAATATATCCTTACTGTTTTCAGCAATGCTAAATCGGCATTCGCTTATTTTACAACACTTAGCTATATCGTGGACGATAAAGATTACCTTAACTACATATGCTAGTTCGACAGCCGTTGGTTCTGTAATTCACAAAGTCATAAATACTGAAGCTAAACCTTTTTTTTGTTAAGCTAAGTGCAGCACAACAAAAATACAGCAGCTTATCGGGGGAATAATTGGCGATTTATTTGTCAATCAAACATTTCCGACACATTCTAAAAGGCTGATCTTCACTGTTTACACTGATCACCGTCCGTTAACTTTTGCTCTCAATACCACTTTGGACAAGTATACTCCGAGGGAGATACGTCATTTGGATTACATATCACAATATACATCCGCTATTCAATACATTAAAGGATTTAAAAACATTGTCGCAGATACCTTTTCTCGTTCAGAAATTGCTGCAGTCACTGGCAACGTATTGAGCCACAACTTGTCCGCTAAATAACAAGAGTCTGATACTTCTATACAGGAAGCACTTTCCAGCACATCACTGAATTTAAAGAAGATTCCAGTACCATAACACAGAAAAATATTGTGACATCACTTTAAATAACCCTAGACTATATGTACCGCGAATTCAGCAACTTACTTACCAAACACATTTCGACAAAAGCTTACCACCCTTGCTCGAATGGACTGGTCGAGCGTCTACACATACAACTTAAATCATCCTTAAAAATGAGGCAAACCCATATAATTGGATGGGAAATTTAAGAATTGTATTTCTTTCTATACGAAACACGATAAAGAGAGAGTTAGCTTGTACTCCAGCTGAATTAGTCTTTGGTAAGGAAACAGCATTACCAGGACGATTTCTTTAAAGAAAAATGATAATTTTCAGCCATTTCGGATTTGAAAAATAAAATGTCAAACTGGCATTTCACACCCATTCATTCAGCTACGGGAGACATTTATTTACTGAAAGTTTTGCATGATTGCAAATTTGTCTTTATAAGGAATGGCATGATTATGAAACCACTTACACCTAGTTATCGAGGACCTTTCAAAGTTTTGAAAAGAGCTGAAAAATATTATACAGTACAAAAAGGAAATACGGTTGATAAAGTTTCTATTGATAGACTTAAACCAGCTTCCTTAGAATCAGGGAATTCTGAGAAATATACTGCAACTCACGACAGGGATAACAAAGAAATGTTGGAGACAGATCGGTCAACATTCCCAGTTATTTTAAGGCATTTATTTGAAATTATAGGTTGATTTCGTTTAAAACATCAATCAATCTAAGGGTGGGCCCATATTAAGGCCACTTAAACCTAAGTGGACAATTTCGTGCAAAAGCTGGCTCCCAGGATTTCGCGCAATTCTCTTATACGAATTGTCCCTTCAAAATTATTAACTAGTTGAAAACCTCAAATATCTACATTAACATAATATTCAACCAATCAGAGCCCGAATACCTAAACGCTTACCAGGAGCCGATTTATTTCTTATAAAAATAACCCTAACAATGTAACTGGAAATGGGAGAGTCAAACTTACGCATTCAACATCAAGGAGAACAGGGAGACAGGATTTCAGTATTCAACTCTCATCATCAGCAACAACGCAAGAAGACCACACTTCTTCTCCTCCGAACTTTAATTCCAACTAACATATTTACCTTTTCCTCACTTTGAACAATATCTATTGTTAAATTAACTGAATAAAACTCAGTTGTAAATTGTTATCATTGCCTTGTTGAATTTCCTCTTGAACATACACGTTTAGTTTATGTTGGGTACATCAGAGGTAAATATGTCTTCCTCGACAAAAGAGAAATTATTCTCTTCTCCCACACACCCCACCTGTATCATTAGTAAAAGATCAAATGTTATTTAGTCAACAACGTGTCTCCTTAGGTTACGTCCTTCTCCAACGGTTTTCTTTTTGTTTTGCTAAATTAATCTTGAAAGACTCCCAATGTTATTGAATCTTTGAATTCAAATGTTACTTAATCAACAAAGTATCTTCCTTGGTTACGTCCTTTTTCAACGTTATTTGTTTTTTCATAATTAATCTTGCTACGAAAGACTTCAAATTTTGTTGATATATTAGTTCAAAAGTAACTTGATCAACAAAGAGAAACCTTTGGTTACATCGTTTTCCAACGTATTTCCAGTCGTGTTGAGTTTTTGAATTCAAATGTCTTTCGTTTTTGCTTAATTAATTTTGATTCGAAAGAGTCCGAATTGAGATGAAATGTTACTTCATCAAAAAGGGTCTCCTTTGGTAACGTCCTACAATATTTTTATTTGTTTAATTAAATTTGATTCAAAAGATTTCAAATTTTGTTGATTCTTTGAGATCAAAGGTTATTTAATCAACAAAGAGTATCCCCTGGACTTAACCGAATGAGATTCTTTAAAGAATGTTTTAAGCAAAAAAAGAAGACGTATCCAAAGGATACTCTTTGTTGTTTAAATAACATTTGTCCTCAAAGAATCAACAAAGTTTTTCGAATCTAGTTTAATTAAAGCTACAGTAAAAGACGTGTTCATCAAGAAACATTTGAACTCCAAGAATAAAAAAAACTGGAACTCTTCCGAAGAAAAAACAAAAAAACACTGGTGAAGGACGTAACCAGGGGATACTCTTTGTTGATTAAGTAATATTTGAATTCAAAGAATCAACGAAATTGGTAGTCTTTCAAATCAACATTACTAAAAGGAAAAGCAAATCTCGTTGAAAAACGACGTAACCAAGGGATACTGTTTTTGATTAAATAACATTTGAATTCAAAGAAACGACGAAATTGGAAGACTTTCGAATCAAGATTAATTAAAAGAACAACAAAGCTCGTTG
>VCCN01002240.1:577711-587929 GCA_006491835.1 Architeuthis dux | reverse complement strand
AGACGCCAAAATAGGTTTGACGCCTAAACGCTCACGCCAAAAATCCCACGCCAAATCGGCTTCGCCAAATAGTACCAGACCCAATAAATTTTGTGTGCAGTGTATGGCACCTTCTTGTCTAGTAAAATATCTTGAATTACCAAGTTAATTTTCCTCACATAGCGATAAAAATATATACTTTCTCCGACGACCGACTTTCTTTTTTAGATTACTTTTTTAGTACGTCTGATCTAAAATAAATAATATTTAGTGCGTGTATGCATTTTGAGTATGTGCTTTTGAGGAATAGATGGATGAACGCCGAAGAGTAGTCGGACCGAACAGATAGATAGACAGACAGACAAAGAGAGTTTAAAGAAAGAAGACAAAGCAGGAGAGAGAGGTAAAAGAGGTTTTGGTTTTGGCGGAGGTTACTGACATATGTTAACTATTCATTAGATGTTATTTATTTATTTATTTATTTATTTATGGATTAAAGATTACTCACTCACTTAAACACAATGAATGCGACGAGAATCGGGAATTTGGTGTTAATTCGGACGGGAAACTGAGACCTCATAAATTATAGTGTGAATTTTTTTGCGAGTGGTATATCATATTTTGTTTACGTATGCAAATCGTGTACATACACACAGCGTGTATATTATATATTTATGATTGTTTGTTTTTTTCGTGTACAAACGCTAAACTGGCCTTTTCCCAACTGTACTTGAACTTGCTTTGCCTACATAATATATACGTGTACCGAAATGTGTAGCGTATGTGTGCTGTGTGTATTTTGTAATTTTACCCACTTTTTATGGACTTACGTTTGTGTCATTGGGTGGTGTGAGTAATATTTAGTGCGGTGAGTGTATGCACGTGCATCGTCTATATGAGTATAATAAGGGTCTACCCAAAGGAGGGTTCCTGGCGGCCCGGGCAGAGCTGAACTTCGGCGCTCTCTAAAGTATATACCATTCTTATTCCTAAAAAAAACTCTGACTACAGATCAGGAAAGTTTCTTATTTTTACTGTTTTTAATCTGTTTAATAAAAATGGCTTTCCCATTTTCTTTCCCATTTGTATTTTTGGAAAGTCCTTCTGTCTCAGACACATGACAAGCGCCCCTATCACTTGGCGCCCCGGGTGACAAGCCCGTTTTGCCTGTACCTAGGGCCGGCCCTAAGTTAAATGTGTGTAACCTGATTTGGTTTAGTAACTCGACGCTAAAAAAGCAATTAAATATTTCACGTCTGCGTGCGTGGGTGCATTTATATTTTTCAATCTTTTTTTTTTATATATCTGGGTCGGAAGGGCGAGGTGGCATAACGGTTGTTACACCAGCCACGGAAAACAACGGCGATCTGAGTTCGAATTTTGGTTGAGGTGTTCATCATCATCATCATCATCATCATTAATCAGACTTTTAACGTCCGTCATTGGACGTAGACCTTCCCCCAAGATTCGCCAGACCTCTCCATCGTGGGCATCGCGAATCCAGTACTTTCTGAACTTATCTAGTTTGTCACGCCATCTTATTTTCGCCGGTCACGGTTTTGCATATGATCTCTGGGGAACCACGTTGTGAGTCCTGATGTCCAGCGGACCGGTTGTCTGACATTCTTGCAACATGACCAGCCCACTGCCATTTGAGTTTTCTTATGGCTTCTATGATATCTCTGACGCCTGTTTGTTTTCTAATATACTTGTCTACTTCACTTTAACGCCCTCTTCTTGGAAACGGCACGAACCCACTTCTCTCTGCGCTCTCTCCCATTGTCAGATATAACTTGATAAAACTATCTCGTCACTTACTCACTGGCATGCCACGATAGTTGACGATGGTGTGAGTGCTTTTTGGCCAACCATTCACCAATAACTACTTTAGACGCCCACTAGCGGCAAAACCTCCTTATTATTCAACCTTGTCCTTGATTGGGTCAAGTCGAAAACATCTCTGTGTGTATCTTGGTTTTAGCATACTTTGTTTCTTCTTCTTTTAAATTTTGTTGGGGGTTAGTAGTCGGTGAGACTATTGAGTGCCAACGTGGCTGTGAATATGTTATAATGTATTATACTTGAGAGTGATTGAAGATAACGTATTTTGCGTGTATGTTTACTGCATATGTGTCTATTTTTTGTATTTTTGTGTACTATGTATTTATATACATATGCATTTCAGTATTTTTGTTGTGTGACGATGTGCGTATCACTCTTCTTGACTCTGAGTCAACATATGTGTTGTGTATAATCCGTATTATTTATGTGGGTAATAATCGCGTATATGTGTCACTGTTATGCACCTGTGTGTGCATGTTTGTGTGCGTGTGCGTGTGAGGAGGAGTTCTTAATGAATGTATAATTGTGTTGGAGAGGTATATGTATTCGGTCGCGTCCTTCTGTCAGTCTGCCTGTCTGTCCACACGATGTCTCTAAAAATACTCAATGAATTTCAATGAAATGTTGTGGAAGGGTGGGCAATGGGGTCAGGCAGAAGTGGTTAAATTTTGGGGCGGATTCAGGATTTATTTTTTGATTTAGTGATATTTTCCGCCCCCCTCTACATTTATTTATATACGTTCATGTCTGTACACACGATATCTCGAAAAGTTCTCAATGAATACCAATGAGATTTTGTGGAAGGACGGGAAATAGGCCGCGGAAGAAGTGATTGAACCTTGGGGTGGATCCATGCAAAATTATCTCCCCCTACGTCGTGATTATATGTCCACACCGCATAATATCGCCAAAAGTTCATGTCTGACCAAAAGTCCTCAAAATTCTTTTTTGAAGGGTGGGCAATGGACTGAGGAAGCGCACAAGGGACAATTACTTCCCTTGACAAAGCCGTTGCCAGAGATATGCACTCTCTGAGCCACGAAAGGTTATTCCGGGGTCAGACACCTGTGCGGAAATGTAAGTGACCCCAGTCACCTTAGGAAATAGGTATATTGCGTAGGTGTCCAACAAACAGGATGCGAATGACACCTGCGTAGGCGTTAGAGAAACCTATAAAGCAGACCCGAATAGAAAATTCGAGACGCGAACAGAAATCTCGGCACTCAAAGAAGCGACAGACATCAGCGAAGCCGGAAGGCCCGAGACCGCTGTCCCTGTTGGGGGGACAGACTGACAGTTCTCCTTATCTCTCTCCCACTCTTCACTCTCCGGCCGACAAAGATGTATACTCTGAAATAAAAATATGTCCAGATATTTTTACAAGCAAGTCTTCGAGTTTCCTTTCTATCCAAGTTCAGGACATTCACCCGCTATACAACATGTATTCGGTCACCTCTTTCCGTCTGTCTACCTTTCTTTCCGTCTGTCTGTCTGTCCACACGATATACTCCGAAAGTTCACAATGAATTTCAATATAATTTCGTGGAAAGGTGATTAAATTGTTTAGGCGCATCCAGGAATTCTTTTCGATTGAGAGATATGTCTCCGTTTTCTTTCCATACATTTATGTATACGCTCATGTCAAAAATGATCTCCAAAGGTTCTCAATGAATTTCAATGTAATTCAGTGGAGGAGTGGACAATAGACTACGGAAGAAGTGCATAAATCTTGGGGCGGATCCATGTACAAGTACCTCCCCTACGTCGTAGTTATATGTCCACACCGCATAATATCGCCAAAAATTCATGTCTGAGAGACACGATATCTTCAAGGGTTCTCAATGAATTTCAGGGACATTCTGTGGATGAGTGAGCAATGGGCCATGGAAGAATTGATTAAATGTTGGGGCGGATCCATGCACAATTACATCCCCTGACAATGGCGTTGGCAGAGGTATGCCACTCTCTGGGTGCTTTCTAGTTTACTATGAATTTATTAAAGTTAAAATATATGCTGCAACTTTCTGATGTCTCAGCTAACCAATTAATAGACATATTATTGAATTGCCAATAACTTTGAGAAGAGTCGTTATTATTCCAACGTTTGTTTGAACAATCATATCTCTTCTTCCTATTTTTGAATGCCGTAGAATTGATCGACCGAAACATTGTGTTGACAACATCAAAGATGGGAAGAAAAGATTGGATTGTCCGAACAAAAGTTGGAATGTTAATGACTCTCCTCAAAGTTATAGACAATACTTTCACAGTCAATACGGACCTGACCTGACAGCATATTTCACCCGAAGAAGGCTGTAAATAGATCGGCCGAAACGTTGTGTTGACAACATCAAAGATGGAAAGAAGAGATTCGATTGTCAGAATATTTAGAAATTCAATGAAATAAATTATGATCCCGTATTAACAAATTTAAACGAAAACATCAATTTAACCGGGATTAAACCCTGGAAGATTATGAGCTTTCCAAATTAGTTTGCTGAAGTTAGAACTAGCAATTAATCTATAAAAGTAGAAAGCAGCCTATTTATTGCCTATTGTCCTCCCTTCCACAAGAGTTCATTGAAATTCATTGAGAACCTTTGGAGTTATCGTGTGGACAGACATGAAACTTTGGCAATATTATGTGGTGTGGATATATACGTACGACGTAGGGGAGGTAATTGTACATACATCATTCATTCCAAAATGTAATTACTTCTTTTATCCACCAGTTCACAAGATCTTATTGAAATTCATTGAGAACTGTTGGAGATATCGTGTGGACAGACATGACATTTTGGCGATATTATTATGTCCGTCTTTCCGTCTATCCAAAAGATATCTGCAAGAGTACTGAATGAATTTCAATGAAATTTTGTGGATTGGTGGGAAATTGGGTAAGGAAGAGTTGGTTGGGTTTTGGGGCGGATCTAGGAATTTCTTTTCGATTGAGAGATATTTTTCCGTTTTTTTCTTTATACATTTATGTATACGCTCATGGCAGTCCGAACGATATCTCCAACAGTTCTCAATGAATTTCAATGAAATTTTGTCAAAGTGCGGATCCATACAAAATTACTCTCTCTACGTATGTCCAAACCATATAATATCGCTCCCAAAATGTCATGTTTGTCCACACGATATCTCCAAAAGTTCTCATTGAATGTCAGTGACATTTTGTGGAAGGGTGAGCAATGAGCCATGGAAGGCGTGTTTAAATTTGGGGGCGGGTCCATGCACAATCACCCCCCCCCCCATGACGATGGTGTTGGAAGAGGTATGCGCTCTCTGAGTGCTCTCTCGTTATTATTCTTTCTGTTTGTGTGTGTGTAATTTTTTTATGTTTGTATGTGTTCGTGTATGTGCGTGTCTTTGTGTGCGCGTGTGAGTGAATGTTGAAATTTTATATTTTAATTTCACACACAATATACTGCGTACAGTACTGTACACATGGATTGTCAATACTTTAAACTTGATGTGTATATGTATGTGTGTGTGTGTGTGTGTGTGTGTGTGTGTGTGTAATGAGGACCGTGTGTCTCCTTGATTCTCTTGTCAGTGTGTGTCTTTTGTGTTTCGTTTACCTCTTGCCAACAAGAGGTATGTGTATTCACTCGTGTCTGTCTGTCCATCTGTCCGTCTGTCCACACGATACCTCCAGAAGTTCTCAATGAATTTCAACGAAGTATTGTGGAAGGGTGGGCCATAGGCTACGGAATAAGTTATTAAATTTTGGGGGCGGATCCAGGGTATATTTTTTTGATTGAGATATATCTGTTATTATTCTGCAGCAAAAGAGGTTAAAAACGGACAGTTAATAGAAAGGATAAATTTAAAGGGAGGTAACTCGATATTTGCACATTTAAAATTCACTCCCTTGTTTGTCAATATTTTTTTCTTTCTCATTCAGTTGTTAGTTAGTGTACGGCGTTCAGTTGAGGCATGCACTCTCCGGTTGCTTTCTACTTTGTGTCTGTGTGCCTTGCTTGCTGTTAGTGTATCTATGCGTCTTTCTTTATTTGTATGTGTATAATAGTTGTTATGTCTTTACGCTTTAAGTTTTATCCTTGAGTTTGTTTTTGTTTTATAGGTAACGTGTGCGCGCGCATGCGCGTGTGTGTTCGGGGATTCCTTTAAAGTTTTACGTGTACGGTGCGTGGAAACAATAAATGTATAATTGTGCAATATCTTTTATGTTTTGCATTTTTTAAAAATATATTTTTGTTCAGTGTATCTTCCTTTAATTATTCCTTCTGTTGTGTGTGTAATTTCTTTATGTTTGCATATATGTGTATGCGTGTCATTGTGTGTGTGTGTGTGAGAAAGAGTGCGTGTGTGTATGATTTTTTAATTCTGTATGTGTTCGTCTGTTACTGTTCGTGTATGCGTGTCATTGTGTGTGAGAGAGAGTGCGTGCGTGTATGATTTTTTAAATTTTGTATGTGTTCGTCTGTTACTGTTCGTGTATGCGTGTCATTGTGTGTGAGAGAGAGTGCGTGTATGTTGATTTTTATGTTTGTATGTGTTCGTGTAGGTGCGTGAGCGTGTCATTGTGTGTGAGAGAGAGTGCGTGTGTGTATGATTTATTATGTTTGTGTTCCGTGTATGTACGTGTCATTGTGTGTGAGAGAGTGCGCGTGTGTATACTTTTATGTTTGTATCTGTTCGTTCGTTTATGCGTGTCATTGTGTGTGAGAGAGAGTGCGTGTGTGTATGTGTTCGTGTAGGTACGTGTCATTGTGTGTGATAGAGTGTGTGTGTAGGTATCTGTATGTGTGTGTGAGAGAGAGATAGAGAGAGAGTGTGTGTGTGTGTGTGCGTGAGAGAGAGAGAGAGAAAGAGTGCGTGTGTGTGAGAGTTTAAATTGGTCCGTAAAGCAGTCAAGTCAGCAGTTATGATTAGTGTGGTTGTTGTTGTAATGGTTGTTGTTGATGCTGCTGCTGGTGATGATGGCAAAACCGAGGATTTTCTTTTCTTTCTACCAACAACACCGCCACTGACAGCAACACAACAAAACTAAACAACGTTTCGTACACAACACACACTACACAGCATTATAACACGGGAACGGGAGTTTGTTTTACCGCTGCTCTTCTAGAGAGCTTGATTCTTATCTGTCCCGAATTGTTGTTGGATATGTTCTTCTGACACTGACAGTGACAGACACTAGTGCTGTTTGGTTTGTTGCGAAAAATGTACTAAATATTCTCGGCTTGCTTCTATTCTTTTTTTTGTCATTCACATTTATTTAGAGAAGCAAAAAGAAGAAGAAAGCAATGGTGGTGGAGTGGTGTACAAAAAGGAGTTATACGTCTTTCTTTTAAGAGGAACCTCATGACTACATAACTGAAAACGTGATCATTCCTCTGTCTTCTTCTCTTATCGAAAACGATGGGATCATTGGATTTATTTCAAGAAGAAGGATTTTCAAAAATCAACACTCGTGGAAATATACACATCAGAAGAACACTACGGGAGGGAAATGAAGCTTAAAAACAGATAAAAAAAGAAGTTAAGAAACAATTTAGAGAGGTTTATCCCCTCTTTCTCTCGGTGGACGAATAATAGGAGTCCCGTCTTAGTGGGGGTACTCTACTGAATAATAACAATATTTAAATAAACGCATTAGCTTATGTAAATAAATACACGAAAAAGAAATGAAGTATAAACATACAATGTGTTGTAAGTACAAATTAGCGTGTGTGGAATTAATTAGATGACTGACAAGTGCTTGATCTTTACTTTTTATTATTAAGGTCTGTACACACTTCTTAGATGAAAGTCTCATGCTATGATTCGCCACACAAGAGCTAGAAGAAGAATATTAGTAGAGTTTTAAATGTTTATCTCTACTACTAGAGATATGTGGCATTGTCTCCGAACGATACGACCAGTTCTTTTAGTCTTAACTGTATAAAAGAAGCTGTTTAAGTTAATTTTAAATGTTATTATTTTGTCACCCTTCGACGTTATGCCACTCACTCATGGTGTGGACTACAGGAGTTTAATTACAACTAGAAGAAAAAGGAGAAAGAAACGAATATTATTACCATTATTCGTCTGACCATGGATTTTTCTTCTACATTATTGGATTGGAATTTATAAAAATAAGTAAGTATGTGCATATTCAATAATACCTACACCTATGTTATTTGGTAAAAGCAGAGAAATAACCTAATCATAAAAAATAATTTTTAAAAAAAGAAGATAAATGCAAGTGACTGAATGAGATTTTTTTTAGGGAACTTTCTTTTTTTTTTTTTTAGATACTTGGGATATGAGGTGATTGCGATTACTCAAAACGACAAATATAGTTTTTTTTTATGTCAGAAGATATTTTTTTGTTGTTCGTTTCATATATGCAAAATACCTTTTGTGTACTATCTCTGTCTCATAATAGTTGTTACATTCGCATTATAAATATATGTAACAACTATTATGGGACAGATGTATTTTTTATGTGCGTGTGTGACAGAGAATTAACACCACTTAGTATCTCCGTCTCTAAACGTCGTGGGAGATAAACAATTATTTGTATTATTTATTCTTATTATTAAATGAAGTGTCGTATCTCAATATTTTATTAATTTTGACTTCTTTTTACCTTCATCTTAATTCTTAGTTGTTCTTATCACGAAGAAAGCCTCCGAGCCTGGGTAATGAGGGTCGTACGTACGTGAGTTCGATTCTCACGGTAGGCGTATTCTTTATTTCCGATATTTACTCGTAGCTGTAGAATGAAGGCCCGAGTCTAAGTTGTGTTGTGATAAAACAACTAAACATTACGATGAATGTAAAAAATAAATAATAGCATATTGAGATAAATAAACAAACAATTGTCTTTACACGCACTGTCGATTTTTAATTAAAATTAAAAGCGCGGTAATCCAAATAATGTGGACACCGCTACTGGACGACAGGCCCTAAACGTCTGGTCACTCGGTGCTGCTTACCCTCCCTAATCATTAATGACCTGGCCATGTCTGTCACCTGCTCTCTCGGACTGTGAGAAATACTACCTCTGTCCCATAATAGTTGTTACATCTAGTGTACATTTCAGACACTAAATGTATCAACTATTATGGGATTGCGACAGAGGTACGGTTACCGTATTTACTCGTATATAACGGGAGAAATTCGATATAAAAAAAACAGGGTCAAAATTGTGGGGGCTAGCATTATACCTGAGTGTATGAATAAATAAATGATAACATAGCTACAAAACGTAGGGATCGTTTTATATTCAAGATCGCGTTGTACTCGAGTAAATAGCACGAGCGTCGGTGTATCTTTCTTTCGCAGTGTCGATAAAACTGAATTACAGGAGTTAAGAGAGATTCTCAATTTTTAGTTTAACAAAAATTTCGTCTGTTTGTTGATGTTATTTCTCTTCCTGCCCCCCTCCCACAAAAATCGGCTAGATAAAAGTGCTGTCATTAGTGATCTTATGGAGTTTTTATTTGACATATGAGGTAAACAAAAGAATGTCTGGCCAAGAGAAGCAAAGATAAAGATCCGATACACAAAATCAGTTTCGTGCGGGTGTGCTTTGTGGTAGTTAGAATGAGTGATGAATTTAGATTGCCAATTTTGATCTAGATCTAGATGTTTCTGGTTGAGTCTAGATGTCAGAAATTGCTATTTAGATGATTTTTAATTAAATAAGTAGTATTTTTTATCTGATTTCTACTAATTAAATAAGTAATTTTTTAAAAATAAAATTAGTAATATTTTATTAAATAAATGTTGACGATTAAAGTAACATTTAATTTATTAATAATGTGTAATATATTTCTTATTTTTAGATGTATATCTGGAGAATCTAGATGTTTCTAGATATTCTTTCACTAAAATCTAGATGTAAATATAAAAATGAATTTGGCAACATTGGTTAGAATTCCTTTTTGCATTGGAATGCTATTCATATGTAATTTGTAATAAGATATTTTTGACCTGGGATGACGATGTCTGATGTCAATAATCACCAAACCAGTTATTTATTTAGTAATTTGTTCGAAATAATGAATCAAATCATTGAATATTCATTGACGATAGGGGGAGGGGGCCGGTTATGTTCGATGTAGATGCGGGGGAATCTAGACCCATTTTTAAAAGATTCCAGCCTGGGATGGAATTACAAGACAAGAAGCATTAGGCGATATGTCTTTCTTTTTTTTTTAAATACGGAATTCTTTTTACACAAAAGACGAAAATTTAAGTAGCGAGGCAAACAATTTAATTTATTTAAATTCAAAACAATAAGTTCTCTTTATTTACAGTTCAGTTGTGTAACAGAAACACAATTATTCACAAGACAGTTAAACGACAATCAAATAAATTCTCATATCGGGACCACCATCGCTAAGTCGTACCTACAGCCCGAGTTTTAGACTTAAA
>VCCN01002240.1:566255-576535 GCA_006491835.1 Architeuthis dux | reverse complement strand
AATATTACTTATTTTATTAAAAATCATCTACATAGCAATTTCCGACATCTAGACGCAACCAAAATCCTCTAGATCTAGATGAAAGACATCTAAATTGGCAAAACTGAGCAAGGGACGTAACTCTGCAACATCTAAATTGGCAACACTGAGCAAGGGACGTAATTAACATTTCGGTATGTGACGGTCATCAAGCTTCCTTCTTTGTTCTTGGGTTATCGTGTTGTAATAACAAAAGAAAGACCTTGAGTTGCCTCCTCTAACGGCTCGTTACAAAACAAATGTTAAACGCTATGTTCGCCTTTTTTTTTGTAAAATCGAAAAAGTGGCGTAAGGCGAACTGTCGAAAAACGGGGATACACGTATTTGTATACAACTAACTACAATATATTTTTTCACCATACTTTAGCAAGAGAGATCTTGCCATCTCTTCCATTGCATTTGATTGTTATATCAATGACATTAAAAATCCATTATTCCTCATTATTCTCCAGTAGCATTAAATCGACTATGTCTTGTAGAAATCTCCAAAGCATTTATTTAGAAATCTTCGTTGAGATATACTTATATTTTCTTCAAATGTCAAATAACAGTTACTACTGACTCTGCAAATCATCAATTGTTGTCCAATGTCCATTTTATTTTAATTAATCAATAATTGAAATTTCTAAAAATTAATTTATTTGTAGTTAAATCGATGATTCTTCATTCTGTTATTTCGAAACATTTAGAACTCAGCAGCGTGAGAGAGAAAAACAACACAAAAAACATACTGTTTGCATTTCCAATGTTTACCGTTTCTCCTCGTTTTCTCTATTCTTGTAATATTCTTGTAATACCAGTCAGTAGCTCTAAAGGAACTATTCTTTCACCTAAACTCTATATGGGTCTGCAAGTTGCTTTAAAATGTATCATAGCCTAGTTCCGTGGGATATAGCTTATATCTCATGAGTGGCTTGCTTGGCTCGAACTGCATAGTAGACTTTTTAGTTTTGATGGAATCCTTTTTGTTGGGGAAACTTCTTTTGGTGTTGGAGAGCGTAAAACTTAAAATCATTTACGCACGAACATGCGCATATTGACACATTTTGAAAGTCCGGGGTGGGGTGCTTATCTCCTTCAGGCCCCCTCCCTCAGCTACGCACCTGACGTCCGAGTATTTGTTTTGCTACTTACTTACCTACATATGCCAGATACGACAAGAAAAGCACTGTTTCATGTGGGTAGATGCCAAAAATACTCGTTTTCAAGGTCTTTGTCGCCGACATCGTTGTATACACGACACCCATAACCCTCGCCTCATAGTGCAGTGGGGAGAGTATTTATTTTGCAAACTCCAATATTTCCTCGGTCTTTGCCACAGGCATCAGGTGCAATGGGGGAGGTGCTGTCTGTGGAACGAGGGGTTCGATTTACAATGTAAGTATAATGCTAAACTAGACTATTACTTTGTGTCTCTCAGGTTAGCAGGTTAGATTTAGGTGTTGTCATGGAAACAAGGCGTGTGTCTGTCTATAAGGATGTAAAAGGAATCTGGTAACTTCCCTCGTCCACACTTTAGCAAGGACGACTGGGAGTGGAAAGTATTAAGTGTTCCGTAGCATGTTGAACGGAAATGAAATAGACTTGACAAGTGGTTTGTGTTGTGTAAGAATAAATATATTGGAGAACATATTTTTACTCTGTTTATCAAATTTGAGGTTAGTTTCCACCCCCGGGCAACGCCGGGAATCCCCGTCTTAAGTAAACATACAATTAATACAGCCATTTTTGGGGGGACATTCCTCAAAAGTGAAACTCATAATCCTTGATTTTCTTCTTCAGACGAGACGACTAAACAACATTTGACATACTTTAAAGTTTACAATTAATAACCAAATTTCTCTTCATTTGTCTTTACTCTTTATAATAGCGAGCATCACCACTCCGACATTGAGAACGAGATCACAGGTTTCTTCTTCCGCGAAGTCCGTTGCTCTAACGACCAAAATAAATCTGCTAGTAGTACGTTCGTACCGAACGCACTATTTGGCAGATTTATTTTACCTATGTTATGCTTCCCCTGTCCCATAATACTTGTTGCATTTGCATAAATAAATATATAAAGTTGCTAATTGTATGTTTGTATGTATGTATGTATGTATGTATGTATGTATGTATGTATGTATGTACTCTTATAACTCGAGAACTACGCATCGGAGACAAAAGATAAAACTATAATCGAATTCAGCACGTCTCAATCTATGTTCAGCGCACATTTTTAGGTCGAATTTAGAAGGGGGAGAAAAAAAATTAATTTTGATTAATTTTTGTTCACGTTTTTGTGCGTCTGGAATTTATCCAGCCGACAGTCAGTCAGAGGTGGCCATGTACAAATATTACGCAGCCAACGGCTGTAGGTACCCCCTCCCTCTCCGGAGGGGAAGGGGGACTTCCGAAGGAACTAGCCGAAAACCGTCCGATAGGGCGGTTTTTCCAGTGAGTTTATATATAAATGTAACTAATGGGACTGACGTAGTAGTAGAGTTTTCCCAAATATGCACTAGACTGATTGCAAAAAGAAAGTACTCTGTTTAAAATCAATAGCTTTTTTTTTTTGTTGCTTTAGATGAAATAGTGATAACGAGTGTTATCAACCTAACAAGTAAAAACGTCTAATTCGTAGTCGTCCTTAGCTCTACCGCTGAGCTATCCTTTAGTGGGTGGATTCTGTTTGATGACAATGACATGTTTAAATCAATAATCACGATGAATGGTTACGTTACGTACCATTCTTTTTTTAACTAACAATCTAAGATACCACCTCTCTGTCCCATAATAGTTGTTACATTTATGTACACACGTTTCATACACTAACTATTATGGGACAGAGGTAGCATTAAACTATTTCTGGCTCAACTTAGCGATGGTGGTCCTGGTTGGAATTCATCAGATGTCACACAGTACAGATTTCTTTTACAGAAAAGACAAATTTAAGAAGCGAGGCAAAACAATTTAACGAACAACTTAATTTATTTAAATTCAAAACATTAAACAATAATATAATTTATGTATTTATTTACAGTTGTGTTGCGTAACACCGTTATATTCAATTCACAAGACTATAGTAAACTAGTCAAAATGAATTCCAATCGGGACCACCATCGCTAAGCTGTGCCCTATTTTTTTTTATTACGTAAACTAAATTTAAGAGAAAAATGAGACGTGATTTGCGATGGTTAGAAATTTATTTCTCTGTGAGCGTGTACCTCCCACCGGACATTCCACACCATCGCACACACGCACGTTTTATTCTTTACTCCAAGGTTTTCTTTCCAAACAAAAAAGATCCTAGTTCATCATATGACATAATATCTCGAAATGGCTATTCATTCAATCTTTTAAAATAAAGTGTAGCCTGCAATATGAAGCCTGGTAAAAATCACGTCATAAAGGAATAACGGTACGTGACGCCTAATACAAGTTTCACGACACATTTACGTTGGATAAGAATTTTCAATTTTAAGGACCGTCGTAGGATCTTATTTCTAACGCGCCATAATTTATCAGAATTCGCCACGCACGTTAATTTCTTTCTTTTTTTGTTTTTCTTTTCTTTTTTTTTCCTTCTCAATTCTATTCTATTCTTTAATCAGGCCAGGTTCCGAACTCCTTCATCTCTGCTTTTTTTAAGGGTCTTTTTGTGGGACGCAGAAACTTTTTCTCAATGTTACCATTGCTATACCTTAAAAATTAAGATTAACGTTTCAGCTTAAATGTATCAAAATTTAAAAACAAAAGCAGTAAATACATTTTTAAAAATTATTTTATTTAAAAAAAAAGAAATTTCTGATAAAACCAAAACTAGTTGAATTTGTTCAGCAGACGATCAGCAAATGAATTGTTAACGTTTTAAAATACCACGCATGAAGGAAAATGTGTATCTCAAAATAAAGTAAAGCAAGTATGGAATTTGTAACTTGTATGGTGTTCCGTAGTCAGTAATTGACTAAACGTCATTCTCTGCAGCGAATAACATTTTAGCGTCACGTAAAACTATATTCAGGAATGAATGACCATGGCTATCGTTTGTTTTTTAATGATTCTTTATTTATATGGATGAGGTCAGTTGCTTTGACATTTTAATTCAATTAATGCATGATCGAAACATTAAGACATTAACTTTGCATTTAAGTTATTTTCCATTATTATTTATTTCATTTTATTATTTTTTCCCCAAAGAATTGGAATAGAACCGAAGAGAAAAATGGTAAAAAAAAAAAAAGTCACCGAATTTTCCCGTCTTCCTTTGATTTTTCTTTATGAATACAAACAAAACAATATTTGTTACTTGTCTGTCTGTAGAATCAATTTGGGACGGGAAAAATCACCTTAAATTCTTTAACCTTTCTTTAAATTCTTTAGACGCTGGTATGTCTATTTTTGCCGGGTCACATATTTTGAACTAAAACAAATCTGTTGCACATGTGGAGATTTGGGGCGTATTTTTTGACGCCGAGTCAAAGTTTTCACCAATACTGAATTAATTACCTAAATCTTATATTTTGTAGAAAAAAAGTGATCGTACTTGTCTTCCTTTTGTATTAGGCTAGGTAAGAAAATGTGGGGAAGTAATTCAGTATTGGTAAAAACTTTGACTCCGCATCAAAAAGTACGCCCTTAATCTCCACATTTGCAAAATCCTTAAACATTTAAGTGCTTTTTTTTTCAATTCAATTTAATTAATTTTTATATGTTATGTTATTTTATCATCATTAACAAATACCCCCTCCCAAACCAAGAGCATACACACGCGGGGAAAACGATACAAGTAGTGCGGTCCTTTTTACAGAATTAATAGTAGCTAATTATTCGAGTGTCGGTTGCATTCTTTTAAAATCTAGTGCGGTCCCTGCTACAGAACGTACATGGAGCCGTCAACCATTGTCACAGGTTTTCCCTGTACCCTGCCCCCCAAGTATAATGTCTAATTCCAGGGGACCCCCCGCCGAAGGCTGCATCTCCCAACTGTGCTTAAAGGGGTAGGGCCAGTGTCACTCCCTGATGCCTGAGGCGTTCCAAAGGGAAGTGCCGAGGAAACTAGAAATGTTGTCTCGGCACAATATAGGGACGGTGGTCCAGATTGGAATTCTGGGTATGACAGTTTCACACCCCCGGTGCTCAAATAAAAAGAAATGTGTGAATTCGTGAAAGAAAAACCGTATACATAAATTATTTTGTTATTGCTTTGAGTAAATTAAATTGTGAAATTGTTAGCTTTCTTCATCAATTTTCTACAAATCGCATGTCTACGTCACGTCAGCTGAATTCCAATCTTCCTATATTGTACCTTGTGTCTCTACCCACATGTACGCGAACGCGTGTGACCCCCTCATTAAAACTTGACCTTGTGTCGAATTTGCCATCGTGGGGAGGCGAATAAATATCATACAGTCGACTTTGTGGAACCTGTTACTCATGCTCAAACTAACTAGGTTGAATGCATGCTAAATCTAACCCCAATTTATCAATAGTTAAGATTCGTTTCAGCAAATGATGGTAAAACATGATGAACTGCTGCTTTGACTGAATCCGACCTTCGTTTCTTCCAGAATAATACTAATGAATAATAATATAAATAAATTTTAAAATAGTAACATAAATAAATAGTAACAAATATTACATATTGAATTAGATAAACACTTGGTTTTAATGTTGGACCAATTGCATTCAATGGAGTTCCCGTAAATATTATTCATCATGTTCTGTTTTCCATCCTTCTGTACTCAAGTTTCGGCGATGTCATCACGAAGTCAGTTACCCCGACGACAACTTCCAAAAGGTCGCCTAAAATTGTGTAGCGAGGGAATTGTATAACTTACGGATTTTACAGGAGTTTTAGCATCGACCAAAATTCGTTTTCATTTTACTAGCTATCTATACGCACTTTTTAAACGTACTGCAATAATTGAATCTTCTTTAAAGGTTTAATTTTGGTTAGGTTATAATTGCAAGAAACTAGAATATAAAACATCGTAAAACAAGAAAACATACTTTTGCGTACACAGAGTGGGTTTGAAACCCTTTACATATTGCGTTTACGTTTCTGACAACAAAAACACCGAATGCGCCATGATTGATAGTGTAGTGTGAGTGTGTGTCATCAGAAAAGTTGGAGTCGATTTTTAAAAATCTTTCAAAAATAGAATTGACCTCATAGAAATTTAATTCGAAGAAAATTAGTTAATTTAATGATTGATTGATTGATTTTGGAAAAACTTACTTTTTACTGAAAATTTAGTGAAAAATACATTTATTTACCGGGGATGTCGTTTACCGGTCAACAGGGGTCAGTTAACAATGCCAAACCCTCCCCCTTCCACTTAACGTAAGTGTGCTTTATTTTTAAACGCGACTCTTGAGTAACCTTGACCTTAGTTGTTAGGTTTTTAATTGTATTCACATCTTTCAGGAAATTTTCTTTTAAAAGAAAGTCAATGCTTATCAAAATGACCCATGCACAAGAAAGTCTTCAAGTTTCTTCTGAACGGATGTTACAAGTCTCACGTTTCAAGCATTTCTGCTTTGGAATTGTGGTGCATACAGACTAGTGTTCTGTTGTGAAGTACACTTGACATCATATTTTGTGAGCAACAACACCGCTATATTCTTTTTAGATACACTCACACACACACAGAAAGGTCAGGTTACATTAACATCACCAGAGTAAGTTTAGTTTTTTTCTAACAATCACAAAGCATTTTGCTGACATTGCTTCATGACAGAATATGCGTCTCTTGGCTAAGAAGTTTGAGGTTCCATCAAAAGTGCTGGCTGATTGGTCAAGACGAAACGAAAATCTGATTGCAAAACAAGCCCCTGGGCCTTCCATTAGTCTTACTCTTATACAATTCGAAATGCACACGTGGTTTGATTACGTAAACCAGTGATTCCCAAAGTTGGAGCTGCCACCCCCTTATGGGCACTGGAAGACTCAACGCGGTGCTGGAAGGCGGGGTGTGGGCGTTGAAAGACATGAGGGGGGTAAATGGGCAAAGAATACAAATCGATACCTCCTACGCATCAAGTCGTATGTCTAAAACGCTGGCTTTACAATAGAAATTTAGAACTAATTAACCGCACTAATCAAGGTGTACCTGTAAAAAAAGGGTGATAGTTCGAAAAAGCTTTGGGAAAAAACACCGACGACGTAAACTGTCACAACAGAACACGTGTTAATGTGAATATAGCTCAGACGACGGGGTCTGTGAGCCGTAAAAAGTGGTAGAGTTGTTTTTCGTTTGTTACAAAATCACCCAGCAGAAAACAAGACAACACTGTGACATAACATTTTAGAACAAAAGACAGTGTTGCCAACTCAAAAAATATTTTCGCGCTTATTTGACTGCCAAAAAGCGCTAATTTTTTTTTAAAAATAGCCAAAAATGGCCAAAAAGACACTAATAATGGACCGAAATAGCCAGAAAACGGCCGAAATTGACAAAAATGTTTTAGCGCATTCGCGTTAATTTAGCGCTCTTTTGCACTGACAAAACAAGAAACGCGCTAAATCGGCAATACTGGCTAGTGGCTAGAGATTTGGGGGCCGGTGGGGGGACTTGGCTCCCTGAAAGGCCCCCACCAGCATTTAGTGATATTTGGCAGTCAGTAGAAGAAATGCAGTCGGTGAACTACTATTTAATTTATAAAGTTTGGGGGAGGGGAACGTTTTCAAATAGAACCCCCCCCCTTCTCAGCTACGCGTCTGAAAATATTCCCTTTCACTTTTTTGCGGTCAGAATTTTGTAAAATTCGCAAATATCGTCTACTTTTCTCTCCTTAAAAAAAGAATCTTATGTCTAGTGTTACTGACAAAATCATGGCCAGATTAAGGTTGCAATTCTAACAGTCAAAATGGTTACTAGTGTAAATAAACAAGACATTCTATTAGACTGCATTGTAATTATATTGAATTTCATCCACATATCGTACGTAAATCCCATTTAGCACCCCCCTTAATCTTGCACTGGACAAAATACATTATTTTACTTCAATAGAAATTACAGTGAGAATAAGAAGTGAGGATCCTAGTTTTTGTTAATTTTGTGTTTATGCTTTTTACGGTTTTTGACAGCATAAGTTATTTGAAATAAACTATATTTGACCTGAGAGGCTGAGAAATAACTTAGGTCAAATTCGCACCGTGCACAGTTATGATGATTTTTTTTTTTTATTCCCAAAAATATAATAGGTATAAATGAGAAAAAAAACCCAGCAATTAATAGATCTGTCTTGACGGGGTTAAGCAAAGAAAAACAATCTTTTATCTTCTGGGAGGTAGCCAAGAAAGGAAAGGAGGATCAATATGAACTTGCTGTTTTGATCAACTGCTCAAAACCTATTAGAGTCTACTGTGTAGGTTTTCTGTAAGTTGTAAATATGGAGTAGTAATAGAAACCGTCAACCAAAACTGTCAATACCGGTTTCTTCAGTTTTTAAGCTCGTCGTCTGGCTATGTATCTACCACGCGTACAGGTCGCACCTATAGAGCTAGAGGGCTGAACATTTAAACATTTACTCCTTATTATGTCTAGAGAAAAAACTTCACCCCCTCCCCCAATAGGTTTTTAGTGGGGGTTTCAATTTGCAATCTAAGTGTATGCTAAATTGATCCCTTAGTTTGTGTACGGTAGCATTCACGCTTGTTTTTTTTTTCTTCTTCCCAACAAAAGGCAAGAGAAGTAACTTATTCATTGATCACCGCTTTGTTCAATTTTTTTAAATTGCCCCCCCAACACGGTATGCTTGCCAAACGACATTGGTCACGTGTGACTAACAAGACCTGTTTAAAATTCGTTTGTGAATTGTGTGCGGGCAATTTATTTTCTCTGAGTGGGAGAATAAGGTATGCGTGATCAACCGTTATGAATTCACCTCTGTCAACGAAGTTGGGAGAGGTAATTCACCTGTGTCCCGCCCGCTCTCTGTCTCTCTGTCTCCACGATATCTCCAAAAGTTCTCAATTAAATTTTGTGGAAGGGTGGGCCATGGGCTAAGGAAGGAACGGATTACATTTTTGGGCGGGTACAGTTACCTCCCATGCATCGTAGCTATATATGTGATTTTCAGTCAGTTTTAGTGCACATGGCAGAGGTATGCGCTCTGAGTGTTTTCTAGTCGTTTTTTTTTTACTAGTATTTTCTTTCATCCTAAAAGAATCAAGGTATATTTGAAGTTGAGCCGAACAAAAAAAATGCATGTTGACTTTTCTAGAAAAATAAATGTTTTGTTTTCAGTGAAAACAAGAGTTAATGTTGTTAAGTTTTCAAGAGAAAGCGTACTTGCATAGTATTTTTTTTTCCTTTTTCCATATTGGCAAAAAATAATATAGTGGTCGTCGAACTTTAACTACTCGGGGAACCCTTTTTTCAATAATTAAATTTTCTGGGGAACCCCTTCAAAAAACAACTTGTATGTATGTGTAAGTTACACATACATATAATCCAATAGTCACACAGTGTAACTATTGGACTTTGGCCTAGTCATTTTGTTTCGCGGAACTCCTGGAAAGGTCGAACAGAACCCTAGGGTAACGCGGAACACAATTTGAATACCCTGAATATCCTAAGTGTCCCCCCCCCTCTCTCTCTCTCTCTCTCTCTCTCTCTCTCTCTCTCTCTCTGAGAGAGGTTTGTGAAAAGAACTTTTTCTTCTATTGGTACAACTTAGCGATGGTGGTCCCGATTGGAATTCAGCTGACGTTACGTTACACGTAGACGTAGACAAAGACGTCAGATCTGTCGGAAATTTATGAAGCCAGGCGAAACAATTTAATTTATTCAAAGCAATAACAGTATAATTTATGTATTTACTTCTGTTTTTCTTTCATGAATTATCTTATTTCTTTCTTTTTTCTTTTTTTAATTTTTTATTTATGCGCCATTTTTAACATCGAGTGCGCGCGGGTGTGAAATCTTTACACTTGAGAATTGCAATCGGGACGACGTTCGCCAAGTTGTGCCCTCCTGTTCCTGAAAGCAAGAGAGACGACAACTGTTCCTCTGCAATAATTTGCAAAACTTAGAAAATAATCTCCAGAGAAAAAGAAAGGCGCATATGCGATGGAGGGTAGGAAATAAGACGAATGGAAGGAGTAAAGAAAAAAGAAGAAGGATGGGACGAATAGAGCAATGGTTTGCCGAAGGACCCTGGGGTAAGAGGCTGGTGCTCCTGACGGGGGTACGTCATCTCAATAATGCTATATTGCTTAGGAAGGAAGGGGAGGTCAAGACACTTAAAATTAG
>VCCN01002240.1:431947-445690 GCA_006491835.1 Architeuthis dux | reverse complement strand
CTTTTCAATGTTCAATCTTGTTTCAATATTCTTTTGATTTATAAGGGTGTTATGAACGGTTAGGGCTGGGTGAAGTCCGGATACATAGATAGATAGATACATAGATAGATATAAATGTGAGAACACATGAATAACCTAAACCCAGCAATAAACCAGTATTGTGCATAGCGGTTATTAAAGATCTTGCCATATATGCTGGACTATAAGACAAATGGTTTACAAGATTATTTGGGAGACTACCATTCGCCACAACACATCCAAGCCTCATAACTGTCAATATTGAGCTTCAGTAGACATAATACCAGCGCATTGGATGCAGTCTAACACGTACATATTTTTTATTTTTTAAAATTAAATATCTGTCTTATATACCAACATACAAGGGCTGTCCATAAAGAAACCGAACTAATAAAACAGTGCACCAATAAGGCATTTTAGCATGCCTATTACTGTTATATCTTTCATTTAAAACAAACTGTATCATGCAACATTGGTTAGTATTTGATCTACATGTGCTACAATGAGCGTGTGTGTTGCATTTGGCGTTTTTTCTTTCCAATGCAACGGACAATGATCGCATTGAGGAACTGCATTCTGTGATACATGCAAATCATTGCCTGACTTTTATCTCTTCAGAAACTCCATAAACAACCAGGCGACAATTTCCACGGATCACATAATGCAGTTTCACAATGTGATCATTGTCCGTTGACTTGAAAAGTAAAAAAGGGAAACACACAGCACACATGTTTTTTCTAGCACATGTAGCTCAAATATTAACCAATGTGGCGTGATGCAGTTTGCTTCATACAAAAGGTCAAAAGTCACTGCTACACGACATAACAGTAGCGAGCATGCTAAAACGTCTCACTGGTGCACTGTTTGATCAGTTTGTTTGTTTTTTGTGGACAGCCCTTGTATTTGGCAATGTGGCTGGTATTCATTTGTAGAAGGGATGAAAAAATGTACAACAATAGGAAGATCATCATTGGAAAAAAACAAACAATTGATTTCTACATGTGATTGCTAAGCCACATGGATATTTACTAAGCTAAGCTTAGGCACAAAGCCATATTGGAGGTCAGTACGAAGATTATGTTCCAAGTGGGGAAGGCCTTGATTTGGGGAAGAAAAAAAACATGGCTCAACCATTGACCTTTGACACCATTGGGAAATATGCAACTATCTCAGCCACTCAGCTTTTTAACCCCACCCCAATAGGTTTTTAGTGGGGTTTCAATTTACAATGTAAATTTATGCTAATTTGGTCCCAGTTTGTGCCTGCTTGTTTTTTTTAATTCGGAATTTCTAGTGATGCAACAAAAAGCAATCACCTCTTTTTTTTAATTGATCACCCTCAACATGGCATGCTGCCAAAAGATGTTGGTCATGTGACGGTTTCTATTGAGTGACTAACAAGACCTGTTTTGTTCTCTGTTTCAGGTGCCTGTCAGTCCAAGCTGTGCTCTTCCAGTTGTAACAGATCCTTTTGGTGACAACCTTTTCTCTTCCAGTATGTCAACCCAGGCTTCCATTATGACCACACCAATGCCCATGTCTCAGCCATTCTGTGTACAACCCACCATGCAAGCAGCTTTTGCTGTGTTTCCAACACAGCCAGTAACAGCTGCACCATTTCAGTCACCCGCCCCGCCAGGGGGCTTTTTTGGAAACAACAATGCAAATATCCCCAGCAAGTTTGATGCATTTTCTGCTGACAACACTTTTACAAGCTTCAATGCGGGTGGTTTCAGTCCCAACATTGTGCAGCAACAACAAACATTACCGAATACATCCCCGCTTCAAGAACAGGCTCTACCGAGCCCAGGTGCACACAGCCCACCAACTGCTGCTGCTACTGCCCAGAACAATTCTCCTGGTGCGGCTGCTCCAGAAAGTCCCTCTGTTGCACCTCCTACCACTGCCGGCACTCGTCTGTCACAAGGTGTGAACCTATTTGAAGATCTCTGCAATTTTGGAAGTAAACAGCCCCACAAAAAACCTGCTGAACTTTTTCCTCGCTTGGAGCCTCCCGTAAAGAAACTTAGTGAACTCCAACAGGAAAAAGAAGAGAAAAAGAAGGAACAACAAAACGGTACGGCAGTAACGGTGGGCACCCCGTCACCACTGGCACACGATGTCTTCTTTGTGAACCCATTCCAGGCAAGTGACGCTTCAATTCCTTCAGCTGGCCCATCTGATGATCTGCTTTGCGATCCGAGACGGCTCACAGAACCTTCAGGATCCCCCCTGCTATCAGCAGACCCTGCTTTTTTCCCAGAAAAGTCCGGACATCGTTCTTCCCTGTCATCGGGCATATTCAGTTTCAGTGGAAACCACTCGACTGAGGTGACTTACGCTGTTACCACCCCTGAGCCATCCGAGATCGAATTCAACCATCCAGCTCCATCCCACCCACCACCTCCATTGCCACCATCCATTGCCATGGCTACTAGCCCCGATCCCGAAGCCAGCCCGTTTTCTTCTTCCTTTATGCCCGACCAAAAAGCCACTATTCTGTCAGATGACGAGGAGGACTTTAACTTGCCAGCTCCTGCTGTGCCACCGCCACCTCTGCCATCAGAGACGATCCTCAGTTTGCCATCTCAGGCGCCAGCCCCTCCCCCCCGGCCTCGGCCTTCTGAAATTTCCAAACTTCCAAAACCTCCCCAACCAAAGCCACGTCGTAATTTGTCATCAAGCTCGAGCCTCCAGAGTATGGGCAAGTCAAATTCGCCCGTACCATCGACCATCTCTCAGGATGGCATGACACAGGCGGACAGTGGCCTTGCTGGTAGTTCTGTTTTCTCTCCTTCTTCACCCGCTTCTGACATTTCTAATTTGAGCCACTCATCACCATGGGCTGATAGCACCAAATTTGACAGTGTGTTTCAAGCCTCTTCTATTTCTCCTGGTATCAGTTTAGACAACCACACAGGTAACAATAACTCCCCACACCCATGGTCGACCTTCACAGAAAACGAAAACTCCTATTCACCGAGCAGCAATCGGAGTTTGTCCAGCGGCCGAGATTTCTTCCCTACGACCTCCACAGCAACACGTGCAAGCAGTGTGAGTTCTTGGCCAGACAACAATCCATTTGTCGTTAAGACAATCCAAAGCCCTTCTTTGACAAATACAGTGTCTCCCTCACCAAAAAGCACAACTATAGATTTTACAGATGCTTCCACCACTAAGTCTGATCCTTTCGCCCCATCTTCGAGTAAGACGAGTACAGACCTTAAAGAATCGCCTCCAATAGACCCCTTTACAACCACTTCCTCTGTTACTAGTTTGAATAGCAATCCTGTTCAAGCTGATGATCCCTTTGTGGTTCCTGCACCCCTCAAACAAAAGGAAGACAAAATTGAAAATGACCCATTCGCTGTGCCCTCTCTCGCTAAGTCGCGTTCAAGCTCTGTTCCTCCTGACGATCCATTTGTTGTCCCTTCCCAAATTCCCAAATTGCCGCTTAGCAAAACTCCATCAGACCTTTTTGTTCCGCCTCCCCCAACTACTCTCGCATCTGAAGCCAATCAGGTGGCGGACCCTTTTGTGATTCCTTGCAGTACACCGCTACAATCAGACAATGTGCAAACTGACCCTTTTGTAATCCCTACGCAAACAAAACAGGAGATTGACAAGGCTCAGACTGATCCCTTTGTGTCTCCAAGCAGTAGTATTATACCACCTAATGGCACTCGGACAGATCCCTTTGAAGGTTTTAGCCAGTGGTCAACTCCTTCCAGTGTTAATGCAAATGTTAACACAGCAAATGGCTGTAGAAAATTCTCCTGGGAGACATCATTTGAAACGGTAAGTTCACTCGGTAAGAGAAGTAAGTAAATGTGTCTGTCTGGAAGGTTGTAATGGTAAGAAAAACAACCTAGAATTACCCAGAGGAAGTGATAAGTGGTTTTGAGTCACTTCTGTGGAAAGAGAAAGTTATGGTTGGTATTTTCTCTATAAAGAAGAATGCTCACTTTTGCCAGTGAAAACCAGTTTCTCAAGTGTTTTCTATTGTAAGTATTTTTGCTCTGTAACTTGAGAAATAAGTTTAACAGTTGAGGGGAAAAAGAAAAGGCTGAATTTAGACAAGTTTCTGAGATTTAGGGATTTAGGAGGGTATTTCATTGTTATTCTTTTTATGGCCCAGGAGTTACTCCACTTTGTATTTTGTGTAGAGGCCGTTACAGATGGAGTTATCACCCTTGATGGTGTACGCCCTTTTTATTTTTTAGTATAAAAGGTGAACACATGTTGAAGGAAAACTTCATACTGAGTTTGAATATTGCTTAATTGAATTTGTTATCTTTGCTTTAAGTCCAACAAGGTGAAATCAATTTTTGGATTTAACATACCATGTCAGTTGCAGGCCCTCAGGTGGGCCCGCAAGGCAAGTGCATTGATCATCCCTTAGGCCTATGCTAATGAAGTTTTAAGGTGAATTGTGGGATGCGCGTGACCCTTTAAACCAGGGGTTTGCATGCAATGGCCAACTGAGTTGGGATGATGGTGTCAAGGTGCGGACGTTGTTGGTTTTCTGTTGGATTCTCCTTCTCCAAGACTGATGCTAAAGCTGGCTGTAGTGGTCTGCCATACTTTCAGAGGAGTGTTCCGACAGTATGGCTGACCTGGGTAGGCTGGTCCTGGACACTCTGCAGAGGTTTTCAATTGTGATTTATTATTATTGTTGTTATTATTATTATTATTATTATTACCAAAATCACCACCATTACCACTACTTCAACTAGTATTATTAATATTGTTTTAACTTAGTATATGCTGGTTTTAACTAAACTTTCATTCTTTATGTTAACTGCATCTGAAGCTTGGCTAAGAAAATGTGGCAATTTCGCATCAAGGCTTTCTAAAACTAGCTTCTATTTATATATATCTAGTAACATTTAATTAGACCCAATGCATAATTGAACAAGAAACAAATAAATTAATCAAAATAATAAATTAATCAACAAATTAAAATTAAATGGTAGGTTTTAATTTAGCTTTCCACACATTCTCCATGCTAACAGCCTCTGAAGCAATGGATTTAACAAATTCTGTGGATACACGTGTAAAGTTTCTGCTTTACTGTCACAGAATTTGTTGCTTTGTTTTGAAATTCTTTCTAAAGACCAATGTTAGCATTTTAACACTTTCAATGCTTCTTGTTTTTTACAGTTATACTCTCAATTCTGCTACCTGTTTCCTTGTGACCACCAATGAGACAGGAAAATGGGTCATATAGTTACATCAGGGAAGCATAGGAAGTAAAGTACTGCTAGAAAAATGAAGAGCTTCGTATTTAGCAGTTGTGACCCAGGAATGCTATCTACGAAGATCTTTGTAGAAAGCACTGAAAGTGTTAATTAATTTATTGAAAATTGTGCTTACATTCATTACACTGTGCAAAGTGATTTTTGTTCCTGGGTAATGAGTGTTATTTTCTAATTTGCTTGTGGAAAAAGTATAGAAAATGTAATAGACATTTTCTATACTTTTTCCACAAGCAAATTAGAAAATAACACTCATTACCCAGGAACAAAAATCACTTTGCACAGTGTAATGAATGTAAGCACAATTTTCAATAAATTAATTAACACTTTCAGTGCTTTCTACAAAGATCTTCGTAGATAGCATTCCTGGGTCACAACTGCTAAATACGAAGCTCTTCATTTTTCTAGCAGTACTTTACTTCCTCCAAACTTTGCTTTTGTGAACAGGACAGTGGTAATTTGAAATTTACCAAGTTGTACAATGATTGAATTTGCACATTTTTATTCATATTTTTTTAAAATCACATTTTTTTCCCCCCCAAAAAAGCAGCTTATGAATCTAAATTAACACGTATGTACACTAATGTTAAACAAAACTGATCGCAAAAGGTTTAGAAGTGAGTAGTTATTTTAGATTTACCATTGTACTGAAATTCACTTTTATGAACCAGACCCCAAAATATAATCTTCCATCATGTTCTCGTTGTATGTTCTTAGGTAGCAGCATTCAAAGTCCTGTATATCTTGGTGGAAGCGCTCACCTTGCTCCTCGAAATATTCTCCAATGTTTCCTTGAATTTATCAAGATGAGTGTCAAGGATATGAACTTTGAGGGAAAGCCTGCAGTTCATTTTAGCATAGTTCTTCACCATAATCTCAACCAGATCCACATAGTTTTTGGTCTTGGTTTAGTTTATATTCAAGATATCTGTTAATCGAATATTTAGTTTTAAATTAATTTTTTTTTTTACTGAGAATTTATTTTTGGTTTGACTTAATGCCAAAGTACTTCCTTGGAACCTCACACACTTATCTCAGCCTTCTTTCCACTTTTCAAAACAGTCTGCTAAGTCCTCTTTTGGCATGGAGTTGTTTTAAGTTTCTTCTTTCTTCATCCAAATGTTGCTTTTCTATAGCATTTCTTCTATATAGAGAGAAAAATGTTGTCTATCCATCTTGGTCTGCAGGAGGAACATCCTGAACTTGGAGAAAAAGGAAGACTCGAAACTTGTTTACAATAATATGAGGACATATTTTTATTTCATAAGAATACATTGTGTCGTGGCGGAGAATGAAGAGTGGGAGAGAGAGACAGACAATGAGAGCTGACAGACTGTTCACAACAGGGGAACTGGCCTGGTGTCTTCCCCCAGCCTAGGCAGTCTGCCTCTCTGCTTGTCTCTGTCTTTTTATGGGCTTCGATATGCCCACGTTGGTGTGTTATTTCCAGTTTTCGCACACCCATGCATATGCATTTTTCCTGAAGTCACTGGGATCACTTCCACTTCCACCCAGGTGTTAGCCAGGAAATGACCTCCATTGGTACTATATCACAACAAAAGAATGTAACGTTTATGAAAGTTTGAATAATTTAAAAGCCATAAATAGTTTGAATTCTACGGTATTTAGCCAACCGTATTCAAAATACAAGTATTACTTACACATGTAGTTAACAAAGAGTGTTTAGGTTTAAAGTAGTGTTTACGAGAGTTTGACTTATTTACTCTAAATTATACCAGGTAGAGGTGTCAAAATGCACAGATTTTGAACGTTGGGGGCGAGGCCACATGCTGAAACAGTGATAGATGAAGTTGTGGCTGCTTAGCTAATGGCAGGGTTTCAGCATGTGTCCTCACCCCCAATATTCAAAATCTGCACATTTTGATGCCTCTACCTGGTATAAATACTATAAATAATAATTCCCACATGAAGAAGAAGGGAAGAAGAGAATTTTTTTTATTACGGTTAGTATCTAACTATCATATTGTGCGTGGGTTATATATAAGACAAATAATATAATATGAACAATATAAATAACATGCCTGTCTGCTGCAGGGTCAAATGCCATTCCAACTTCTATTTCGACTGAAGAGGATTACTGCAACTTTCGTATTGTATATATAATAAATAAATTCCTAGATATATAAGTCTTGCCAGTTTGGCTTTCAAATCACAGTAGGGAAATGTTAATTTTATATATCAGTTTGGTTTAATGTGACGGGGTATACAAACAGTGAAGAGTTTACTCCTCTAAATTAGGTGAGGATTGTTCTTGTTCTTGTTACGGGGTTAAAACAAAGTCTATTCCTACTTGGACTGGAGTTTGCCAATAATTACCACATGCTAAGGTAACAAAAGAAGAGAATTCTTATTAAGGTGAGTGTTTAAATATCATCGTATTGTGAATGGGTCATGAATAATTTCCATATCTTCAATCATCTTTATTTTGTTGCTACTTTATTATATGCCTTTGTCAATAATTCCCTGTTGTATGACGTCTGTCCGAAAAGTATCCAGACAAAATATATATAACGAAAAAAAAAAGCCTACCTAGGGCAAGGCAAAGTATTCTAAAGTAAATTCCTTGGGACCTCACACACTTATCCCAGTGTCTTTTCAAAACAGTACTCTTTCGGGATCGCCATCAGCAAGAAAAGAGTAATCTGGTGAGAAATATCAATGAAGCAAATTTGAAATAAATAATTACCTTTTTCAGAAATTTAACTTTTCCAAAGTATAAATAAGACTAATGTTTAAAAAACAAAAAAAAACAACCTGCTATTTATACCAGCTTAAATGCTGATTTTTACCTTTAAAAAGTATCCTTTTCAAACAAGAGTTTAGTTTATATTCCAGATATCTGTTAATCGAATATTTAGTTTTAAATTAATTTTTTTTGTTTTTTTTTCCTGAGAATTTATGGGTGGTTTGATTTATGTTTAAAGTAACTATTAACATGTTTTTAACCAACAAATCTCAAGCAATGCTTTGCAAATTATTAAAGATGAATCTAGGACAATTCGGCCGCAATTCTACCCTGGACATTTTGACTGTGTTTTGTTTTTAAAGGCAAAAATGATCTGTATCTGTATCAATGGTTGTTAGAAATAGCACTTATCTAGAACAAAAGATTGCCAAAAAATTTTATGCAAATTTTTACATTTCAACTTTTTGCTCATTGTAAACATTTCAAATACAAATATATCTGGGTTTCTATTGTTCATAATGACAAATTCCAGGCGTTTTTACGGAGACACATGGTTATTGTCAAAAAGTCAGTGGTACTGGTATACCCTATTTAAAAAATGTTGTTCTATTTTTTATCAAATATTTGACCCAGTAAGATCCTAAATGCAAAACATTTTAATTAAATCAAAAAAGCTTAAATAACATTACTTGAGAAAATAAACAAAAAAAGATTTATAAAAAAACACTAAACAACAAACATGAATTAATTTTTTATTATTGTAAATTGCATTAGATTTATATATTTTGATACTATTTCATTTTAAATCCCATCTAGTTAGTCATTTTTGCCTTTAAAAATAAAACACAACTGATATGTCCAGGGTAGAAATATTTGCGACTGAACTTTCCGGGACGAATTGTACCATTAAAGATAGAATTCTTTCAAAATTCAAAGTGAATACAAATAAAAGTTAATTAAATTTAAAATTAAACTGTGGTGTTTGTTACAGTGTTGCCAATTTAGATGTTTTTTTTTAATTTTTCGAATTTGGGAGTTCTAAAAATTAACCTCAAAAACCATCTAAATTGGCAACACCGGTTTGTTATATATTGCTGGTGAAAATCTTAAGAATATCGAAAGAATGTTCAAAAGGGAAAGGTAATAAGTATTTCTAGGATAAAGAACGGAAAATCATTTTCCAAATTTCCATATTGAGACAAGGGAGATAATACAACCAATAGTTCTTGAGTGAGAAATTGAAGGGAGATAACAAAAACCAAACCAGAGAGCGACACAATAAAAAAAATCCTAAATCTATAGAAAGCTTCATCTTATCTTAATTACTAATCACCATACTGGTCACCATACTTGGAGAGAGATAAAAAAGATCTTCTAGAACAAATCCAGAGACGAGCAACTAAGTTAGTACCAGAATTAAAAAGTATGAGTTATGAGGATAGGATAAAAGTGTTAGGATTAACATCATTAGAAAATAGGAGAGATCAGGGAGACTTAATAGAAATGTTTAAGATTATGCATCGTTTAGAAGTAGTAAACCCTGATGTATTTTTTACTAGAAGGGGGTACAAGGGACTAAGGGGCTACACGTATACGGTAGAAGTAGATTGAATATCAGAAAATTTGTTTTTAGCAATAGAGTAGTGGGACTTTAGAATAGATTACCGGAATATGTAGTGCTATCAACAGATGCAAATGATTTTAAGGAGAATTATGATGTTTATTACACCACTGTAAAGGTTTAAGGCCCTAGATATTGTGTAAATATGATTTTTATGATGTATGCTTGCATATACAATTTGTATACTTTTTTTCACACTAAAATAAAATGTTCTAAAATGTTCATCCTCAGTGAGAAGGCCTGATCCAGTGGAGTAGGGGTCAAATGCGGATGCCCATGAGCACATGTCTGTCTGATAAATAATAGAGATCTACCAGTTGAAAACTTCTATTTTACTTTAAAATCAGTCAAAACATTATCTTTGTAACCTCTTGCCTATCTTTCTACCAACCATACAATTTCCAATATTGTGTTTTCATGCTTTGCTTTTCATGTAATTCATTTTTTTTTTTTTTTTTTTTATCAAAAAGCTTTTTTCGTACCCTAAAGAGAAATTTCTACAAACAGTAGGGGTACAAGTTGTTAAAATTTGCTTCATATTATTTATCTATTTTGATTATTACAAAATATCTGTTATTTTCATTGCTGTTTATTTATTTATACATTTATCTATTCTTTATTACTTTCAAAATATATCTTAAGAGTTGCTTGTTATTTTCTTTAGTTGATTAATTGAAAATATGTGAACCATAACAATATGAAATGTTAGATTATAATTTATTTATTTATTCAATTATTTATTTACAAGATTATGATTTAATTATTTATTTACAAGTTGTAATGAACCATAACAAATATGAAAATTAAAAAATGTTATGAGTTAACCCACATTTTTGACGGTTGACTCGTAAACCATGGTAAATAATAACATATTGTAATATATTACTGATTTTTAGCTACAGAAATGTTATTCGAGATCACACTGTACTCTAGTAAATACGGTAAGTACGAAACTAACAAATGTTAGCTTGTTTAGTGGTGATCGGTCAAATCAGTCCCAATGATTTGATCCATTTTTTTTATGGCTGACTTGGTAAACTTTGCCAAAAATTAATATAAAAAAAGATAAATAATTGGTCATTTTATAAGAGACTAGTTATTACCCATGAAAAAATTCATGCATATATTTGACTTTCTATGAGATTTTCTTCTATGATATTTATTTTTAGAAAAGAAACTGAATACTCGATGTCGTAATGCATTTGGTAAAAAAATCTACTCATATTTCTGTGGAGTTGGAGCAATTTCTTCACATTCTCTTACTTACTTTAAGACTTAATAGTTCACTACTTCAAAGCTGTTAATAGTGTAAATAAATGTTTACATCTTATCAATTATCTGAGGTTTTGCTGAAAAGTGACTGAACTGGAAGAGTCCATTGTTTCAAATGATAGGTAGGAGATATTTAGGTAAAGTAGGACGACTTAACCATCAAAAATCCATTGTATCATGATTTGACCGATCACCACTAAAGAAGCTAACATCTTTTTTACTTTCGTACTGCAATGACTGTTTGAGTTTTAGTAAAAAACGATTATTTTATTATTTTTTTTATTAAATCAAGTATTATAAACCATTTTTAGTAATTTTTAACTACTATTTACCTTCATCTTAACTTTCAGTTTTTTTTATTATTTACAATTCAACTTGGTTTAAGTAAAAAAGCTATTATTATTCGTTAAACCATTTTACATATTGTGATTTTTTTTAAAAACTACTAAAAACTATCATACGGGTAAATAGCAGTTAAAAATTAATACGAATGCAGTACAAAAGTAAAAAAAATGTTAGCTTCTTTAGTGGTGATCAGTCAAATCAGTCCTTATGATACAATGGGTTTTTCATGGTTACGTCGTCCTACTTTACTGATATATTTATCAGCAAAATATAGATATAAACTATGGACAGAGAAACAAAGAAACAGAAAAGGTCACACTGTTCATTATATTGATAGATTATAAGCTGAATTTGATTGTTTTCTTGGAACCACAAAAGGTTTTCTGTAAAACTGTTTGCCTTTCTCAAAAATAAAGGTAACATTCCAACTTTTGTTTGCAAAATTCAATCTCTTCTTCCCATCTTTGATGCTAACACAACGTTTCAGCCAATTCATTTTACGCCCTTCTTCTACTTTCACTACCTGAGAAAGAGATCGGAAAAAAGAGACACCTGAAGAAGGCCGTAGAATGATTCAGTCGAAATGTGTTGACATCATCAAAGATGGGTAGAAGAGATTGGATTGTCCGAAGATAAGTTGGAATATTAATGGCTCTTCTCAAAGTTATAGACAATGTAAAGTAACCTTTTACAAAATTATATAATACATTTAATAATATTCTAAGATACAACGCTGCACTTAAATCATGGCTTTTCATAGGCTTAAACATCAACTAATTGAGCAGTCAATTCATTTTTTAATGCTAATTCCTTATCTACCTTGGACTTGAAACCGAAGTACCTTCTCCGCAGTATAATTTTCATCCCCCATTTGGCTTTGTGTCAGACTAAGTTGAAATAAAACTATTTTTAAAATTTTATGTAAAAGTTCAAAATTTCCTGATTTGTTTAATAATAATAACTCATTTATATTCATTATTTTTGGTTTACTAAACAATTGATGAATTTTTACATGTAGCATTTTAATTTACAAAGTAAATTATAAAGTATAAATACATCTACTTTATATAATGAACAGTGTGATTTTCTTGGTTCTCTGCCTGTAACCATGGATTCTTCCACTAAAAGGTAACAAGTTTGTTGATAAAAATATCTCCTACCCACCATTTTGACAATGGACTTTTCCACTGAAACAAGTTATTTAATTTCTTTTCTAAAGAAAAAAATCATCTAATAGAATTCACATATGGGTATAATAACAGATTTCTTGAATTTGCCATCAATTAACATATAATAATTACAGTGTTTTACACATAATTTCTTTGATTTTGCGATGAAAACAACACCTTCGTTCACCAGTGAACTTGTTTTGGCACTCATTGACTTTTGATTATCTGCGGTTCAGTTATAACGCGGTTGTCTTTCTTGGACCCCAACAGCCGTGTTATAAAGGGCGGGCTACTGTATTTTTATCTATTTGACGTTTTTGTAATATTATTTCTTGTAGGAACCAATTTATGCTGTGGTGAATAAGCAGAAATAAGAGGATAGGGTGGAAGAGGATTCCAAACTCAATCGATATAATATGAAACCCAACTGCCAATTGGTCGAGTGAAAAGAAAATGTTTTGGAGGAGGAGTAGGAGTAGAAAAGGAACACAACAGTATTCATACAACTACCAAAGAATCAAGGATTGATGGTCAGCGAATGGACAACAGTAGCCAAACTCACTCACACACAAACACACATTATTATATATATAAAGGAAAATGAAAGCACTTTAAAAAAAAGTGGTCTATGCAAAAATTCTGTTACCATGACTTTTTATCAAACGTCTCATTGAAAATGCAAAATGCACATACACGCCACAAGCACACACATGCAAACACATACCCATAACACATCACATATACTATGTACAAACATATCACATACATACATGCATGCTCATACACTTACACACACGTGTGTATGTATATGTGCGTTTGTGGTGTGTATTTTGTATTTCCGATGAAACGTTCGATGAAAACAAATGCCACAAAAATCTTTATGGAAATTATCAAAATAATAATGATATAAACAACTTGTTTTACGATCTACTCTGACTTATTTTTAACTATTTAGATAAGAAAAACAAATCAAGTGTTTATTTGATAAAATGGTTATATATTATAAAAAGAAAAAGATTTATTTACATTTTTTTTTTACATACCAGTATTTTTTTCATTCATCAGAAACCAAAAAACAAAATCTTTGTCAGATTATTCTTACATACATTTGGTTGTAATTGTTTTTATTGTTGATCTTTTTCATATAATATGATTAAATAATGCTCATCTTCCCCCCGCCCCTCTCTCAAAAAATGTTAACAATGTTTTATTTTATAAAAGTTCAATTACAATGCCCGATAATCAAAAAAGAGAAAAAGATAATTTCGTGTCACAATTTATAATTTGAATCAGGCCAAAATCTTAGAAGATATCCCAAAAGAATATTGTAAATTTTAACAACTAATTATATAT
>VCCN01002240.1:415310-430255 GCA_006491835.1 Architeuthis dux | reverse complement strand
ACAACAAAAGAAATCTATCCATTTGCAGCTGTTTTGAGATTTGAACTCAAATAACTATGGTTTACATCAGTGGTTCTTAACCTTTTTTGACCCATGTCCCACCTGGACATCTCAAAAAATTTGAAGCCCCCCCCCCTTACTATTGAAAAAATAATTTAATTATATATCATGTGGCAGATTCTTTAAAAGAAATATTGATATATAAACTTTAGTGCACTTATTCAAATTTTTGTTATTTATTTATTGAAATTTAGTAACACAATTACCCCATCGCTTTTTTGTACCTCACAAAGTTACTATGGAATCTATAGTAAATTAGTAATTAATATTATTGTGTAATTAAGAATTGATAGTATTGTATAATTAGGAATTAGTTAAGCCTGAACACAACTCATCTTTGAGCTACGGAACACTTTTCGCTCTTTACACCCAAATTCCAAATCGCTCCCCAATATATTCAAATTGCTCCCTTGTTCAGAATCACTGGTTTATATTGTTATTCCACAGCCAAAAGAATTAAATGCTAAGTCAGTTTAATCCTTAAAACTTAAAGGATTAATTTGTTGCTCTTAATATCAAACTACAACCAATTCCTTAAGCTAAATGGGAACCAGATGAAGTTCATTGGAGTACTTGTATGTTAAAAAAAAAAGAAAGGATAATTGGACTACATTATTTAAGAAATACAAATTATCTTTATACTTTCAATATTTTTAAAAAAAATTGAACTAGCAGTGAAAACACATCAATTCTCTAATGCCAATAAAACCACAAACAATTCTATTGCTAGGTAAGAATTTGTTAAAGCAAGTATTCTCAAACTTTTTCTTCCAGCATACTCGTTTGTCCTGTCCGGCAGTTTTGGCATACCCCTTGCGAAGAATATAGTCCAAAATGTATGGATACCATAGAACAGACAATAGACATATAGTATTTGTTAGTAATTTCATTTAATTTAATGTTACATTTTTAATGAGATGGATGAGCTTGGCTCTTTCCAATAGGCACGGTTTCAAAGAGGGTTTGTGATTACTTCGAAATTCCACTGTTTTTTTTTACAAGTCTCACCTACCCCTATAATTTCTCGTGAGTACCCCAAGAAGTATGTGTACACTGGTTTGAGAACCCCTGTTTTAAAGTAAGTTAAATTTGGCACAAACCCAACCCTACATTCATGGACTAGCCAGAATGAAGCAAACTTATTATCAATAGTTTATAAGATGCTGTAGAACAGTGGTTAAAATTCTTCACTGAGTGCTCTAGTATTGTGGCCTTGTCCTAGAATAAGCTTAGCTCAATTTTTTAAGGTGCGACTTTTAGTTGCTGATTTTCAAAGCAAGCCCTCCCAACTTGGAAAACTGTCATACAACAATTTATTCCTCCCTAAGCAAAGCTTAAGTAAGTATCTATCAATGGCCAAGTCTAACTAGCGCATTTACCACTATACTAAAATAGTTACCATAACCAGTTAGCATTTTCTGGGATTTAAATGGATTTTTCTCATTAATATTCCTTAAGTCTTTAAAGTGGAAAGTAAAGCCAATTTAAGGACTATTCCATCTTATTATTAACAAACTGTGTAAGATAACATTCTCATATGTAATAGATCATTCGTTTACTCTTAAAGTCATAAGAAAATTTAAATGTTAATATCAAGGGGTATAACTACTGATTAAAGTTACCTCCCTTCCAGCTTTAGGAGAATTTATCAATTTATTTTTTATTCCATCTGACATAATAAATTTAACAATTTGTTTCCGCCTCCAAAGAGCTCCACTGTCAATTAGGAGTGGTATCAAGCAGTTTATGAATTTAAGAGTTAAACTATAGCCATCTACTAGTTTAAAAAAGAAAGAAAAATTATATGAGATATAGAATGGACTGATTTGTAACCCTGTGGGCACTTTTTATTAGAAGCAAGAAGTAAGGTTTTTATGAAACCTCATGAGGAACTCTTTAAAAAAAAGTATGTTGTCAGTTTTTTCTATGACCCGGTGTATATTTTGCAGGCCAGATTGGTAGAGGACTGAAATAAAGAAAAACTATAAAGCAGAGAGAAACACCATTGTCAGGGGAAGTAATTGTGCATGGATCCACCCAAATATTTAAGCACTTCTTTCATGGCCCATTGGCTACCCTTCCACAAAATTACATTGAACATTTTTGAGAACTTTTGGAGATATTGCGTGGACAGTCATGGGCGTATACATAAATGTACGAAAGAAAGGACGGAAAAATATGTCTCGATCAGAAAAGAATTCCTGGATTGACCCCAAAATTTAAGCACCTCTTTCTTATCCAATTGCCCACACTTCCACATTTTTATGGTAAATGTAAATCTCACAACAACATACAAGGATCAAAATACAAAATGATCCAAAATAGCTACCTATTGCTCAAATCAGTTCAAAATATGTTAAGCAAACGAACTACAACAGGTTTCCAATTAAAAAGCAATTTCTGTGGAGTCTGGTCTGTAAATTATAAATCTGACATGGGCTCTTAATCATAGTCAATCTTGGTAAACCTCCTTGCTCAAAACTGGAAATTATCATGACTGGACATGACTAATGCCTAATAAATGGTTGACACAGTGTGTATTTTGCAGACCAGATCTGAATAACAACAATTCAAATAAAATCACAACTTTGTTCAGAGTGTAAAACAATCAATATAACATCAACTCATTAATTATGTGCCTGTCAGTAACTCTGAATCAGCATCAGATTTCTCCATATACCTGAAATGCTATGACAAGTCATTCAATATCATCATCCTGCTCTTCTGATAGCGGATTATCTAAGTCTTCTTGGTTTCCACAGTTCTCACAAAAGCACATTTCCGTACACACAAGTCCATTCTTATGACATTTGCACCTCTATGTATTGCACCTTTTTTTGCATTTTCATAAACTCGGGAGCCAGGAGTTGGTCCATTAAGACTGCCATGAAAATATTATCCTTAATTTCCCACCCATACCTAGTTGGATCATGTGATTTGTCTGAAAATATGAACATTTCCATATTAAGCACATTAGGTGACATCGGAGAATCTTAGATTTGAGGGCAGCAGGTGTAGGAGGAAGGTTTACAGAGTCTTGAAATTTAATGTATAAGTTCCACTTTGCTTGATCCAAATTCAGCTTATTTGGGGGTTGTAAACTGCAGTACCAGTTAACTATGAACTGTCCAAGGGCTTCTTTGACCCAATTATCTACATCTTAATTTTCTCTAAGGACTTGGAATGCCTGAATAACTTGCTTGTCTGGTCACAGCCAGTAAATGCATGTAAACCCTATATTGCAGCACTCTTGTCTAGGTCTAATGATCCATTCATTCTGTCGTTCTTCAGCATGGTCAAGGACATTTAATTCAAAAATGCAATTCACCCAAGTGCTGTATTGAGCTTTGGTAGATGGCCCCCCTAGTCATAATACCAGCGCATTGGAAGCTGTGTAATATTTGCATAGATCACAGCTTCCAATGCACTGGTATTATGACTAGGGGGCCATCTACCAAAGCTCAGTACAGCACTTGGGTGAATTGCAGTAAGTATTATACCTCCAAATACCCTTGTAGGCCATTTCTCTTATAGTCTGGCATACACAGTATATCATTGCTATCTTATGTGTGTCATGGGGGAGATAGTTTAGGAGCCATAGAGTAAACATGGTATTAAGAAGATTTAGGAGGAATGTGACAGATAAGTTGTTTTGGTTTAATGAACAATACTGTGTTCCTGGGTCTCTAAAGGAAGGAACTAACAGTTGGATACCTTAAGCAATATCAGCCTTTACACAAAACCTCTCAGACTTTTTGCTGCATTCTCTTGTAAAATTACATGCAAATATAAAAAAATATATATATATTTTGTTTGACCATTGTTCCAATGATATCTGTGTCATCAGTAGATCTGAATGTGGCTGACAAGTCCAATTCTTGAGGCACACACTCTTGGACAGTGGGAGCAATGGAATGTTGTAGGCACAGATGATGAACCCTTTTGGCATTCTCTGTATGTATGTGTATATATATATATATATATATACACTAGGGCGTTTCGAAAATTAAAAAAACCAAAGGAGGTTTTATGATGTGTGGGGCAACAACGAAGCCCAAGTTAATCTTAAAAAACACTATGATCGTTTTCCATGGAGCATTTTGCACTTTTGTTTCGCGTATGTTACACCTTGTGCAATACTGAACTAAGACACCGAAAATCACATATATTTTGAAGTAAACAATAGACAAATGAACACATTTTTCCATAAAATTCTGACCCAAGAAATTCATAAAGATTGTTATTATTAGTATTCAAACACATCTTGACTATTTCAGGACAAAAACAGAAAAAAAAAAATGTTGAGAAATCCGATGTTTTCATACATACACTAGATATCCACTGCTTGTCCTGTAATCTTTTTCTCTTAATCCTTGAAGTGTCTATTTTAAGATTCTCTCAGGTAACAGACTGAAATAATGTCCAATAGGGTTGATTTTAACCCTATACTACAGTTATTACAAACCCAAATACGGACACCGAAAAGATAGAAAATCGTATATATCGTAAGTAAACAACATGCAAATACAAATGATCACATTTTTCCATACAGTTTTGACCCAAGAAATTCAGTAAAATGGTTAGTATTAAGATTCAAACACATCTTGATTCTTTCAGGACAAAACCCACAAAAATAAAGCAAACAAATGTTGAGAAATCCTATATATAAACTAAAATTCACACCATGTTTAGTTCAAATAGATAGAAATGTTCTCAGGAGCAATTCCTTCTACACAATTTGAGGAACATGTGACTTGTCGGTCGACCTGGAAATGTCTACCTCGGTCACATGACACTGGAAGTGAAAGATCATCAATGCGATTTGGGATTTCCTTGTTGAAAACAATTTTGATTCGAAAATTCATGTTATTGGTGCCGATTCTACACCTACGAATACCGGTTGCAAAAGTGGAATTATTCATTTCCTTGAAGTCAAATTAAATCACAGAGTGCTTATTAATATTTGGAAATTGCATACTAACAAACTTCCTTTGCACGATCATATTCACGAAAGAAATATTCCGACTCTTTCTAACAATTCTATGTTGGTGTTTTAGGAACAGCAATTTATGGTGCTGTCGAAAAACTTGATTTCAATCCGAATTTCAATGACTCAAGCGTAGATGGCTGAAATAAACCCCATCGGACATTATTTCAGCCTAGCAGAATCTTAAAATAGACACTTCAAAGATTAAGAAAGAAAATATTACAGGACAAACAGTTGATATCTAGTTTATATATGAAAATATATCATTGGATTTCTCAACATTCTTTTGGTTTTTTGCTGTTTTTGTCCTGAAATAGAATCAAGATGTTTTTGAATCTTAATAATAACCATTTTTATGATTTTCTTGGGTCAGAATTATATGAAAAAATGTGTTCATTTGTCTCTGTTGTTTACTTCAAAAGTTAAGCAATTTTCGGTGTCCAGTTTCAGGATCAATATGCCCTAATATACATCCTGTCTACCATCTGACCTTCGTTAGCTCAGTCGATAGAGCAGTATCTGCGTATAAGGTAGCTTCCAAGGTGGACGCGGGTTCGATCCCTGTACGGAGTTCGTTTCTTTATTCACATTTACGTTTTAGGCCGCTCGTTTAGCAGTCGCTCACACCGGCGCCCACTAATAAATGTCATCATATTGTCGGATATAAAATTATCCATCATTTTGATTTCATACTGGCGACATAAGAGAGCCGCATTATATTCGTGCCTAAAATACGAACGTGAGAATGGAGAAGCCAACAAAGTGTAGGATAAAAAACTCCTGCCTACCATCTGACCTTTGTTAGCTTAGTTGGTAGAGCAGTACCTGCGTATAAGGTAGCTTCCAAGGTGGACGCAGGTTCAATCCCCGCACAGAGTATGTTTCTTTATTCACATGTACAATTTAGGCCACTCATTTAGCAGTCACTCACACACTGGCGCCGGGCAAATATAGGCTCTCACTAATAAATGTCATTATAATTTTTATATTATATATATATATATATAAAAACACAAAAAGTTACATCACCAGAAATCAAATCATTTAATTTACCAAATCTGCAAAGGTAAAGTAATAACACACCATGTATTTCTCTCTGAAATGATGCAAATATATTTACAAATTCCACATGTGAAATCCTACATTCTTTTTTGTGAACTAATAAAATTTGATAATTTTAAACGTTTTTATTATTCAAAAACTGTTCATAGTCTCTGTTTGAAAACATATATAAAAGAGGAAAGTTATATACAATTGGTCACTGTAGGAAACATATGACAAAACACATAATCAGTCGTTAGGATTAGAGATATAGATATCATTTAGTAGGTCAAAGTTTCAATAATGGTCACTTTATTTTAGTACAGGAGTCCCCAAATTTAGCGCCGTTCGATATAGCGCAGTTTGCGATATAAGGCGGTTGATTGGTGGACTCTAACATTTTTACCTATACATATTATCACCCACTCATCCTAAAAACCATGAATAAAACAGAATTTCATCAAAAGACCTACTTAATAACTAAAATATTAAATTTCTTCAATTTGCAATCAGAACATATAATTACATGGCGTTTTACACATAATTTCTTTGATTTTGGAATGAAAATAACACCTTCGTTTACCGGCGAATTTGTAATTGACTTTTGATTATCCAGTTCAGTTATAACGTGGTTGTCTTTCTTGGACCCCAACACCCGCCTTATAAAGGGGGACTACTGTATTTCTATTCTGTACATGTGGGGGGGGGGTGTACAAAATCAAAACTGCAGTCTTCAGGGGCTGAAATAAACTAGACTTGATCAAAACATACAATAAAATGTGCTTCATGTTTAATCAAACTGATGGATAACTAAAACATTTTTTGAGTTTGAAATTTTTCCTTCATTCTTATGTCCAAGTGAAAATAATTCCTCAGTCTACAATCTATCCAGATTTTGCTCATCTAAAATTCTTAAACAATAAAAAAAAATGACCGGCCATTAATGAAGAGTCTTGACCCACAACTGTTCCAAGAGACTTCATGTCATTCACTTACAAAATTTATCATAATTTTTAAAGTTTCAAAGTAAAACTGATTTAAACATTAAATACATTCAGGACACTGATCACCATTGTCCAGTGGTAGGGTGCTCGCCTCCGGTTCGGTAGGCCGTGGTTCAATCCACTGCCGAGTCATACCAAAGACTTTAAAAATGGTACTCAATGCCTCTCCACTCAGCACAAAGACTAGGATTGAGGAACCTCTCTACGAGGCTAAGGGGTTACAGCCAAATCGCATTGGATACAGCGGTTCTCGTAAGATCATCGAAGTTAAGCCTGGTCAGTACCTAGATGGGTGACAATTGTAGAATACCAGGTGCCGGTAGGCAGAACAAAGCTTCGACAGGCCTGGCAAGTCGGAAGTGGGTTTTACTAACAATTGCCTGTGTACCTAACCCTAGGACACCCTCAAAGAGGGTTAATAGTGAAGAACGATCATACATACATACATACATACATTCAGGTGTGTCAGCAGATAACAACATTGACAAAATAACCTTTTTTTTAGGTTTTAAGTTATTTCCTTATTGGTAAACTTATTGGTAAAACGTTATTTCCTTATTGGTAAAATGTTATTTCCTTATTGGTAAACTTATTGGTAAAAAGTTATTTCCTTATTGGTAAACTTATTGGTAAAAAGTTATTTCCTTATTGGTAAACTTAAAAATTGGCAAAACTAATTGAGGGCTGTTTGACTGTTGTTCTTTTTTAAGCCTTATTTTATCATTTTTATGTTCCCAGCAGAGAGAGTGTATTGTGACACAATGGACCTGAAGTAAAAACAAGGAGTAATGAAATGAGGTAAAAACTGAAATTTGAGAAATAAAATTATTTCATGGAATTCATCCAGGGCTTACCAGTAGTACACATCGCACACCTGTTCCTCCGGGGTCTGCACTTATTGTTATGCTCAAGCAGCAATAAACCACCTTACAGCTGAATGAGAAGCGTTGGTGATTGTTTCGAACTTAACGCATTTTTAAACCATTAGCAAATGATTAATTCAACACATCTCCAAAACATAGCACAATGATAAAGTGAAGAAACAAAACACAACACCTTCCCAAGGGGGCTAGAATGACACATAAGAAATCTGTGGTCTTCAGTACACCTTCCCCTACATATCTCGTTGAGGTCCAGAGGAGGTAGTGCCTGCCAGTTTGACTGACATTGCCCTGACAAACGAGAGCGACAGACCAGCAAGCTCAGGCCTGGCAGCAGAGATGTAAAACTGCTGAACAGTTGAAGGCCCGTAAGAAAGGAGAGAGAAGTAGTTGTACAGGATAAATTGTCTACAAAAGAGATGAATGTAGTAATGCTCCAAATGTTTTTGTAAAGCAACAGTTGATGCCTAAGACAAAAAAAAAACAGAAAGAAAAAAGTGAAAGAAATATTTTAGTAAATGATTCGGGGTTAACATAAATTACTTGGAAGTAAACAAATTGCTTTCGCCAACATTTTTAAATACATGTCACCTATCCGAACACAGGATTGGTTGGTTCTATGTTATTTGCTAAGTTGGTAAGTATTCTGATTGAAGTGTTAATGCACTTTTCTTGCATATCCAAATAAAATGCTGTCCAAGCCAATCAAAATTCATATATTGATAATCAAAGATCACAAATTAATGAAGTTGTTATCTGCTTCAAAAGACATGTACATGAATAGAAGATGAGTAACAACCATTTTTAATATCAACTATACATTTTTTGAAGAAGGTAATTTTGTTTTTTTAGTTGACTTCCAATTAATTCATGATTGACCATGAAAAAAAAATGTCAGATTATAGTTGAGGCATATTCCATGCCAAAAATCCAATGTGATTGATTGTGTTTTTCATAAAGACTCTGATCTGTGAAACTCTTTCCACATAATGAACAACAGAAAAGGCTGTCAAGTGTGTGTTTTTTCTTGTGCAGTTGCAGTCCACTGAGCTGGGTGAAGCTCTTGCCACACACCTCACAGAGAAAGGGCTTCTCTCCAGTATGCACTGTTTGGTGGTACTGCAGCCCAATGCGTGTAGCAAAGCTCTTTAAGCAGACTTTGCACTGGAATGGCTTTTCCCCAGTGTGTGTCCGCTCGTGCGTCTTCAGTGATGTGCTCTGCGTAAAGCTTTTCCCACAGACGCCGCACGTAAACGGTTTCACACCTGTGTGCGTCCGCTTATGTTCCTGTAAGCTGTGGCTTTGTGTAAAGTTCTTGCCACACACATCACAGTGAAAGGGCTTCTCTCCACGATGTGTCCGGTCATGCCTCTTCAGACTGCTGCTCATTGTGAAGTCTTTACCACAAATGCTACAGTGGAATGGTTTCTCACCGGAGTGTGTCCGCTTGTGACGCTGCCAGTTGCTGTTATGTGTAAAGGTCTTGTTGCACACATCACAGTGAAATGGCTTCTCACCACTGTGTCGCAACTTATGGGCGTGCAAGCTGTGACTCTGAGTGAAACTTTTGTCGCACTGGTCACATTGATAGGGCTTCTCACCTGTGTGTAGCCGCGTGTGTTGACGTAGGCTGCTGCTTTCAGTGAAGCGCTTGCCACACACCTGACAGTGATAGGGTCTCTCACCACGGTGTATACGCTTGTGTCGTTCCAAGCTGCTACTCAAGGTGAAGTTTTTACCACACATTTTACAATGGAATGGTTTCTCACCAGTGTGTATGCGTACATGGCCCTTCAATGTGGTGCTGTGCGTGAAACCCTTCCCACAGATCCCACACTGGTAGGGTTTCTCACCGGTGTGTGTTCGACTATGTTCCAGCAGGTGACCACGTGAAGTGAATGATTTTTCACAACATTCACAGGGATATGGTTTCTCGCCGGTGTGTGTCCGTTTGTGCTGTATCAGGTTTCGGCTGCGGGTAAAATCTTTGCCACAGCTGTTACAATGAAATGGTCGTTCACCAGTATGAGTTCGCTTATGCTCCAAGAACCGGGTAGCTCGGGTGTAGTTTTTACCACAAATTTCACAGTTGTACTCCTTTGTTAGACGAAAATTTCTGTCTTCGTCTTTCTTCATTTCAGTACTGAAATTTAAAAGAAAAAATGTTTAAATATAATTATATTTTCAAAACTGTTTGTTTAAAAAATTACCTCATTTACTTATGTACAATGTGAAAAATGTAATATAAAAAATCGGATTACAGTACTTTCGTCTAAATCACTTTAGTCTAAAACCACTTTTGTCCCCACAATATCTCCAAAAGTTCTCAATGAATTCCAATGACATTTTGTCAAATGGTGGGCCATCGTCTAATGAAAAATTGATAATTTGGGTTGGATCCAAGGATTCTTTTTCGATTGAGAGGAAAATAATTCATCCTTAGCACATGTGCTGTACCCCAATTGAGTGTAAAATAAAATTGATAACATTTTTGCTGTAAAATGGTAACAAGCCAACAAACATACAGAATTTGGATCTTTATTAAATTGAAATTTGCTAAATTTAAACCAAATTTTGACATTAATTTTAACTTTAACAAAACTATATATAATCATCATTCTGAATTAAGTTGAAACGAAACTCTCCTAATGCCATATAATGGCAAAACTGCACAAACTTTTTGGCCAAACCCAATTTGTTTATTTAGGAATTGAGATGTTTTCTTCATTGATTTAAAATTTTTTTTAATGTTTATGACAAACAGGAATGAAAATATTTATACAGAAAATATATCAAAAGCTGAATAATGAAAAATAAATTTTAAAATCTTTTAAATAGCAACACTAAAATATGGCCATTTCACTTTGGGAATTTTTAAACCTTTTATAGAATTCCTACATTTTTTGATCCCATAAAAATTATATACATAAAACATGAACTAAAATCAAATTTTATGAAAGAAAAATTTTATTTTAAAATGTACAGTACCTGTTATAAGTATTTGAACAGACAGCCATTTTACTCCTAATCGTTCGATTTTGAGAGTTAAAGACAGGAACATTATATTATCCAAGAAGGACAAACCTTTTTGCAATCAACATAACAAGGTATGCATTCAGTCACGTTTTGTGGTTCTGAATGCTAAATTCCTTGACAAAATGAATTGTTAAATGAAAAAAAAGTTTTTTGTTTCTATCCATCTAAAATCTTGTTCAGAATTTTTCAAGGAGATTAAAAAAGTGAACTCACTTTGCTATATGGAAGAGTTGCCAAACTAGTAAGTTAATTTTGTTTCCCCTGCTCAGAATCCATAATGGCCCCTGCTTGAAAACAGATTTTGTGCTTGTTCAATACATTTTATGTATAAATTATCATTGATAAAAAAAGAATTGCTCATAAGTATTTGAACAAGCACAAAATCTGTTTTCAATCCCTGAGATTGCAGGGCCATTATGGATTCCGAGCATGAGGGGGTGGAGGAATTAACTTACTAGTTTGGCAACTCTTCCATATAGCAAAGTGAGTTCACTTTTTTAATCTCCTTGAAAAATTCTGAACAATTTTACAAGGATAGAAACAAAAAACTTGCCTTTTTTCCATTTAACAATTTAACCACAAAACATGACTAAATGCATACCTTATGTTGATTGCAAAAAAAACGTTTTTTCTTGCGTAATATTCCTGTTTTTAACTCTTAAACCCAAGCGATTAGGTGTAAAATGGCTGTCTGTTCAAATACTTATAACAGGTACTGTATATAAGCACTAGAAAAATTCCAGCTCTTATGTCAGCCAAATACAACTTCAGAATTGTATGCAGCTGAAAGCAACAATTGAAGCTACATATTTCTGCTAAATATTTATTATAATATGGCAAAATTATGTTGGACACACTGGTTCCTGTACAATCACCAAAGTTAAGCAATGTCAAGCCTGGTCAGTACGTAGAAGAGTGACTGTCTGAGAATACCAGGTGCTGTAAGCAGCTTGGGATCATGTAGAGAGCCTCCTGTGGAGATCCCGTTAATCCTCCTAAGGAGGGGACCGATCTCTACACTACGCTAAATAATGCAAATCAAAGGACTCCTCCCCCAACCCCCATCTGGCTGCGAGCGACAAGAATTGAATGAATTTATTATAAACTTTAAACTTAGGTTATGTAATATGTACTTTCCATAATGTCTGAAAGCCTAATAAGTTAATAAAAATTGATTAAGATTTGTTTCCCCATAATGTGATGATATTTTTGTGTTTCCCCATAATGTGATGATATTCAAAGATTTACCTTCAGATTTGCTTAAAATTTGCTTTAAAAGTTTCCAAGGAACATGATGACAAAGTAGAAATATTTCTCTGAAAATTCATCATGAAGAAACAGATTAAGCTTAGCAAACAATGTGATACCAAGAATTTCAAGTGTATTCTTTCTTCAAAAGTGATCATCCAATCAGGGTGGCCAGATTGGGCTACAAGGGGAAATAATCCAAATTTTATCTCAGAGACTTTCCCAATAAAGACATTGGTTTGGAAATCGAGCCAGTCTGGAGGCAGCGGTTCAGTACCTGCCTCCAATAGGGATACAAGGTATTGAACTTCTGCCTACACACTCGCTCGATTTCTAAATTCAACGCTATTCCAATAACTGTGTTGGGTAAATCTCAAAGATAAAGTTTGGATTAATTCCCTTTGTAGGCAAATCTGCATCCAATTTGTATTGCTTTGACATTTTGATGCCTGTAGGTACTTCGTTTTTGGACTTAAGTCAGAAGATGGAGGTCCCTGTAGCTGCTAAAGTATCATCTATGAAGAAACAAAATTTGGATGATGTCAGTAGCAGGAATTTAAACGAATGAAGAAACCATTTATAAACTAGTTTACCCATTCCGCGAAAAAATGAATGCAGTATCTAAAATAAATTTTGCAATTGCACTGTACTTAAATCAAAAACATTATGTTGCTCTGCATTTTCTTGTTTATGTTCAACCCAGATGAACCCAAACTTTATTACACATTTACAAACCAAAAAAATTAAATAAGGGAGATTACTCTATAATTAGAATTTGATAGTTATGTCCCTCGATAAATGTAACAGGCAAAAGGTATAGACAAATCTTGTGGTGTATTAAATAAGTAGATTAGCTGCATATGTAACCTGGGTGAAATTTATTAAATAAATACATCAAAGACAGCAAACTCTGACAATGGGAGCGAAGAATGAAACAATAATCACAGGTGTATTTTAATACCAAGTTATTTGAACTTGGTATATGTAGGTAAAAGGAAAGGCATGAATCCATCTCTTCTCTCCCCCCAACTATGGGTAAAATAACAGGGTAGACTAGGCTCTCTAACCTTGGTTGGCAACAAGTCTAGGAGAAGGACAACTCTGAATTCCAAACCAGGAGTGGAATCACCCACCCAGCTATAGGTAAAAATAGCCAAAAATTGGGGGTTGGGCTTGCAATGCCACCCCATAAAAACCCACTTGGTAAAGAGGATTGATACACAGGCTGAAGGACAGATCAGATCCAGAATATGTAGGTAAGGTTTTGAATTTTCTTACCACTGCCCACTGACTTTAGCATTACTCTACAACACCTCTAGCTATTTTTTGCACTTACAAACTAAATATTTCTGTCACTGGGGAAAAGAATTTGATCATTAAACACTGAATTTTGCAATTTTTGACTTAAATTTTGTTTTGTTAAGTTTCAGCACTCAATCTGTGAAAATCAGGAAAAAAGGTATTGTCAGTGGTCAGGAATTAAGGCAAGCATTACTAACAGAAAAAAGGCTATTATATGTCTAATGATTTTATTAAAAATAGACGCAATGTTAAGAACAGAATGAAAAGGAGAGAGACAAAGTTTTTGTACGGTCAAGGATCACTCACCTTTCAGTTTCAGATTCAGCATCGCTTTCTTGTTCAGTTGCCTCACACCTGTGAAAATCAGGAGAAAAGGGATTGTCAGTGGTTAGGATTTGAGGCAAGCATTACTGACAGAAAGAGGCTATTATATGTTTAATGTGTAACACCGCTCGTTCGATACATCAAACCATTGCATACAATTGGGGTGAATCCTTTAGTCCCTCCCCCACACCTTCTGTTGAAGCTTTGTTTCAGCTGAGACATTCCTTGTTTTTCCTCCTTTCTCTTTGGTCATCACTAGTGATTGGCTGCTTACCATGGTGTGCAAGGAAATAGAAAGAAGCAAACCAGGTGAAATCAACTTTTCAGTACAAGTTGTTGCTGCTGGTTAGTTTGCAACTCGGAGACAAAATGGACAGGAACATGACATTTCCTCTATAATGCTGGTTGCTTATTAAGATTCCCCGTCCCCCACCCGCTAAGGGACGGGAGGTTCATCTACGTCTCCTATCAAGCATGTGCTCAAGCTGAACGGAAAAATCTGTATATTCAAAAATTCCCATCCAAACCCGGCAACACCCACATTTTCTGCCACAGGTATCCCAGCCAACGAAAGTCCCCTTAACAACACCAGATCATATGTAGAAGGGCTCAATAAATTTAATTCAAGTCAAAAGATCAAATCCTGACAATCTTTTTTTTTAAATAAGTTTTGATGTAATTATCCTTGTTTTGATTAAATTAATTAAAATCTTGATTAAATTATAACTACCTTTTTATTTCAATAAACTATGAAAATGAAAATTATTTCAATTTCAGTGTTCTGGACGTTATAAATGTTAAAATTCTAAAACTTCAAATTTTTAATTTAAAATTTTTTTTAAACCTTCAAATTTTTAAATCAACATTTTTATGAATGTAGTTTCGTCTTGTGTATGTCTTCTGATGCACATGTTACGGCTATTTAGGCCATTTTCAACATCTCTTTTTATTTATTTTTTATTTCAAAAAAGATTGAGCTAAAAGTTTTACTTGGAATTAAAGATTTCTTATGTTTAATTGTTTTCATTCTAAGGCTTCCTATCTGACTCTAAATACAGAATG
>VCCN01002240.1:396771-411558 GCA_006491835.1 Architeuthis dux | reverse complement strand
AAAAAATGAAAACCGGAATAAGAACATAAATAATATGGCAAGAAATTAAAAAAAGAATTAAAAAATAAATAGGTTAAAAACCTAACCTGGAACATTCACTGTATCTAACTCTAAAATCATTTTAATAATAAGACAATATGTTACACAAAGTAAATACTGATCATTTCACATTTTCCATGCACAGTAAAGTGGGTATTGCATTATATACAAAAATAAAATATATTCATGCTTTTACATACAAAAATAGGGGATCACATTATACATGAGATTGCATTGTACACAAATATTAGTACAGAGAAAGCCGCTTATTGTGATTACTTTGGGACAGGGTCTTTTAAATGACAATAACAAAAGAAATTGGAAGAATATACATTCATTGTTATAAATCTGCATAGTTATTAAATTCATTGTTATAAATAACTTCACATTATGAATTTTTAATTCATCTTTTCATAAAGTGTTTGGGACCAAGTGATTTTGACAGCAATAACTGTTTAATAACATTATCCATGATTATAATAAATGGCTTCTTCTGTATAAGGTATTATTTCATAAATTTCATAAGTCAATAAAGAAACAATAATGTATACATGATTTCAGAGGAAAATGAAAGCTACACAAATTACCATTATTATTACTTTTATTTTGAATTGGAGAAAGGAATAACAATTGTGGCAATGAATGATTCCAATGCCAAAATTGTGTGAAAAGTGTCATCAATCAAATTATAATACAGGACACGTCTCCACCCTGTAAAACGTACTTGCTACTGAAACCGCAACTGAATCACCCGAATGAGAGACTTGTCTGGAAGATACCTCTTCAGAAGGGTTCATAAGGCATGCTGAAGAAAGCCTATGGAAAGCCAGTACACAGAACAACCTTCTAATGTCAAAAAAACAGATTAGGGACCTGGAACATTGTTTGAGAGCAGGGAAACAGCACAAGTGGCGGACTGGAATCCACAGAGGAAAAGAAAAATTGGGAGGCTAAAGAGGACCTGGAGAAGTTCTGCCGAGAGTGACTGGACTGACATGGGCTCACTTGAAAGGTGTTGGCCAGAATTGAGTCCACTGGTGTGGTGTGGTAAAGATCTACATCTGTTAACCAAATCAAAAAAAAAAAAAGAAACAATTTTTCGCCAGTAATTTTTTGCTTTTAATCCATTAGACCCTAACAATCTTCCTGGGATTTTTTTTATTTTTCAGAAAAAAAAAATGTTTTTTTAAGGTTTTATAAGGGGGGTTCTATTTACAATGTAACTGTATGGTAAACTGGACCGTCACTTTCAGTCCGTTGTATGGAAGTGAGGCTTTGAAACATGTTGTTACTTCCCTTGTGAAGATTGTTAACTAGGTTAACACTCCCGGGTGGATACACCGAGCAGAATCAGTTAACGGTTTCTGACCGAGAAACCTACATAATATTATTAAGTGGGAAGGAACTGGTAAAAAGTGAGGGAGAGGAGGAGAGGATGGGGGAAGGACAGGAAGGAGTAACAGTAGGAATACTCACCATCTTGCTTCCGTAAGATTTCCAAAACTGCATCAATGCATTGTGACTGATGATTTTCTTTGAGATTTTCCAGGAAATCCAAGAAATAAGATTCGGCTTCACTAAAAATAAGAAGAAAAATATGTAAGCCATTTTCTATCTGTTCTTTTTGATGTCTGTCCATAGCACTAAAAATTCTTAAACTACATACACCTTACAGAGAAATCAGAAGAAAGTTTGTTCTTATTGCCCACAATCAGTGTTCAAATCCAAGCAAATACTGAATTTTGGAGAAACTATGTTATCTGAGGATATTTAGTAATAATACACAATATCTCTCCACACAGGAAGCACACATGGACAATGTTCCTACTAATCTTTAATGGTCACTGTATGCAAAAATCTTATGCTGTGCACTTTTTTTTGTGACAAATATATGTGTGCACTGAGTGCCTGTGTAAATGTAGACATGGCACAGTCTATCTCTCAGGGCTAATAAAACTGTATTGGCATGTTTTAATATAGTACAAGTGTGGTAGTTAAAAACGGAGTTGTCTCCCATGAGTGGAACTCTCCACACATGGTCAGCCTAACCTTGCATCCTCCCATGCGGGCAGCCAATCAGTCTCTTTCCTCCCAGTTTGCTGTCACGTAAAGACGCATTTCACAGCACTCCTGTCCTTTACGATTTTGACCCATCCATCTGCATGTGATATTTCATGCATACCCCAGACGAGCCAGAGTATAAAAACAACACAGAACCAAGTAAGCCAATTCCCTAAATTTGACATACACCTTTTAACATCCTTATGAACTCTTTGTCACATACACATTTTAACATCAGTATGAAACTAAACCCTTTTACTTACACGGTTGCAAACCTACACTAAAACAAATACCAGAACAAAGGACTTTTACATATTTACACACACACACGTGCACATAAACAATAAACGCTGAATCACATGAAAACCTATACATGAACAATGGACTTTGACATATACACACACGCATAAACATTAATTAAATCTACACCCTTGTTTGAATAAAGAATTGCTCGTCTGTTTCTGAAGGATTGTCTCTTTCGTTTATCATTTGTAGCTGTTCCCATTCTCTGCCATGATTGTATTTAAATGGAGTCATACTATGGAGAGATCTCACGCTTAAGCAGGTGTTCACCCCCCCTTCACAGAATTTTCCATACTCATCAATAGAATGAATTCGTTCCTTCACAAAACCTCTGGACACGGGCACCCATCCTCCATACAAGGATGATTGCATTAGTTAAGATTTGATTCTATACTTTTAACAACTTTGTTCAGTTTGTTATTCCATTGAACAAAACATGAAGGAGTATTTCCTATTTTTATGTAAGGCAATATCAAAGTAAATTAACACCACTAAATTTACTTTTTAATTATTATTATTAAAATTGCTGGAAATGGTTAAATCAAAACTCATTCATCACTACATTATTTTAAGTAACTGACCTTTTGTTCATATATTAATGTCCTTTGTGCACAGGTTACAAAATGTATGTGTGTGATACTATCAGTAGCAGGATTTTACAAGTAAATATAATATACCTGTCGGATTTTAGAAGCCGACAGGTTGCACATTGGGATTCGTTAAAATCTTTGAGAGGTTGCACTAAAAGTCTGAGGAAAGCATTTTCCATTTCCTGGGGGATGGGAATGGTTGGATGATTGTTATTTTTATTTAAAGTGCAGGATATTTTTCTAGGATCTCATTTTGCCAGGTTAAGGATATTTCTAGCCAGGCCATGTGGTCTCATGAAGGGAGTCATAATTAATTACTTGTGAGAATGAGATTCCTCTCCTGACTTTTGATTGACCTTAAAGTACTTTTAGCTACCTGCAAAGATATTTCTCTGAAATCTCATTTTGCAAGGAAAAGAAATTTCTAACCAGCCATCCGTTTTTATGAAGGTAATCATAATTCACCACTTTTTATTAAATTTGACTAGTTTTTACCTTCATCCTAATTTTAGTTGCTTTTATACAACTTATTAATTCGGGCCACTGTTTCTATAGCAACGAATAACAGCGCAATCGGAAATAAATCGGTGAGAATTGAACTCACACCCTCATTGCCAGAGGGAGACTAGTTTATGCCTAGCTGCTTTTACCAATCGGCCACAAAGACTTCATGGATTAGCAGAAGTTGACTTACACTTATAAACTCACTTCCTACAACCAACTATATAAGTGTAAATCAGCTTCTGCTAACCCATGAAGTCTTTGTGGCCGATTGGTAAAAGCAGTTAGGTGTAAACTAGTCAAATTTAATAAAAAAGTGGTGTGTTACAATACTTCATCCAATAATAATAATAAAGATGGAATCATAATTAATTACTATTGTACTCAGGACTGCCCTTTTTACACATACGCTAAAAAGAAGGTATGTGGCTGGGTGACATAAAAGGAAGTGTGGTCCCGCCTGGGTGAGGAAGCGGACCAATAGAATTGTAATTTACACCCAGAGAATGAGATTGTGTGTTGTCGTGAAGAGTAAGATGTTGAAATTGGAATCCAAATTGGGAAATCCCTCGCCTTCAGGTGGAAGTGATCGATTGAGACCCTTTGAGTAATCCATCATCTCCCATACTACTCCAACCCCTCTCTCGGATTAGGGTGATTTTCATAAAAGGAGCTTACTTTTCGCTCCAAGAGCAGAACAGGGGGAACCTAACTGACAACCAATAGAAGCCACTGTGACTCGCTAAAGATGAAGGACAGGCATTGGGACCACCTCGTACAGGCTGAAACTCCAAAACTTCAGAACTTTCAACAAATCTACCCAGAAAGTGACTAAGACAGTAGCTGCAATTAGAAGCTTGAACCTTGCTTCTGGGTCGTACTCTTTGCATCCTCCCTCACAGCTGTGAAGACTACTCTTTCTGTCTCACGAGTTGATCATTGTACCAATAAACCCCTAGAACATGTATCACATTGTCTCCGGTTTGGGAAGGGCTAACTACCGTAATTATTTGTGTATAATAAGCACTCGTATATATAATACACACCCCTAATTATGGACTATGAAATCCTGGAAAAAAAAAAACCATCTCTTGTGTATAATACGCACTGACTTTTCAGAAGAGGCTAAATTTAACTTTTTACCTGGTTCATAGACTTAAAATAAGATTTTATATAATTTACAATAAACTATGAAAATGAAAAATATTGAAAATTATTTTCAATTTCAGTGTTCTAGTCGTTATAAATATTAAAATTCTAAAACTTCAAAATTTAAAAAGAAAATTAAAATTTTAAAAGTTCTGTCTTGTCTATTGGTGTATGTCTTATGATGTACATGTATGGCTGTTTAGGCCATTTTCAACATCTTAACTGTTTATATAATTTACATTATATTTTGAAACACGGACGTTGTTGTCTTTTATTTTAAAAACATAATTAAAATTTTTTAAATTCTGTTTTTTTTCTTGGCTTGGCTAGAAAGAAAAAAGTCAAAACTTTTGTCTAAAGAAATGAAAAACACCCAGGTTTCCTCAATACAATTCCTCCACTTTTTTGATACAGAAGGAAAAAAGTTTGTATTATACACGAATAATTACAGTAGTAAAGTTGCAACCCTTGAGAAATAAACATTCTGTTCTGTAATAAGCAGAGTGTTATTTGTTCATCAGCAGATTCTGTTTTCTTTTTCTTTATTTTTACTTTGTCACCTCAACACCCGCTTCCACTGGATGCCTCGACATGGGAAGGACGACGGCTGGTGTGGGAAGTGACCGGTGGCGAGCAGCCACGAGTATGATATGTGAACACACAAGCGTACAGCTTAAGGGGAACTATGCTCATGAAATATGATATCTATCTAGTTTAAACAGCTCTCAAGATAACAAATAAAAATAGATAACCACCATTTCCCCTCCAACATTTTATTTTAAACTATTTCGACTTCTTGAAGAGTTATTTTCTGTTAGCATTTACAAGTTGAATATATATTGAGTGGCCAAAATGTTTGGTTTTTCAAGTAAAAATAAAAGACAATTTTAAAAGGTTTTTCAACATCAACTTCTCATAACCTAACCCATTTGAACTAGAAATTAATTTGAGTTTAAAATAATTTAAAAATGTATAACATGAAAGGATCTGACAGGGAGGGTAAATTGTAACCCAAGTCTTTTCAGCCTTATAGTGACTTCTTTTGTAGCCTATTGCCCACACTTCGACAAAATTTTATTGAGAACTTCTGGAGATATTGTGTGGAGCAGACAGGTAGCTACAATGTAGGCGAGGTAATTGTGCATGAATCAGCTTCAAACTTTAATCACGTCTTTTCTAAACTATTGCCCACTCTTCCACAATATTTCATTGAAATTCATTGTGAACTTTTGGAGATATCGTGTGAACAGGCAGAGAACTTTTGGAGATATTTTGTGGTATGGACAAATAGCTACATGGACAAGTAGGGGAGGTAATTGCACATGGATCCACTCCAAACTTTAATCATGTCTTTTCTAACTTATTGCCTACTCTTCCACAAGGTTTCATTGAAATTCATTGTGAACTTTTGGAGATATCGTGTGGACAGGCAGAACTTTTGGAGACATTTTGTGGTTGTGGACAGTTAACTAGGACATAGGGGAGATAATTGTACATGGATCCTCTCCAACATTTCCTGACTTCTTTTGAAGGTTATTGCCCACCGTTCCATAAAATTTCATTTGGAAATTTTGGAGATACAGAACAGCCAGAACTAAATAAAACGCTCCAATCTGAAATTTTGATACTGTTCTTTCCACTTGGCTCCCAGGGGAGGAATTTTAGCCAGGGGGAGGAAAGTAAAATGGAAAGTATAAGGGGGGGAAAAAAACACTAGAAGACAAATATACAATTCAAAAGGGGGGGGGGTTGTATTGAGGAAACCTGGGATCTCAAAAGGAGGAATGTAACCTGGTACTAGACCACTGCTCTATACAATGTTTTTAATGGCCAGACAAACTTAGTAGGTATCAAGGCAGTTTACTTTCCCACTTGGAAGATTGGAGCAGTACAATCTTTCTACTTACCCTACCCCCTCCAATTTGGCCTTGTACTAAGCTTAGTGAAGATCTATCTATAACTACTGGACTAATAATGTTTTTAATTTTATCTCTTTTGTATGTTTTTTTAAAAAGAATCCCCTTTTTCCAATTTTTTTATTGATCACCCCAACACGCCATACCACTTAACGGTTTCTATTGCGTGACTGACTAACCAGACCCGGTTTTGGGGGTGGGTTTGTTTCCCCCCTGAATTTATGGTTCAAACCATACGGGTAGTATTTTTCATCAAGGTAACTTGATTTTACAACCACCACTGCGTAATTTATGAGGTAAAGAAATAGAAGCATATATGGGTGGCAGTGAGTCATAAACAGACCTGGTTTAGAAATTCTCACGGGGGAGATTTCCTAAAAAATACCAAGAAAATCAACAAAATGTGGAGACTTGGTAGGTCTGCAAATAGCAGGGGGGAACTTTTACAGGCCTATTTTTTTTAATGCAGGAGATTCGTACAAATTCATTTCATGCGCGGGTGGGGGGAGAGGCAGCACTTGGCTTCAAAATGCGGGAGTTCCCGCGAAATGCGGGAGGCTTGGTAGGTAAGGTCTGCATAATATCCCATGGAATACTAGTTTTGCTTGTATTGCAAATTAATTATTGACCACAATGAAGAAAAATACGCGATTCTAGAAAAAAGAAGAGTGTTATTGTTAAATTCTCTGACACAATGTAGGGAAATTATTGCAAAGTTTCACACCTCCGCTCACTCGATGTTAAAAACAGCGAATAAATAAAAAGAAACAAGAGAATCAATGAAAGAAAAACAGAGGTAAAAATACATAAAATTATATTGTTATTGCTTTAAATAAGCTAAATTGTTTTTATGTGTGCACCGTTTTTAACCTCGAGTGAGCGAGAGTGTGAAACTTTACAATCGGGACCACCTTCCCTACATTGAGCCAATGTTTTAGGGTCATTTTTGTTTTCAAGTTTGTTTTTTTCAAAGATTTAAAGACTTACACGCAGAATTTCGTTTTCTTTGTGTGAGAAAAATCAAATTTACGTTCGTAAACATGTGTATCTAGATTTATTTATTAATAAAAAAAAAAAGGAAAAAGAAAAACTTGACCGTAGGTTAATATAAAAGGTTTTTTAAAAAAAATGTTTTTTGTTTGAAACTAAATTCATCAGGATCTTCATCATTGTCTATTCTTTTTTCGAAGGAAGTTTAATTAAAGGGATGTTAAGACATTGTATTAAGACATTTTATGACAAAAAGGCGAGACTACAATGTTAAAAGTTGCATAAAATAATGAGAAAATTGTTTCTTTTTTTAAAAATCGTTTAATAGTAGTATGATGACATCATATGTTTTAAAGCAAATATATCATTTTCAGTAATATGTAAATTTAAATGTAGATTTGTTAAGTCTTTTTCGTGTAGTCTACTTCTTATTACGTCAAAAATAGATTATTCTGTAGATTTTGACATAATTCAAATTTAGTAGTCCGTAGTAGTCGGGGGTCCAGGTTTTATGTGATATATGTTCTTTAAACACCCTGTGAATATTTTAGAGTTTTTTTTCCTTAAAAAGTTTTGCTTAGCAACGCCCAGAAATTCTATATATATTTAAATTGAAAATATATTTTTTTTAAACTAACAAAAGAAAACAAAGCAGAGATATCTCCGGAATACCCGTTTGCGGAAGTTTTTCTTTTTTTGTTTGTATAAATAAATAATAGATTCTACAATGTTTGTTTTTTTTTTTCAGTGAGAAATCGTGGACAGAGCTCAGCAGTTAGAACGAGAGTCAAGAGGTCGAAAGGTCTGAGGTTCCAACCAATTTTGTACTGGATGGATGAGGTTCGTTCAAAAACACATGTTAAACAATGCGAAACACTGATTTATTTCGAAATTGATACGAACGAATCTTATGCCAAACAGCCAGTCTAAAATACTGGTAAAATAGAATCTAGGACAATTCGGCCCGGACAGTTCGGCCGCAAATTCTCTACACCGGACAACACTAAACAACAAACAATGACAAACATGAACTTATTATTATTGTAAATTGCATTAGATTTATATATTTTGATTCTATTTCATTTTAAATCCCATCCAGTTAGTCATCTTCGCCTTTAAAAACAAAACGCGGCCGAAATGTCCGGGGTAGTCGGGTGTAGAACATCTGCGGCCGAAATGTCCGCGGCCGAACTGTCCGGCTAATACCATAAAAATATGAGTAAAGAAATTAAAGATTGTTAAAAGTTAGTTACAAGCAAAACAAGTCCAGTAGTTTTTTTTTAGCATTTATACTTTTGATTTTATTTTTGGTATGACTCGGCCAGGGATTGAACCCCGTTTTTGCCTACGGCACCTCTTGGTATTCCCAGACGGTCACCCATCTAGGTAAAAAAAAAAAAAAAAAAAAAAAAAAAAAAAAAAAAAATGTAAATTAACTTTTCTTAAAATTGACAAATTTCCTGTGGAAACGAAGGCCTTATGGATTGAAAGCACAAAAAAATTACTTGCAAAAAATGTTTTTCTTCTATTTTTTTTTTTAAGAGGCCGTAGTGTCAAAAATAAAATTACAAAACTTTTATTTTATCATTTTCTTTAAAAGAAAAATGCACAGGAGGAGGTATAAATATTCTTAAAAGTGCATTTTTCAGCAAATCTTAATCATTATTTTTTTTTAAATTTATTTATTCATCTTTTGTTACGGTCCATGCGGGGGTCACGGGGGATTGGGGTCGAAAATTAGGAGTAGTGTTGAGTTACTTTATTTAAATTACGGAAACCTTCTGTAACTTACGAAAGACCCTTTTTAATTTTCATGATGTACTCTACACAGTATACACTCAAAGTAAATATCCTGTATGTGCTTCCATAATGCAAAAATGGACAACATTTGGGGTATCGTTGTGTTTTTGGAACACTAAACCCAAAGATAGCTGGATTTTACAAGTAGACGGACTGTAGTGCTCGTTTTCGAATAATCAGGTTTCTTCAATCAAAACACAAAGTAAACAATAAACATTCGATAAAGAGTGTCATCAACTCAGTTACCGGGAAGGAACAGTAACTGAGCTACGACAACCCACATTCCAACAATTCTACATACAACAGATCTTCAACCACAAGTTTTATTTTTTTTTCTCCTTCTTCTGTGATGATATTTGTAATTTTTTACCTGTTTAATGTTAGTCCATGGTTGGCAAAAGTGTCAGTTAGCTGAGTCTTCAGTTCGTCCGGCGCCATCTTTGCCCCTTCCCACCTGATTGAATAAAATATTAGCGACTTTTTTCGGTCCAGTTCAGACGATCGATCCTGGGTCGATTGGATTTCAATCAAAATGGCGATTTATATTATTACTAAAAATGTAAACCAAGAAGCGAGTTATTATTCGTATATACGGGGAGTGAAATCTTGGATACGTAACATTACTTACAGAGCTAGGCACTAACAACTTTTACAAGGGAGATAAGTCTATTCCTCGTAACAGGATGACCCGCTCATGGTCGTCTGTTCAAAAGCTGGGTCGACCCGCAGGGTGGGTTGTCAATTTAGATATTTTGTTATCGAGGCAAAATGTGTCCCTTTTCGATTCGACAATTTTTCGGGTGCCTGATGTATACTTGAACTTTTTTTTCAATTTTCAATTTTCGAATTTGGAAATCCATTGGGAGTGATTGCCACATTCGAAAAATTAGCCAACCCGAAGGCTCTTCTTTCTTTTTACTCCTATCCTTTCAGATATGGGGAGGCCCGACTCCTAACCCTGGTTCAACAACCACTTTCTCTCAATCCTACTCTTTAGCAGAGAGGCATTTTTAAAGTCTTTGGGATTGATCCCTGGTTGCTTACAGCACCTGGTATTCCCAGACGGTCACCCATCAAGGTAATGACCAGGCTCAAGGTTGCTTAACTTCGGTGATCTTACGAGAACCGGTGTGCCCAACGTGATTTGCTCAAAAGCAGACTAAAAAAAATAAATTATACGCACAGTGGTTGAACTTCACCAATCCAGAGCAGTATTAAATCTCAAGTTTCAAATCCGAGAAATTTATAGAAGAAATCAGGGCTTCCAAGAGGAATTTTATAAGGCAGTGCAAAGCAGTTTTTGGCTCTCACCCACACACTGCACAGAACCCGTGTCCTTTAGCCATCTTGTTTTCATCTTCTATAACCCTTTTAGTACATCATACCATATTCACTCATTGGTAGATGATAAAGTCAACTTATTTTATTGCTGGATACATAGTATTGACCCACAGCACTGCACCCGGTGAGCCAGGCCCTGGTGTGATGCACCAGTTACTCCCCCACCTGATAGAAATCATATATATATATTGGGTATCTCAGGGAAAATCTTATATTATGATCTGTTATCATAATAGATTTTAAACTTATAGCTAGTTGTGATCTACCTTCCCACATTACTTCAGTCACGTTGAGTTGAGTTGAAAAAGAAACAGCAACAATTGTCAAACCCCAGTAATCATCTTCAGTCGGAATAGAAGTAGGAGTGGAGTTGGACCCTGCAGCAGCCAGGCTTGTTATATTATAAATTTTTCTTTATTTGTTATGCATATCATCAGATCTTGGGAAGATTCTGTGATGTTTTACAGAGATGGCATATCTATTTGATCTTGAGATAATTTTGCCATAGTCGCCATTCAGATAATAGTACAAACATACCTGATATTAACAAAGATATGACACCCTGGCTGCTGTCTTTCAAACAGACTTGAGTCTTTGTGACAACTTCCTGGAAATAATTCAAATATTTGTTCAGACAATCAAAACTCTTCTTACCGTTGATGTTGTCAATATATTTCGGCCGATACATTCCTCAGCCCTCATTTTCCTTTGTACACTGGTTGCAAAACATATGCATGCTCACATGCACAGCTTAGAGGGAACTATGTTATGGACATTAAAACTTCAGGATGGTTCGATAGCACAACCACTTCTTCGCAAAATCCTAACTAGAGTTAGTCCCTCATGGGAGAAGAGCTTGATAAATGCACAAATGTTATTCAGTGTCCAGCCACATTGTATTTATCAACCCAAAAGAGTAAGCAATATCTCAAGCATCTAGGATTAAATCCCATGCTTTCAAATTTACTATATATTCATATAAATCATGTATAAATTAAAAATATTAAAAATTTGAAAGTTGCATAATAAATGGATAGTTTAATTTTTCATAAGAAATAGAAAATAAAAAAAGATGAGTGTGGCTGCTCCAGAGTCAAACTCTGCTCCGACTTCTACTTCTGTGCATAATTCTACTATAAATTTTGGATGTAAGACTTGTCAGTTTAGCGCAGGTGGTAACACACCAGGCTAGCAATCACTAGGTCAGGAGTTCAAATCGTGGGGGGGAATGGGGATTTTACATAAAGGTTTACTCCCCTATTTTTGGCAAGGATTGTTCTTGTTACATAGGAAAGTAAAGTCAACTTTCTCCTGGAGTTTGACAAAAATAATCATGGGTTGAGAAATGCGAGAAATCAATTATTTATTGTCTAAATCTCTTTATTTAGAGTTTATGTTAATATTGTATGATAGCTTACAGGTTACTCTATTTTCAAACACTAATCAGTCTACATTGTCAGTGTACAATATATTTTTAATTACTCAGTGTAAGTTAAATTCAATAAAGCTGGAGTTGACATTCAATAATCAACGCAAGAATATTTCCCTGTTGTTGCTCTTCTAAGTTCATTTTTTCATATACTCTTTTTAAATCACTGAACTGATTTACATAATTGTGGCCGAGTTGGTTAAGTTGTACAACTGAATTGGGTTCTCTGGTCACTTTTTACCTGTGACATATGTCGCCAGGTCTATGAGAGCAAAATTTTCTTCTTCAGAGCAAATTGAAAAGGTTTAAAGCATCCATAGAGAGAGGGGGGGGGAAGCAAGAGCGTGAAAGAGAGAGGTCTATGAGAACCGAATTTACTTTCTTTCAGACCAAATTGAAAAAGTTTGAAAGCTGCTTGCAAAAACAGTTTAGGTACTTTAATGAGGGAGTGGGAAAAGAAAGAAACTGCTTGCAAAGCAAAAGGGGGAGGAAGAAGGAGAGCATGAGAGGAAGAAAGTTGCAGTTTCAGACCAAATTGAAGATACGGCTCATTTTTATTTCACTACAATAGTTCAGACTCTTAAAATAAATTATTCAATTTAATTGCCACTTCAAGATGCTATTAGTGTACAATGGATTAAGTCAGTGTGCCGCAGGATATTAGAAAATTTTAATAATTCCAGGCAATCATAATTCAATGAAAACAAAATTTGTCAACATGGAATTAACTGAGTTTTGGATATCAGTAAAAGATTAATATCCTCTGCTAAAGTGCAGCGAATCCTAATTCCACTTGCGACAACTTATTTCTGTGAAGTTGGTTTTTGGCAGTAGCTGTGATAAAAAGCAAGTATTGTGCAAAAAGCAATGTGGAACAGGAAATGAGGGTGGCTGTCTCTAGTTTGATTCCGAGATTTGAGAAACTTTGGTGAACAACAGGCTCATTGTACACCAAGAGAATCCCACTAGTAATTAGGATTATTGAAAGAGGGGAAAAAAAAAAAATACATAACTTTTTTCATGAATTTAAATTACACAATTCATTATTATTTTTACATAACTAACCTAACCACATAAACGTAAATGCAATTGTTCAGTATTTTCTGCCTTTGGGTGCCATGAAAAAAAATCCTGATACACTAAGGGTGCCATGATTCGAAAAAGGTTGGGAACCACTGGATTAAATAGTCAAGAAAAAAAAAAAAAAAAAAAAAAAAAAAAAAAAAAAAATTGTGTACACATATTCATCTTTGATAGTAAAAACTAAAACAACAAAAATCAATATGAAAAACCAAATTTATTACTCTCTATTATAATGCCGACTTATTTCTTACGATGCTCACCGTCGTTGCCCTTATACTTGTGCCGATACTTTATACTCGAGACAATTGTTGGCCGTTCTGGGAAGGCAGTGACTCCATCAAAAAATGTGTCAGTTTCTGGATTAAAGCGTATTGCCTCAAGCTGTATGTGCAAGTTACGAGGTAAGTCAAGTTTTGATAGATCTTCATATGAGGAAGTATCATGCACCGGTGTCTGGAAGAATTGTACAATGTCCGAAATGTGGGTCATGTCATTCAGGTCAGAGTTGGGAATACTGTGGTCAAATTCATCAATACATTTTGTCAGAAACTGAAACAATAAAAAAAAATTAATCAAATTTGAAATGTATGCAAAACAATATATCTGAGTACGCTTACATTAGAAGTCGGCAAAGTTTTTGGGAGGCGGGCTGGATTAGAAATGTTTTCATGTCTTGTGGGTCAAGGAAAATTTAAAAAAAAAATGAAACAATGTTCATAAAAAGCAATAGAAACAACTTGTTTCTTTAATTGCTTTCAATGTTTTTTCTTAAAAGTGTATACACCTATATAAACCTCCATGTACTATCAATCAATGAGAATTATGAAATTCTTTTTTGGGCAACAAAATATCGTCAAATTGCGGTTCAAATTTTGTGTATATCTATAGAACAGTAGGAATGTGTAGAGTTAAAAATCTTTTTAGCTATAAAACATGGATTTGTTTGAGGCCACAGTAAGGATGAAACAGTTTCTCTATTTTTCGATTCATAATTTCATTGTTCGATAACCACAAATAGATAAGGGAAAGAAAAACAAAACATTTTTGTATGCAATGTCCCATTTTCAATAAAGTTGGCAGGGCCAAGATGGGAATGAGGCTGTGGGTGGATTTAGTCTGCAGTCCGTAATTTGATGACTGCTGGTTTACATACAAACGGTAAGAGTGTTTGTGTGTGTGCATACAGTACTGAGTGGATTCATTGCGGATTCAACAATCTCCATCATCTATCAGAAACTGGTGTTTTTGAGGGCTCGCTCTGGTAACACTTACACAAACCTCTCCTTCGCCCAAATGTGATATGCACAAAATACCATTTCCCCAAAATTGTTGTAGCACACAATATAGTAAAAGACAACTATCAAAAAGAGCATAAAACAAAAAGAAAATCAGACTCAAAAATACCCACTGCCATTCCAACCATAATGGTTCATGGATCGACATAGTCCTGCATTGCACTGTAAATTATTCATCGAGACTCAGAAACCCAGTTCATATAATAGAATCGTGTATGATAGTTCCTGAGTACCTTAATTATAGATATTACAGTAGGATTGTGAAACTAGGGATTTTGTGAAATCCCTGA
>VCCN01002240.1:351093-362659 GCA_006491835.1 Architeuthis dux | reverse complement strand
AGAAGAAGAAGAAGAAGAAGAAGAAGAAGTCATATAAAGGCAGGAATAATAGGAGCACGGAGGCAATTGAAAAAACTTCGGGATATCCTCCTGAGACAATAATCACTGAAGTCAGCCCTATTTCTGCTTCGCAGGACTACAAAGAAACTAACTGACACAAGTATGTCTTTGTTAACCTCAGAAGCTGTCACTAAGTTATCTTTTCCTCTCCAAAAGCTACCACTAAATCACTCGATTCAAAGTTCTGTTTAATTCTTTAGTTCAAAGGTCTATGCTGAACGGTACCGTTGAAAACTTTGAAAATCTTTACTTTTTTTCTCTACTTAACTGTACCATTTAATTTTGTTATACTTTCTTGTTTAACATTTCTTTTATTTGTAACTCTTACTAAACTATTCCAGTCACTGCTCGGCTAATTATCTCCCAGAAATTTCCGCAAAACTTTCTCTTTCAGGCTTAATGAATATAGGTGTTAATGTTAGAAGAGTTCTTCAAGTTTTTGCTTTTGGAAACGTATCAGTAAATAGGTAGTAAATGAAAAAGTTTTTAAAAGTGGCAGAATGAATTAATCTAACAAAACAATGAACCGTCATACGGACTTTAAGTTAAAGCTTAACTCTTAAAAGGGAGTGGGTCTGACCCGCTAAACGTGTGGCGTACAATACACACTATGGTATGGATGTGCCGTTACGCCCACGAACCATCCCCCCCATGTATGGGCAAATACGAAGTACATGATGATGCCAATACGACACATCGATTGTCACGCGGGTCAACAAGGACCGCAATCCCCAGTGAGGAACCAGATTGGGACCGAAAAGTTTGCAACTGGAAGAAACTCGACAAGCACTAGAGGAACACCACGCCAGGGACACTCATCACTTTGGCCTTCTATGTACAACAGAAATCCCGACAAAAGCCGTCTACAACATCTGACGAGAAACACGCCCCACGGACAGACTAAATCTAGATGCCAACAAACAATGTCAGACGTGACACCATTAGCAATAAGAGACTACCGGGCCTGGGACTCGAGAACCGAGAAAATATCAGGAATAACACCCCCAACACTAACACAGATGAGCCTATCAACGAACCAGACGAGACACCAGCGACCGGTGAAGAACAACAACCAGAAACTACCATCACTGTCCGCCAGAAGTACACCAACAAGCATGCGCAGTCCAAGAAGAACATGACAATGAGAAAGTAATTGAGATGCCAGCAAGTATTCGGCACATATGATAAACCATGAAGGAAACGTCGTTTGAAGAGCGACCATCAATCCCAAAGGTCAAGTAGGATCCCCAAACAAAAGGAGCAATCAAACTTGCCAATGAAGCCGTCCAAAATATCAAGGACGAGGTGGGAAAACCGATGTGTGGAAATCAACCAACTGATATACGCTGCTGTGTCAGCCATTGCAGACGTAACAGGAGTGTAAGACCAACACAACAACAAAAACAAAAAACAAAACTTCCGGCCTGGAAAAAAAAATCGAAAACGAAATAAGAAAACCGCGGGGTCGACTATCACTCCTGAGTGAGGTAGAAAAAGATTCCAACAAAAAGAAAAGAAAAAGGAAGCAGTTGGAACGACAACTAAACAGCTAAATAGACGCTACTGCGTACCGACTACTACTGTAGGTGTTGAGGAGTTCTGGGGTGAAATCTGGGAAAGCACCAAGAGACATTAACGAAAAAGCTACGTGGATCCAACAATAACAGGACCTTGACAAACACAGAGATGCAAAAATGGTCGAACATCTATATCACAGAGACCACCGCTGCCATTAACAAGACCAAAGATTTGAAATCACCAGAGATTGACAGAATTACTAATTTCTGGATCAAGAGCCTACCCAGAATCTACGAAGACCTCACATGGGCCTACAACGACATCATCAGGAATCCTAGGAAATGACCAAATGGTTCACATGGGGAGTCACGTACCTGCCCCCAAAGACAAAAGATACGCAGAATCGGAAGAACTACAGGCCCATCACCTGCCTACCAACAACATACAAGATCATCACCTCTATCCTTACTAAACAGTTTTGTGTGAGTTAAACTTTGATTGATAGTAAGTCTTTATATCTGGCCGACTATCTTTTAATCCTGAATCGGTAGTATTAGGTTGTCCAGTAAATAATGGCGTTTTATAAGAAGAGAATTTTTTTAAAAAAAGGCAAGTGATGAAAAAAGGGTTTAATCAAAGTAGGTTCTATCTGATTGAACGCAATTTTGCCAACGTGTAACAATGTCATTTATGCCTGAACTGTAAGTTTCATTGTTCTTGGAATCAATAAATTCTCGAAAAGCTTATTGTGTCAACATTAAAGGATCGCTTCCTTCCTGGACGTCCATTATCCTTAAAAGGCACGTATCCTCGTCGAAACCTCTGGAAGCAACTCTGAACCATACGAACAGGAACCAATCCTTGGCCACACGTTTGGTTGATGTTTCATGCAGTTTCAGTAGCTTTTTGTCTAGGTTTTAACTCATAAAGAAAAATCATACAGAAGTCGTTTTTGTTTATTTTGTTTATGGATTAATAACTCCAATTTGTAAACAGTAAATGATTAGGAATTTACAGCAACTTGCAAAATAATAATTGCTTTATAAAATGACTTGTAACAACCAACTTGTAGTTAATGGTGTGTAAATCCCATACAAAACGCCACTATGTTCTGGACAACCTAATCGAAGAGAAGAACGTCCTACCTGAAACAGCTCCAACAAGAATAATGATGGCGTAGATATTGCCCACAAATGAAGAAGCAATGAATCCAGTCGCTGCCAGTAAGCCACCACAAAAGATGGACACTCGCAGGCCGAGTTTCTGTATGACCGGACCGACAATCAAACCTGGATTGAAAAGAAGAATAAAGCATTGAATCAAATAACAGCTTTCAGAGATCAAACGGCGTATGCGAATATATAGTGATGTAGGAATCGATTATCATTTGCAATCGCAAACAATATAAAAGCTGATTCTTTTAAATTATGCATTTTCAATACTATTATATTATTACTAGTTTTACTCCATTTTATTGTTGTTGCTTTTTAGATGAAGCATTTTCACTATTATTATCGTATTACTAGTTTTACCACATCTTATTATCGTTGCTCTTTAGATGAAGAAAGGCGAGAAAAGAAAGGTAGTTTAACAAGAGCGAAGGAAGGGAGAAGAGTTGATGGCTTCTACTGATACAATGTGTCACAGACACAGCTCTTATTATATATATTATTTATACGGCGTTTTAATTACTCTTAGACGATCATCTTCTGATCCCAGTATTCAAAGTGTTCTTACCTTGTGCGCATGCGCACGCACCGAAGCTGTCCTGTTATTCTGCTTTCTCCGAGCTATTAAGGTTCTCACCGTGGCCCAGTGGTAGAGTTCTCGCATTCGGTTTGGTAGGCCGTGGTTCAATCCACCGACGAGTCATACCAAATATTTTAAAATGGTATTCAATACTTCTCATCTCCGCACAAGGACTAGGATTGGGGAACCCCTCCCCGGTGCCAAATCACGTTGGATACACCGGTTCGCGTAAGATCACCGAAGTTAAGCAATGTCGAGCCTGGCCAGTATGGGTGACCATTGGTGAATACCAGGTGCCGTAAGCAGAACGAAGCTTCGACAGACCTGGCAATTACTAACAATTGCCTGTGTGTACCTAACCCCGCGACAACCTCGATGATGGCATGAGGGGAGAACGATGATACATACATTGTCATGACCTCTGGACAACAGGAGTTGGCTGGTGTTGTTTTTAGAAGCATTTCCTGATTGTCTAGACAGTTGACCTTGGGGTCAACCCCAGCGTCTCGAATTAGCCGCGCTTTTAGGTAATCACCAGTTAGAGTCAACTCGTGGAACAAGACTGGTCGCATCTGTTTGGCGTCTCCTAAATCAAGCATATCTAAAGATCACCTGAATCTTCTAAATGCTAACCACACTCTATTCTATTTTTCCTCCCTATCTTCTCAACTGCTAACCAGTACTAAAGCCACTAACTAAAGCTAATACTTAAGAAGAAACAGATCAACTGAAGAACTTGACTGATCACCTTGTGTTTCTACATAGGAAAAAGGGTAGGTTGTCTTTTATATATATATATATATTGTTTGACTTCGTGACTTCCTTCGAAGCCCAAGTCATCAGATCAAATAAAACTCACCTAAAATGTATGCTAATCCCAGAGGCAAGGATTGAACAAGACTTGTCAGTGATCGGTCGCTACCGAAGGCGTCCAAAAGTTCCACGTACATGATTCCTAGCGAGAACAGCAGACCTAAACACATTTGCATGAAGAAACAGCACAAGAGAATGCACGTCTTCCTGATTTTCGAAACTTTATAAGTTGTCAATCCTTTGTACCGCAGGTCGATGCTACTACGAGATAAAGCATAAAACATGTCCGTAGGTTCTGGTTCTGAGTTTTCCCCCTCGCTATCGACGTACGTTTCCATCGCAGCAATATCGTCTGTTTCTTTCGAAGTGGCCACTGCATCATTATCGTTCTCACTTTCTTTCTTCCTGTTCTTTTTCTCTTTCTCCTCTTTTTTTCCTTCTTCGTCGTCTGCTGATCGTTCTGCGTGGATTGATAAATGATCGTCGGTTGTTTCCGTAAAGTATCTTTGGTTTTCATTTTCTTGTAAGGATTCATCTTTCTCGGTGGATTTACCGGAAGTGACTGTTTGCGATTTTTCGTCGTTGAGGTCGGAAGGGGGCGTTTTGCAAACGTTTGCCTGTATTTGTTTCTCCTGCAACAAAATCGAATATTTTCGTGCGTCATTTTTAACGATGTGTTCAGCTTCGAAGTCGTCTTTTGAAAATGCTTGGTTATCGAAGCCCCGTTCATCGTTGTCTGTCTGGGGAGATAGCGTTGAATCATTCTGAAAAGAAATAATCGACGAGTTTGTGAGAGTTGGAAAGATATATATTCAATTCACTACAATAATTGAATTTTTTTAAAAATTTTTTTACTAGCTCAATACAATTAATTAATATACAATTTTTCACCGTGTTCAGTAATGACTAAAATAAAGTAGTTTTATACGGTCTCCATTATGTCTTGAACAATGTAACTTACACAGTTTTTTTAGAACAAATAGAGAGATGTTTTCTCACCAAGTTAGACCTAGTTAGCTTCTATAACAAGTTCCTAGGAGTAAAAATAAAATTATTAGAAACCACAAAAATTTAAAACTCGTTGGCGAATTCCTGTAAACCCCACTAAAACAGTTTTTCTCCTATTACGTCCGCGTGCTACCTATAAATAGGAACGAATCAACAGATAACTTTACTCATTCGCGACTAGCCATCAAAGAATGAAGCCCTTCTGTTTAACATAGGTTAAAATTCCCTTTTCAATGACTCAGATCCCTGTTCCAACTCAAATATAATACCTTTGCCTCACATCTCTAGACTTAATTTAAATTCTCTTCTTTAGTCTGTTGTCGAGTCATAATGTAAACTTGCTTCGAAGCTATTCTTTTTTCAAAGTGCCCACTTTACGTTTTACCTTACCTTCATTCTTTCAGCATGTTTCATTTTATGAATTGTTTAAAAATATGCTGTATCGTCTTTGTTGTGTACCAAATATGTATTTTCTATTATTGGCTACTTTCTCATATGTGATTAAATATTTTTTTTGTTATCTAAATATATATCTATCTGTCTTTCTTGTATTTCTTCTTCATGTACTCTACTTGACTAAGGCAGTGGTGTCGAAACTTTGAAAACTCGAGGACCCCTTCTATAAAGGAAATATTCTGGTGGGGCCCTAGTTTTAGCATTTAGTTTTTAGACAGTAGTTGATGAACTACAATATTAAGCAACTTTTGACATTTAAAAACCATATTTATTTTTAAATGGATTACATTTCTTCGAATCCTAATATACGGTACAGATATGTGTGCAATAATTATGTTTTTTGATAGCAGTACGGTGGATGATGCTGTTTCTCTGCCACAAGATTAGCATGTCAGGTTCAATATTTGACATGTTAATTCTCATGTCATGTTCAACATTCAGTCGTTTTGTTTGCGTATTTAAATTTCCAACTGTGGACACTCGACCATTATCTGATGAACCCCCAGAGGTCTGTTGACCACAGTTTCGAAACCACTGGACTACGGCAATCTCTAAACAGTATTAAAATATATACTTGTTAACATTTCAAAGAACACCAAGAATGCTTCATTCTAAACTTCTGTCAAACTGTAATTTAAGGCTACAATAACCGCACGCTGAATTAGAAGCAAAATAGATGTGTACGCGACCATGATGGTTCCTTTAGATAGAGATGAGGCAAATCAGTAATTATGGTCCTCATGACATACCAAAATGAAGTACTGGTTATCGTAGATTCAGTAGGAAGAGCAAATACAGAATATTGTAAGGAAAGAATATATGTACTCGCAATATAGTCTCCAGTGATTCCGTAGGTTAGAACTACGATTTTTGGCTCTCGTGACAAAATGCGGCTGTTTACTAAAACCGCGTAGTAACATTAAGAAAGGCTTTCGTCTAGAAAGGAGAAATGAATGGAAACGCGTAGAGTCATATCTGGATAGACAAAGAGATTTTACGTGCTTGAAGTTTGACACGGGCAACTGGTATAATGCCGAATGAGCGAAAAGTCTTGTTTACATGGTGTTTTATAGGAAGTTGCTGACGTCATGGAAAAGGGGAACTATAATTGGTTTCGTATTTCATATCATTTGGGCTCGTTCTATCTAAATGATAAAACCAGCCCGATGTTCGAATCCATATTTTCGTATTTAAAAGGAAAATGGCTGCTACATTAGTATATTGGGGTCAGATGAACATTTAACGTTTAATATTCATTTCTCCACAAACAAACAACTCTTCATTTTCAAACCCCTCATCAACCTCGTTGTTCTCGTCTTGTCTTACGGCAGTGTCGGAATAACTATGTAGCAAAAGTAATATTTGCTACGGGCCCCACAATTTCAAGTGCCCCGTGCTATCAATTCCGATTCAGTGATTCTGCACTTGTTCTATTATTATTATACTATAATGACTTCAACTGTTACGAACGACTGTGTTGTATAAGGTAAACGATTTTAGCGAGTTATCACCTTTACTTGGGGTTATTATTTTAACACAGTAATTAATGGGAGTGCGGTATCTATGTGATGCATATAAATAAATAAATATAAAAGTTATTGAAACTGAAGTCATAGCCGCTGTACAAAGATCAAAACGAAGACAAAGTAATACAATTACTGAAATGTCAGACATATTTGTATTATTTGGCGGTATAGAAAATGAAAAAATGTAATTAATTTACAAGTAAAAAATGTATGTGTTTTAATATTTATGTGTATTTTCTTAATCTGGGACCCCTTTATAACATATGCTACAGGCCACGCACTAACTGAATCCAGCCCTGTCTTATGGTATTTTCCGAGATGTACTTCGGGTTTTCCTGGCTGGTGATTCCAACAAGACTGAGGCGGTCTTTCGATGTCAGGTAACCATCTCGACATTGTGAATCGTTTCGAGTTTCCAAGGGTGAAGTTTTGGTCTTTGGTCCGAGGCTGGAAGTATTAATACTTACTGTAGCACCATTTTCAGACATTTTGTACAACAGCAACCGAGTTTTTTATGAGACAAACAAAGGCGTTCCTGGTGAAGAAAATAGAAATAAAATAAGAATAAGAAGAGCAATTTGAAGATTGTTTTACATTCTATTTTACAAGATAATTGGATTCAATTGGATTCAGGTCGGGATTCTGTGAAGGCCAAGGTACAACTTTTATTTTATTATCCTGAAGATATTTCTGGACTAATTTAAAAGTATGTTTCGGATCATTGTCATGCATAAAGCTCCAATCACGCTTCAGTTTCAGATTTCTAACAGATACTTTCAAGTTGACATCCAATATTCCACAATAATCCCCTTATTTTCATTACACCATTAACTTTACCAAGCTTCCTGTTCCTTTTGCAACACCCACAAAGCATGATACTCCCTCCTCCATGTTTTAGAGACGGTGTACTTTGGATCCTTCACCATGATGTCTCCAAACAAATTTCTTGTCATTATGGCCAAAGAGTTCTAGTTTTGTCTCATCTGACCATAGTATATTCTCCCAGAATGAGACAGGCTTATCAATATGTTCATTTGCAAATGCTAGACGAGCTTTCAAATGACTAGCCTTTAGAAATGGGGTCTTACGAGATCAGCACGCTCATAAGCCTGCTCAGGGCTCTAATAATAGTATTTCTTGTTACTTTTACTCCAGAGGCTTCCAAATTATTCCTGAGATCCTTAGTTGTAATATTTGGGTTATTTTCCACAGTTCTTAGAAGGTTACGTACTGATCTGGCCAACAGTTTCTTCTTCCTACCACATCCAGGTTTATTTGCAACAGTCTTCTTGAACTTTTGAATAATGTTTCGAACAGTTGATTTTGGGATAGTAAATAGTTGACATATCCACTGACTGACTTGTAGGCCCCAATAATCTTGGTTCTAATTTCTAAACTATGTTCAGATTTCTTCACCATTATCCAAATATGCGGAGCTCCTACTGCCAAAAGAATTCTATACTTTATGACGTGAATAAATACAGCGCGATTGAAATCACCACTCTAGACTTTTCTGGAAATAAATATTAATATATTAATATTTGTTATTTAATATTCATCATTTATACATGAAAAATTATAGTTTACCTGTTTAAACATTTTTCGTGCCATTAATTTAAGACGTAATATTTTTTTCAATTTTGTTGTTAGTTATTTTCTATAGTTTTGAGACTTAGTTGGTAAATATACATTCTAGAAAGTTCTTCTTGTGTATTCATCCGCCTAACACTTATAACCGCTTCCGCCTAACAGGAAAACGTAACTGCTACAATATTTTAAAATTTATTCTCCATAAACTAACACCGTGCCACTAATTTTAGTCATAATTGTATATTAGCAACTCTCACGGACTTTTGGCAAAAAGCGACATTAAGATACAGTTTGTTTTTAAAATCATTAACTTTTTAAAGCTTAGAAAAACAAATCATCTTAACACATACTAAAATATTTCGATTAAGAGCCGACTCAAATTCGCTGAATACTTAATAAATAGAAACATTTGTTTTTGCTCACGTTACTAAAACATATTTCAAGTTTAGAGGCAGCAATAGAATTAGTTTATATATACAGGATGTCCTCAAATTTTGTTAGGAACAGTTATGGTTATTAACTGAAAGTACTCAGTAGCTTCCCTTAGACCCCATATATTCATCATCATCATTATCAGCCTTTTAGCCTCCGTCGTTGGACATAGACCTTCCCTAAGATTCGACACTGAGCGAAAATTCTGAAAAAAACTCACTGGCTTGTGACAAGTATCCCCATCGCTCGGTCTGGTCTCACCCCTCCCAACGCCTTCTACGCCCACGTTGTGTTTGAAGATCCGCAGAAAGGTTGTAGGCGAAGTTGGTTGGAACGTCTTCGGGTTTGGGTTGGTTCGGTAGCAAAATGAATTTACTAAAGATGTTGGTAACTTAATGACTGAAGAAGAACGCTCGTGTAAAAGATTAACAATAACAATAGCGGGTTACGGAGCATCCATAGCAGGCGATTTCTCTGAGATTATTAACAAAAAATTAGATTTAATTTTTATAATGTTTTGTTTTTTTTCGAATCGTTTGGTATCGAATGGAATTTGTCGGACCTCATCGTTTCAGTGATAATTACTATACAACTTTATTTTAAAAGATTTTTTTAAAAAACGTATTGCACTCAAAAGCTTTGAATAACATTGTAAAAATTAAACAATGATTAAAAATACGTAGTTAAATTATTTACGCTGCTATGCTGCTTGATAGGTGACCAACGTCTTCATTAAGTTTCATAGATTAGCGACATCATATTTATGAAAAGTGGCTATGAAATAGACACGGCTATTAATTTGGCTATGAAATCGCCTGCTATGAATTTGACTGCTATGAATTCGCCGGATACCAACAAAAGCGTTTATTAAATGCTCTAGTGTTACAAACTTCAATTTAACCCTTTCCGAAGTGATTAGTCGCTAAACGAAGATTCACGCTCGATCAGGTCTACGGCTAATCTGCTGAGATCGAAGCACTCATGCTACAAAGATAAGCGAAGTTAGCCTTGACAGGGAACAACGGTGCCAAGCCTTCAGTTGCGAACGGTCAGCTCTTCTTCTTCTTGTAGCTCTAGGTTTGGTCAAGTATCCTACGTTGGGACTTTAGCTGAACCACAAACTTCGCCAGTACTTCGTCTCGTGGGGTCATTGGCTCGCCAGTTCTGAGCATCCCTCTCTTCAGCGGCTTCCTGCTGTCTGCTCTGGTTTGTTCTTGTCTGCTTCTGTCTGCTTCTGTCTGCTGTCTGCCCCCAAGGGTCAATTTCAAGCGTATTTATGGAAAACCCCATGTAAGGATTTAGCCATGGGTTTATCGGTGAATGACCCCAAGGTTAAATTTCACGCATTTCCAAAATCGGGTGAACCACACTTTTGCCCCGCCTCCACTTTGCTAACCTTTGATTTCATTGGATAGTTTCCTCCTACTATTTCTTTGAATGGGCAGAACTATACAGATTACCTAATTTGCTAGGTTGACCATTGGCTAATGAGCAATATCGTCATTTCGACCCCCTTTCGGGGAAACCCCATTTCCGAAAAAAACATTTTCATTTATTTCTTAAACAAATTCTTTAAATAATTAAAACATCTCTATTTCTCATTTCGCAAATATAATATAATCTGACCTTTACGGTCAGCCTTCCAGTTAATACAAGTTCAACCAACACCCGAATCAAAAGTGTATTTTACCTGCGGTTATTATTTCTCGTATTCTCGACAATTTTGGTGACTGATAATTTATTTATTGTTTTAATGCAAAGTATAATTCAACAATGTCCTTTATTTCCCGGTTACACTATTTTTATACCCGGATAATTCATGTGTCACTTTTGACACCCTGGGTGAATAACCGTTACAAATTACGGTCATCTGCACTGTTTGATTCTTATTTTGGGATACTAGCATTCGTGCTTTTGTACTAAATCTTTGTTACAACTTCTTAGTAAGTTTTACCTTCTTGTAAAATCCTAATTACGGTTGCGATCTACCGTCAATCTTGGACACTTCTAAAATCCACACATTAGACATAGTATCGTAGCTCCCCTTTAGACCAAAATGCAAACAGTCGGTAAAATTTGAATCTTTCTTTATCAACTCACATACACTTTCAGAAAAATGTCGCATAACCTATGACCTTCGCATTGGAAAGATCTGCCCCCCTGCCGAATCTAAGTGCAAAACTGTGGCCTACAACTTGGAACAAACATAACTACGGATATATAGACATACATACATACATACATACATTCACTTTTATACAAAGGATATATATTCTATGCGCTCGCACGTGACTGCACATGCGATTGTCCAGGATTTCATAACAACAAAGTCTAGAGGTTTCAGTATATTCTTTTACTGTCATCATGCCGTGTAAAGTAGTTGATAATGGATGTAAAGTCCCTCCCTCCCTCCC
>VCCN01002240.1:216110-227809 GCA_006491835.1 Architeuthis dux | reverse complement strand
GCTACAATGCATCATTTCAGCTAATTTTAAAGTACAGAAAGAATCAGAATTTTAATAGTATATAGATAGTGAGGGTATGCGGTCTCCCCTTCCCCCCAAAAGTAAGGGAACAAAGTTCCCACGCATTCCCTCATCCGTTTAACCACGGTGAATATGTATCTTTGAAATGGATGAGTTTTTCTGTTCATTCCCTTAAATTTATCTCTGGCTATTTTTTTTCTTTTCTTTTTTATTTTTTTACTATCTTCTGTTATAACATTGGAAGATAGGAAATAGGCAAATATCTACAAGGAAATGGTCAACATTAAAGTTCTGGGAAAATTTCATCTAATCTCTTGTTGTACAATAATTTCATTTCTTGGAACAGCTTCTTTTTTCTCTTGTTATAAATTTAATTAATTCTAATTGACCATCATACTTTAATTTACATTTGTATTCAGAGTTCTCGTATCGTGAAAGAATTGACTCTGCCCCCAAGTGACTTAGCCCATGATGCAAACCGTGTGTGCGTGATCCCTAGTCCACGGGAATCTCAGCAAGCAGCCTGTGTGGCTGTCTCTCCAGAGGGTGTGGTCCGCTACTGGTCAAGTATTGCACATGAAGCTGCATTTGTGGAAATTAGTGCTGAATTGAAAGGTGAAGAATGTGCCTGTGTGGTCAACTTACAAGTAAGTTATCACATTTGTTTTTGATTTTGGGGGTTTTTACATGATTACTTATATTATCGTTGTCTTTGCTAATAAGGGATGACTAAAAGACAATCTTTTTCACTATAACTTCTTTAATACAGCATAAGATATTAATTTTTACAAATCTCTGAGGTGCAGGGTGGCCGACACATTTATAGAAGCATACATGTGTGTGCATTTAAGCTATAACAGAAAATAAGCATTCATGTGTGTGCATTTAAGCTATAACAGAAAATAAGCATTCATGTGTGTACATTTAAGCTATAACAGAAAATAAGCATTCGTGTGTGTGTGCATTTAAGCTATAACAGAAAATAAGCATTCATGTGTGTGTGCATTTAAGCTATAACAGAAAATAAGCATTCATGTGAGAGAAAATGCTTTGTTTTTACTGTTTGTAATAGGAGTGATTAAAGAATGTTATGAATGTAAATTCTTAGAGATTAACTAAAAAAAAAGCTCATTTATATTATATTGGAAATAACTGCTGATTTTTTTCTTTCTCTTCTTTCAGCCCTATGGATGTATCTTAGCTACAACAACTAGTTCTTTTGTATTGCTCACTCCTGTGACTGGACAAGTAAGTTCTCCTGCAAATACTTATTACATTCACTCAAGACCAATATTAATATAATTATACTAAAATGTTTGTTTTAGAGTATAAATACTGTATATAATGTATGTTAGTTGTTTACCTTTGCTAACAAAGTTGGAAGAGGTATATGTATTCACTCGCATCTGTCCATCTGTTAGTCCACACAATATCTCGAAAAGTTCTCAATGAATTTCTATTAAATTTTGTGGAAGTGTGGGCAATGGGCTATGGAAGAAGTGAATGGAATTTTGGGGTTGATCCATGAATTTTATAATGACCTCCCCTGCATCGTATCGTTTTCAGTTACTTTGGCAGAAGTATGCACGTTGAGTGCTTTTTAGTTTCTAAAAGCATATACATACAATTTTATATATACTGTATAACGTTTTAAAACTTTTTTTTGTTCCTGGATAATGTTATTTTCTGATTGATTATGTCTAAAAAATATAGAAAATAGCTATTATTCCCTTCAAACTTTGATTTTGCAACCATGACAGTGATAATTTGAAATCTACCTATTTTCAATAGGATAACGGGTGAATTTACACATTTTCAATCACATAAAGTAAGAAAACAATAGCATGAATATCACTGTCCTGGCCACAAGCAAAGTTTGAAGGGAATAATAGCTATTTTCTATCCTTTTTACACATAACCAATAAAAAAAATAATACCCACTACCCAGGAACAAAAATTGTGTTGCCTCGTCTAATTCATTCTGTAGACACCACTTTAAAATTCTGATTTAAAATTAGTAAAGTTTTGTGATGACAATAATCAAAGATTGGTTTGACTGCTCCTTTCTAACCTGGTCAACTGTCATAGATGTTCCAGTGATGGTTCCCATCACAAAATAATGGATTGATACCTACTATTATCTGAACTGCACAATCTGTTTCTGTACTTGAAAACTAATTCCTTGACGGATTAAGTAAAACCAATCAGTATTGAATATGACCATTTTTTTTTTTTAATGATTTTTCAGAGGAAACTTTTGCACAAATTTTTATCGTTTATCTGTTACTCATCTAAAATAGAAAAATATAAGTTTGTAGAAGCCACGCTTCAGTTTATAAAACCATCTTTAGTTTGTGTGCTAAATGGTATTGTCAAGAAATGGAGTCAAAATAATGAGTATTCTAATTTAGTGATTGTCAAATTGTTTCTGGGAGAACTAATTGTTAATTCATTGGAAATGCTGCCTTATCTACAGAATTTTTACTTAATAAAATGTAGATGTAGTCAAATTAGTTTACGTCGGTGCTTCCCAAACTTTTTGGGACAGAATGTATTTCATCAGCGCCCCCATAAAGTCGGTAAAAAATGATGCATTGAAAATTAAATTTAAATGAATTTTTTAATTAAAGCATTTATTTTATCTGTTTCAGATACTTTTGTACTTGATTAATTAATATAAAAATAATTAGTGACATACGATTTTATGCAAAGGAGGTATCGATTTGTATTCTTTCCTCCTTGACCCCCACATCCCTCCTGCTGTTCCCTTGCCTTCCAGGGGGGTGGGGGTAGCACCTATTTTTGGGATCACAGGTTTACATCTTGATTATTTTGAGTGAAGGATGGCTCTGTACAAACTAGACTGAAGACTTTTATTCATTAAAAACTGTTTAATGTCTTTTTTTTTCAGAATTCAATAACTTGTCACATGATTAGAGCATCACAAGGAATGTTAGCTGGAATCACTCGGAAGATGTCTTCGTTCATATTTGGCTCGTCACCAGCACAAGCATCTGGTGCGGTAAGTTTTAAAGACAGACTTTTCTTTTCTCCAACTAGCTATCTATGTCACTTTTACAATCTCTAACTTTATGGGTAAAACTATGAATTTAAGTTTTAACCCTTTTATGTCCTAAATTTTTAAATTTTTTGTAATTATATTTTTTTATTTATATTTGAAGGCCATATAAAGACAACTAACATTGAAATGATAAAGAAACGTTTAGGTAAACACTAATTTTTATTGAAAAATAAAAATTGGACCTACAAATACTGCACGGACATGCAGGTCTCAAATTAATCAACAAACGTGATACTTAAAAGTACCATTAGTACATAAAGAGTTAAGCAACCAAATTGGTCAACATCACAAATTTGTTAACCATTACTACACCAATTGTGAAACTAGGTATTTCATGAAATTAACAAAATGCTCAGGGATTTCACAAAATCGATAGTGTAACATCATATTTTCTTCCAAATTCAGGTGTTACACCTGACAGTTGCGGAATAAGAATACTAGTAAATATTAATTAATATTCGATTTTATGAGGGAACATTTTAGATGATATATTAGTTTTTTCACTTCTTCTTTTTTCAGGCACTTCATGCTTTGGTAGCAAGTGATGATGGCTATGAATCTGGTGAAGACCGATTTTTCTACGTTCTTTCTGGTTCTGTCCTTCAAAAGTGGTCTGTGTCTTCCGGCAATACAGAAATGGTGAGTTGGTTATATTTGATCTCATGAAATTCTCAACCAATTGCAGCTTGCTCATGGAATTGTTGTTTATTCCTGTAGACCAGTGGTTTGGAAACTTTGAAAACTCGAGGACCCCTTCTATAAAGGAAATATTCTGGCAGACCCCTATTTTTAGCATTTAGGTTTTAGAATGTAATCAATGAACTACAATAATTTTTGAACTTTAAAAATCATATTTATTCTAAATAGATGTTTATTTGAATTCTATTATATGGTACAGGTCTGTGTACGATAATTATTTTTTTTTTTAATAGCTGTGCGATGGATGATGAGGTTTCTCCACCACAAGATTTGCAGTGTCAGGTTTAGAGGGAACTCTGTTGCAGATCCCTAAGCATTATTTGTCGGACCCCCAGGGTCAAAATCACTGCTGTAGACTATTTTTGAAACAGGACTGCAACCACAACATGGATTCTGTTCTGGGCAACTCCTCATAACTGGGCTCATGTCAGTCTTTCCACAGCCATTTTCTATACTTTTTAGACATAATCAACTAGAAAATAACACTTATTACCCAAGAACGAAAAACAAGTAAAAACTCATTTTCTTTTTAGTGTTCTTAGCAGTTAAACTTAGTATACTGCTTCATGTATTTATTTATTCATAATTCTATTATTTCATATATTATCTATCTTTGTCAGAATATCTGTTCATTTTTTATTGTTCATTGTTCTATATTTTCAGCTGTTGTATCAATCCAATATTCAAAGATTATTCCGGACTCATCTTGCTAAAAAGATTTGGGTAAGTTTGTTTGTTTTCAATTCCGTTATAATGATTTGAAAGCATCTTATACTTGTATTACTATGAGGTCTGTCCAGAAAGTATCCAGCTGGGGAAAAGAATATCCCACCTAAAGGAATGACACCTTGATCCCCTTCGGACCTCACACACTTATTCAAGCTTCCCTTCCACTTTTCAAAACACTCTGCAAATTCCTTTTTTGGGATCACCATCAGCTGCCTCCTCACATTCTCCTCAATATTGTCCACAATTGTCTGCACTTTGGAAAAAGACAGATGTCGCAGGTAGCCAAATCTGGACTGTAGTGGGGCTCCATGACCTGGGTGATGTGATGTTTTACAAAAAGAAAAATTGCACGAGACAAGAAGTGGCCTTAAATAGATATTTAAGGCCATTTGTATATGAAAAGTTGATGTGATTGGTGTAGTTGAAACTTGTTTTGAAGTATTTGATATTCTTTTATTTTATAGAATCAAGATGTTGCAAGACTTCCACAGTTCAACACATGGCTCTTAGACATGCAGATTACTTCGTAAGTCCATTAACCATTTCTTTTTTGTTTTCTTTTTTACTCAGTAATTGTTAAACAGCATCAAATGATCAACAAAAAGTCTGAGTTACATTCCTCCTTCTATTAGGTACTCCAATGAGTTTTTACAGAAAGATCTTATACATCTGCTGCCTGTTTCCCCTTATAGGTCTTGTTATTCTGAACATTTTGGTACCTCATTTGTCTCTCTACTCCTATTAGTTCACTAATTATGATTATTTATTCATTTGTGGACTCGCAGTAAATTGACCACTTACAAAAAAATGGCCTTTTCAATACCCTATAAAACTGAAAAGCCATCATTTTTTTAATATGTAGACATTGTGTACTTGCTTAAATTTTAGACGAAACTGAAGAACATTTATTTTTCTACTAGGTGATATTGGTTCCAAAGACATACATCGAAAGAGGAGGTGTCAGCAATCATTTATTTATAGGCACCTTTTTTTTTCGACCACAGTAAAAAAACTGTCACAGTGTAAATTGAAAATTCGCTGAAAAATTCCTTTTAAGTCAAAGGATGAGAAATAAGACACCAACAGATTCAGAATTGGACATTCTTTATTATGGCATGCATAACAGTTTTGTATTTAGTCAACATTATGGAGAATGAACACAGAAACGGGAAAATTAGCGTTACTGTGACATTTTCGCCTAAAAACTGACTGTTTGGACTACCTACTTCTATGCATTTGTTCATCTTTAAGAACTTAAATTGAGTTTTGGTTAAAGTCCCTTCAGAACCTTGCAGCCAACCATTTTACCCCTACCCACCTTAATCTATAGTCCGCTCAGATAGTGTAATGGTTAGCACGCCTGCCTCACACAGAAGGTCCTGGGTTTGATTCCTGGTATGAGCGAAGAGTGTGGAAAACTCTTCATTAGGACAAATTTCCCTGTGCACTGAGAAGCTAATTGAATACACACTAAGCTGTGTGATTAGGGTGGAGGTATCCCTTTGGCAGACTTACATCCAGCCAAGGGAGTGGTCATACTTGTAGGTATTAAGTCCTGGTCTCGACCAGAATTGAGAATTGCAAGCATCACTAAGCTGACGCATGCAACAAACAGAAACTTTGACACTAGCCGTCATACTCCATTGGGAGTATCATCTTAAGACGCTTTACCTTAATCTATGGTGAGAGGAGGAAGAACAATACTCAAAGAATTTTCACTGTACAGGCATCCCCCTGTTATAACGCAGGAGTTTGGGTCCAAGAAAGCCAACTGCGTTATAACCAAGCCGCGATAACTGCGTGGTGGGTATTGCCAATATTCAAGAGTGTGCAATAGGTGAAAAACGGCAATCATCGTTTATCATATAAAAACTAAATGAGATTTGAACAAATAAACAAAAGCATTCTTTAATGTTTGTTTTTTATTAAATAATACCACCAAAATAACTACAATTTATTACAAAGTATACCAAATTTCAGTATTTAAAAACAAAATATTTACATCACTGACTTAACCTTAACCCGTAAACTGCTGTGCCTTCAGATACCCTGTATTTGAGCTCCTGATGGGAAAAGGGGGAAGAAATTAATTTAAAAAAAAGTTTTGTTCATTGACTACTGAAATGTTTTTGTCTAATTCATTTCATTTTTACAGTTGGTTAGCCGGCGTAAGTCAAATATGTTTCATAGTGGGGTTGGGGTGGGAGTTGTTTTACTTCTCTCATCAAATGGGCTTGGAGTGTAATAAAATATCCCTCAGCCCAAAATATCAGACATACAGGTTCAAAAAGAAATTCTGTTTTCTGGACGAGTGAGTAGTAATAGGTAAAAATGTTGGGGTCTACGATCCACCTGCCTTATATCGCAAGCAGTGTTATAATAGGGGAGGCATGTACAATTATTTAGAATAACATTTATTCTAAGTGTATTAAACAATTGATTCTAATTAATATACAACTTGTTTATCTTGAAAAATTATTATTCTTACCTGGTTTTTCCCAAACTGTCATGACGTTATGTCTCCCTTCTCAAGACTCTGAGCAATCTCCAATGATCACTCACTTTTTTCTTATTAGCTGCCAAGTGTTTCTCTGCCGCTTAATTTTCTTTTATTGACTTGCACCTTTAAGCGAGCAATACCACAATACCTTTTAAAACCAGTTTGAGCCTAAATTTTGATTTTAAAATGCCAACCTAGAATTAGTCATAATTTATGTTCTATATGCAAATAATTTTTTTAAATTTTTAATGTATTGTAAATGAATGTAAGATCTTGAACTGTGCACTTTTGAATAATACAGAAAATTAACGCATTAACCGCACTAATCAAGGTATAACTGTATATGCTCACACGTTACTTTTTTTGTAGTGATGGTGTTGTCATTTTGGCAGCTGCAATGAATTCTGAGGTGGGAAATACAGTTTACTATGCTATTGGTAAGTGTTACTATCATGATTGTTATAAATTGCATTCAATTTTATCAAGTGTATATTTTGTGCATGAGGAATACAATAGCAATACCACAATACCTATAAAACCAGGGTTACAAAAAAAAAGCATAGAAAGCGTCAAACAAAACTGTCAACATAGGTTTCTTTCAGTTTTTAAGTTGGTCTGGCTGGCTATGTATCTATGACGCGTACAGGCTGAACCAACAGCGGTAGAGGGCTGAAAATTTAAACATTTACTCCTTATGTCTAGTAAAAACGTTTGGTTTGTTTTTTTGAAAACTCCTCCGCAAAAATAGGTTTTTAGTGGGGGTTCAATTTGCACTGTAAGTTTATGCTAAATTGATCCCTTGATTTGTGTCCACTGTTTTGTTTTTTTTTTTTGATCACTGCACTGCCCGACAAAGGCGAGAGAAGTAACATTCATTGATCACCCCCAACACGGCATGTTGCCAAAAGATGACCGTTTCTATTGAGTGACTAACCAGACCAATTTATGAGATTGAAAATGCTTTAAATCCTTTTAAACCAGCCATTATATATGAAAACAAAAAAAGAGATGGAGAAGCAATCTAAATTAAAGATTTGCATTTTATTTCAATCAATAAAGAAATGTAAGCTATACAATCAAAATGACGAGTCTGAGTAAATAATTCTTTTAATGGGAAAAAGAGCATTAACTTTAACACCTTGGTTGATACTTATTGGCTTCTATACCTACTAAATTAACTCTTAAATTCATATAATAAAAAATTGAATGTTAATGCAAGGGAAATAATTTCTGATTAAAATTATCTCACTTTGAGCTAACAGTAGATTTTTTTTCTATTCTATTTACCAAAGAGTTCCACTGTCAATAGTATCAGTTTCATGAATCTAAGAGTTAATATCTTGTAATTAAGAGAAAAACTTATGAAAATTAGTTCCAGTGAATACTCGATGATTATGTAAATTCTGTTATTTGCTTTGAATTCTTATTTCAGGTGTGGTAGATCTTCAAGACCTGAGTGAGGATGTGGATTTGGAGACGGTAATAGTTCTTGAACATGTCGAGACTTGGCAGGTAAATGAATATCCCACTCTCTTTTTAGTGGGGGTTCAATTTGCACTGTAAGTTTATGCTAAATTGATCCCTCTGGTGTTCTGGTACACCAACTAAACTCAAATTCATTTTTTTTTTTTTTAAATGAATGTCATTATCAAGGGAAATAACTCCCGATTGAAATTATCTCCCTTTGACCATTAGGTGTATTTTTTTTCTATTCAATTCACAGAAGAGTTCCATTATTTTTATTTCCATTCATTGAAGAGTTCCACTGTCAATTACAAGTGGTCCATGAATTTAAGAGTTAATGGGGAGTTGGTGTACTTCTTGTGTGGTTGTGTTGGTGATGTATCAAAATTCAGGAAGGTATTTTGGAGTCTCGGATCAAAGGGTCAGCAGGTGATGTCTTCTGAAAGATATACGTCATTTGTCAAAAACCTTCAGGGAGTAACTTCTGGAGTTTTAGATAGGGCCAACAAGAAAAAAAAGTCTGTGGATGAAAATATGTAAACCCATGACTTAGACTCGGACACTCCCGTATCATGTGTCATTTTGTCTCCATTTCTAAAACGATCCATGAAGACCTAATCATTGCTTGCAGCAATGGTGGGTTTTTATATGGCTGAGGTGCTAGATGGACTGCCTTACAAGACTAAAGTGCTCCAACTGCCCTATTTTGCCCATTTGCAAGGGCATTAGAGAAAAGTGAACGCAAACTGTCCCAGCTGGAGTTTGAACTTGGTCTGCCGATTCCATTCTCTGTGCCGTTAAGCCACCCACACCGCCTGTTGTGAACCATGGTTATAACTCTCACTAGAATAAAAATGCAAACCTGATGTATAAATTAAAAAAATTAGCCAAGCATGAAGTTTTTAACCGTCAAAATTGGATCATTTGAATGGAACTGAATTTTCACAAACTCTATCTGGAGTTTGAACGGAACTTATTTTGCACAAACTGTCCCATCCGCAGTTTTAAAGGGACTGATTTTGCACAGCCTGTCCCATCAGCAGTTTTAATGGGACTGATTTTGCACAAACTGTCCCATCCACAGTTTTAATGGGACTGATTTTTCACAAACTGTCCCATCCACAGTTTTAATGGGACTGATTTTGCACAAACTGTCTCATCCGCAGTTTTAATGGGACTGATTTTGCACAAACTGTCCCATTCGCAGTTTTAATGGGACTGGTTTTGCACAAACTGTCCCATCCGCAGTTTCAACTTGGCTCTCTGAGTCCATCCTCCATGCTGTTACCTGCTCGGCTACCCCACACCTCCCGAGGTGTTTTTCTAGTCTCCATTAATTTTTATCTCCACAGTTTTTTTTCAACGATTAAAAATGCATGCTGTGTGATATTTATTTGCAATGTGAAAAAATTAATGTCAGAAATTTGTGTTTTTGCCAGTACTAGTTATTAATATTTTTCTTCTCTCTGAATTTTGATTTTTAAGGATTGTAATGAAGACACCCTATTAGGATATCATCTTCTTGTGGCTGATGCAGAAGGAGATGAAGCTATGGTTTACAACAAAACCCATGTGCACTGCATTTCATTAAATGGCCACTTCCCATCTGAAAGTGTTGATTTCAGCCGACTTGCAGATCGAATACTAGGTGTTGGTAAGTATCACAACACCCAGTTGAACTCTAAATCAGTGCCTCTGAAACTGGTGAATGATTCAGCCAAGGGTGAATGAAATTGTTTTGGTAGTGAATGAAACTACAGGGGGTGAATGACTTAGATTACTAAGGTATTCATATTTTTTACTATAATTTAAAAAAATTGTGGTAAACATGCAATAAGAAAACATTATTTCTAAAAAATCTAATTCTTAGTTCTAAGACTTGTTTGCTAACTTTATGTAAACTAGAAAAATTCTAATATTTTTCGTGTTCATTTTTTTGTCACTCTTAGTTCTCTTCATGTATTTTTAGGATGTTCAAAAACATGAATAAAATAAGCACTTAAGAAATTAGTTAATTTATCTTTTTTGCTTATGATACAGAATGAACCATGCATAAAATGATATGCAAGGGTGAATAGGATGAAAAACAGAAGGAAATTTAGTTAGGTTAAAATTCTGCGATAAATACTTGAGGGTGAATAACACTGAAATAATTTAAGAAGCACTGCTCTAAATGTGTGTCTTGTCAAAACTAAGTACATTACAGCTGATACTACATGCAAGTATAAATACAGGGTGTCACACAAGTAACTCCCAAAATGTCCCAAAATTAATGCCAGTTCTAAGGGAAGCAATTATTAAATTACTATTAAAAGCAAATTAAATAGTTGCTTCCCTTAGATAATCTTTGGACAAATTGGGCGTTACTTATGGGACATCCTATATATAGACAGAAATAATAGCATTACTTCAAGATTTTACCGTTGTTCATTCAAACTAGGTTCCGCATCAGAAAAAGTCAAGACCAGCTGTCATAAACTCTGGTTCAGTGGAAAAAGCAAAAGCAGCTTCATATAGATGAATTAACTAGGAAGACTTAATTGATATGTGATATTCCCTAGCATGGATAACAGGATGAGAATGATCTACCCTATGAATTGAACAAAGGGTTTGGTTTGAAATTCTCAGAAAGTTACCAAATACAACACATCTGAAGAAAGACTGAAGCTACAATGTCGGGACTATAATAACCAAGATGAGGACACTAGTCTGGATAGATTAATGTATCCTAATTCTAAGAACTACTTTGCTACCACTGTTAACTTGCTCAATGTAGTCCTTCCACGTGCTCCACTCCTGTGCATAATGTCCTTTCTCTCATACACTGGCAAGCTTATCTACCAAGGGGGGCAACTCAGGGTTAGATTGGCTAACATCCCAGCACATCAATCAATCACCAATGCATTGGCAAGCACCATCTACCCTTCATTAACTCCAAACAGTCAATTATTGTTAAACACACCAAGTACAATTCAGTATAATATGAACAAAAACACAAATGTTATTATAATCGTTCACACTTTGGATTTGTGATGAGTAACAAAATCTTTTTTTTTTGTTTACAGGTAAATTCTCTTCAGACCCTCTCTTATTTTCTGCTCATAGAGGAATCCTGCTTGTGTCTCATGTTTCTAATGAGCAGAAACTTAGGTAGGTATTGGTTTATTCAATTACTAATTAGAAGTTACTATCTTTTTCTTACAA
>VCCN01002240.1:182932-193657 GCA_006491835.1 Architeuthis dux | reverse complement strand
TGGGTTAACATCTATTGCTTTGTTCTTGCAATGTGGGTTACAGTAACCGTTGGTAAGATTGGCTATTAAACAAAATGTTGTCATGGTAGAGTATATACAGTATCCCTTTGGTGAAACTTTTTATTTATTTATTTCTTCTCTTGTAGATGCTGCTATGACTGAAATCCTGCCCAACAAAAATGTGCTAATGGCTGCTGAAGAACTAAGCCACTTGCAATCGGATGATAATTTTGCTTTCCTTATAGAAACCATCTATGAACAAATAAGCAATACGATGTGATTAATAATTCAATAAAATACACACAAACGTTTTTTTTAAACACCAGTGGCATCATTTTGTAATAAAATAAAATATTTTCTGTTATTTCTTGTTTCTCTAAAATAAAGTCATATCATACTGAGAGCTCTGCATTAGCAGTTCCGGGGCTGCAGCATTTCAGATACTTTTCAGTCATTATCAAATGATAAGCAGGGTAGACTGGGCTCTTTAGCCTTGGTCAGCAACCAGTCTAGGAGAGACAGACAACTCTGAATTCAAACCAGGAAAGTCCAACCCCCTTGTCCAGCATCATTAGAAGCGGGCAACAGGGAAGGTGTTACCAAAATGCACAGTTAACAGGGCTCTGGTGAAGCTTTGATGGGTCTACCAAACCAAAAGTGGATTATAATAAATTGCTTAAGTAAAATGAAGGAGAATAAAAACAGACAGACAAAATAACACAACTGCTGACTCCACCTACCCACGGCACTTTAAGTACAAAGTGAAGATTTCTTTTTTTAAAAATCAAATGATAAAGATTGTTGGAAATTCTGAGATGCTTCATTATTATTATTACTATACGTCTCTTTGTTGGTTTTATCATTACATTTTTCAGCCTTCCCCCACGTGTAGAATTCATCTGTTGGTGGTGGGGTTCCTATTAGAGAGTTCCCAATTTGTTAGTTCTGAAGAGATTTTAGCAGGCAGTTAAAGCACCATCTACAGAAAACCCTCCGAAGAGACAGTCAACCCTAGCCTAAAAAAATAATGCAACTTATTGTAGACAGCATAACTGAAAAGGAACTACCTCAACAACTGAAAGAGATTTGGCTTAGATTTTGAACAAAGATCCCTTGTTAAACAATGGATATAAGTTAGTAAGCTACCACATATATATAGAGCTAGGGCTGGCCCTAGGTACCAGCAACAAGTGCTGGGAGGCACTTGTAATGTGTCTGAGACAGTAGGACTTTACAAATGGAAAAATAAATAAGATAATCCTGTTTTAAAGAGAGCCAAAGTTCAGCTTGCCTAGGGCTGGCACTGTATAGAGCCTTCTAAATATTCATCAAAAAAGGTGTGTCCACTATGGCACTTAATCAACTGGTGAGGTTCTACAAATACCATCCATTGAACCACTTGCTCAGTAGAATCACTTTGGGGTAATTCTTCAGCATCTAAAGAATTCAATCTATTTTGTGGAAGTGATCAATGAGACACCCATTCCCTCCCTACAGAAAGTAAATCCAGATGTGATGATCCTATTCACTAAGTGTAATGTTCTTGTTTTGTTTAGTGCATTTGGTCGTTCTGTGTGAGGTCTGAATGCATTTGATTCATAATCATGTTAAGAAAAGACGTAACAAGTATGACAGGACTTTGCCTGTGAAGAACCGACTGCCTTCCCCGTTCTGGTCTGTGTTTCTGAGACTGGAAACAGAATGGAGGCTGCTGGGAGCTAGCTTTGGCATGTTTATTGATTTAACATACATATAAACATTACACTAAGGTTTCAACAGATGAAGCCTTGCAAGTAATTTGGGACTGGTTGGAGATGGATCCTTATTTAAGGATCCCCTGATGGAAATGTTGGCAATCTATATCCAGGAGGCATTTCTGCAGAATATTCAAAAAACTTCAAGATTCCAGGCAATTGTAATTCAATATGCTGATTCATGGTCAATGATTTGAGAAACTGGGTGAACAGGCTCACCCACCCCACTAGTAATTATGATTATTAAAAGAGGAAAGAAATAAACATTTTTTTGAATTTAAGTCACAGGATTCATTTTTTACCTAACTACATGAATATAAATGCAACTGTTCAGGATTTTCTGACTGTAAAAAGGATTATTTTCAGGGGGGGCCCTAATGGTGCTGTCATTCAAAAAAGGTTTGGGAACCACTCCTATAGTTATAGTAGGAAATAAGAGAAACTAGCTGAACCTTAATGAAAAAAAAAAACCTTAGTTTGGAACATTTATGTAATATGTAAAGAAAAAGGACAACATTGTCCTCTGAATTGAGATCAAGGTAACAGATATGATGCACCACATGAAGGAAGCTGTATCCATGAGTTTGATGAAAGGTTGCATAAGTCAAGTCAATAGAGTTCAGTGTAATGTGCTCAATACAGCAAGGACCTTTTGCCACTAAGAAGGGTTGCTATTTTTCAAGACCAAAACTGAGCATATTTGGAACTGAAGGAAAATTTACAAAAGATAACCCTTACCCACGAGTGATATATTTTATTCCATTTTCCTGCAAGCTTATTCTGATGATGGATTTTAAGTTATTGATTATTTTGGTACTGAAGTTACTTAATTTGGCCCCAGGACCATTAAAACCATTGGGTTTGTGTGAAGACAAAGACATCTGGCAACTCTGCAACTAATTGAAGGTGTGGGTCAGAATCCCCTTCTGACCACAGACCCATTGATATTGTCAGTTTCTTGTAAATGTACTGAGAAAAGTAATTGGACTTTTCACTAACTCATGAATTAGTACTGCTTGTTCTGTGCTAAGCATTTCTGACAACACAATCTAAAACTATTGATAAGAACCCTCCCACTATCAGGAATTATACACCTAATGTTGCAGTGCTTCAAGGTGTGAATGGAATTATTTTGGGGGTGAATGAAGAGGGAAGGACTTCATTTTCTCAGATATTTATATTTTTTGTGGTAAACATACAATAAGAAAACATTGTTTCTAAGTCTTAGAATTAGATTATATACAAATAATGGGTCAACTCTTTACTTTATGTAAACTAAAAGAATTCTAATTTTTCTGTGTTTTTTGTTACTTAGTTTTCTTTACATATTTACAGGATGTTTAAAAACCTGAACCAAAATAAACACCCAAGTGTTAATCTGGGTTTTTTTTACTCTTGATACAAAATGAATTCTGCATAAAGTGATACACAAGGATGAATAAGACAAGTGAGCAAAAACGAATTTTTTGTTGATGGTGAATGACTATAACTGAAATAGTTCAGTGAAAAGAAAAAAAAGCAATGACAATGACATGACTGAGAATGTTAGCCCAAACAAGTTTTGGGGTAATTATTAAATAACATTATTTAATTGATTCAAAAACGAATTTTAGAAAAGAAAGAAAATTATATTCTGAAGAATCAGTTACATGTTAGAAACTAAGACCAGGTGTCTAATTTTTTTTTATTTGCTAAATACAGAGGAAGCTACTTATTGTGATCACTTTGGTTGTGATCGTTTAAATAACAATAACATTAAGCAAAGGATATAAAAATTGGAACAATTTACATTCATTTTTATAAATAACTTTACAAAATCTTTATAGTCAATATTAATTAATTTTAAATGATGTTATCAGTACCTAACACTTATCTGTGATTATAATAAATTGCTTCCTCTGTATATTCATTTGCGGTTGGAATTCTGAACGAAGATTAATTCCATACTGAAGACACTAAACAATTATTGGTACTGATTTCTCGGCAGTAGATGATTAGTGGGCAAAAAACAAACTTAACACATCTGGATTTAAAACAATTTAATATGCAGAACATAACAAAGATATGTACAAATGTTTCTGGTTCTTTTGTGTGATTGATTAAACAAATTTTACTGGAAGATTTAACATAGAAATAACAGACTATATTTTTTTTAAAGTCTAAAATCACAATATCATCCATTCAGCACTTTCTTTACAATTTTGATGCCATACCAGCCAAAAACTGGATTTTCAAATTATTAAACTCCTGCCTCCAATAAGTAATTTAGCAGCTATGAAATAGTTTAGCAATAGATATTGGAGTCCAGGTTCATTTCTTTCAATAAAAGTATTAAAACAGTTATAAGCCGAAATATGAAATAGTTAAACTGTATATAAGCAGTGGTGGACACGGTTCCACTAACCACTAATTAATGAAGCTATCTTTTTCATTAGCAGATTACATGTCCACTAACATTTTTCTTGCCAGTAAAGTTTAACAGTCAAAAACGTCTGTAAACCCTAAAATCATATGGCGTGGTTGGTAACTGTCTACCCACCTCCAATGCAGGATCATGTAAAAATATTTGCAAGTTTTGTAAAAAATATTTTGAGTTTTGCATGTAAATAAAACAGGTATTTATTTTTTTAAATATTTTTAACTTCACTTAAAATATTTTGAGGGTTTGGACAAACTGGAAAATGCATATACTTGTTTGTTCCTGTCTTTTGCAAGCATGTCTGGGTTTTAGCTCCAAAAAACCAAACCGCAGCAAAATTCATATAATAAAAGTTAGCGGTTTAGTGTTATCAAAGATAACTTTTCGGTTAGCTGTGCCCACTACTGTATATCAGCACACGGTGCCATAGGATCTCCAATTCAATAAATAGAAAGGGGGAAAAAAAGTGAAGAAATGGATAAAGTAAAAAAGAAAATTTTTAATTGATTTTTTTCTTTTCCAGGAAATTGTTTTTTATATTTTTTTTTAATTAGTGAGTAAAATGAAATAACCACCGCCTCCATTCATAGACACTTTTCCTACAATGAATTTCTAATAGCCAGAAGGTGAGATAATCTGAGCTTTATCTCAGAGACTTACCCAACACAGGCATTGGAATAGCGTCGAATTTGGAAATCAAGCGAGAGTGGAGGCAGAGGTTCAATGCCCGCTTCAAGAGGCTGATTGAACCTCAGCCTCCAGACTGTTGGGAAAGTCTAGAAAAACTAGAAAGACATTGTTAGTGAGAAAGAGGGAGAGCATTTGTATTTTGGCTACACTAACAATGAATAACTGGACTTTTTTTTATAAATTTTATTACTATTTACCTTCAAGTTAATTGTTAGTTGCTTTTTATTGCAATTTTACTCAGGCCTTCTTTCCTTTGGCAGCAACGGCACGGATCGAAAATAAAGAATAAGTTTTAGGTAAGACAAACTCACATCCCTCACGACAAAGAGAGGCCAGGTTTATGCCAATTGAGCTACCGACATCAATTCATGAGTAGAAGCTCAAATAAAAAACACTTTTTTTTTTGTTTACCCACTGCTGAAGGAAGTTGGCCTAAGTAAATTTGCAATAAAAAGAAACTGAAAAATTACAGTGAAGGTAAATAGTAGTCATAAAAATAAATAAAACGTATTAACTTTTTTTATCACGGCACTTCAAATACAGTGTGCTTTCTGATAGTCTTCAAAAACAAAGATAAATAAATAAATAATGAACATCAATAGTTTTAAGATTTGCCACTCTTGCTGTGGATTGCACTTTTTATTTTATTATTCTAATAAAAGTTTTGTATAGTCAATAATTAAATCACTCGGTTTAAAACCAAAAACCTTTACATGCTTTTAATAGATTTCTTGGATTAATTTACATTTCAAATTACCTTTGTCCTGTTTATTCCTATATTTTGTAGTCTACAATCATCGTTTGCTTAAAAGCCACATAAGTTTCAATTATCATAAAAACATTTAGAGTTCATTGTATCTATGTATAGAATACTAAAAGTCTGAGGCTGTTTATCTGTAACCTCTAAGTAGCCGAAACGGTGCATTGTAGCCAGAGGTATTGAACCTCTAAAATGCAATAACTTAAAGAATGCAAAAACAGTCTAGGTGATTTGCAACTGAATGATAATTGTATGGAGAAAAAAAAAAAGAAAAAGAAAAGATTTTTCAAGGGAGATAACTATTAAATGTTAATTATAGTGTACTACTGTAAACCCTTGATTTAACGGACTAATAGAGGGAAGGGGTGTCAGTTAATGCCGAAAATGTGTTAAAACCGAATGTAACCTAGGAGGCCAATTTTACCATTTTTTAATAAAAATAAAAGCTTTCATAGAATATACATTGCTGTACAATAAAAAAAAAATTAAATTATAATAAAGAGTATGTAATATTTACTCCTCTTTTTTGACCGAGTTGTTTAATGGTTCTTAACCAGTTTTGATGGTGACCCAAAATCTTATCTAAAATCTATCATGGAGACCCATGTTCTCATAAATACGATTTATTTTATGCATAATTAAGAAATATTGGATATTATAAAAGTAAAATGAAAGGTAATTTACAATATTTTATTAATGTCTAATACACAGAAATAAAATACAATATTCATGAAAACGGTCAGTTAAATCCGAAATCCATTATACTGGGGTCCGTTAAATCGAGGGCTTACAGTATCTCTATAGTACTAAGAGTCTGATTCTGCGTTTCTGTGACCTCTAAGTAGCTGAAATTGCATTGTAGCCAGAGGTATTGAATTAAGGTACCCCTAAAATGCACTAATTTAAAGAATGCAAAAAAAAAAAAAAAAAAAAAAAAAAAAAAAATAGAAGTTGGGGTGATTTACTACTAAATAGTGTGGGGTCTCATCTCTAGCTATATTTGTCAAGGGAGATATAATAACTATTAAATGCTAATTATAGAGTAGTCTCCCTTATTTATTCACTTGCAAATGCATAACAATCTGGGCTCATTCTGGTCACATCAGATTGCACTAATTTTATTTAAAGGGTGACCCAACCGGTCACAGAGTTGTCTAGTGTAGTGATAATATTAACTTGAATGTGGCATCAGCTTCTGAGAATCCTCTACTAGGTTTCCACAGAATTTTAACTGATTGTATGCTCATCAAAGTATACAATATATTGATATTTTATTATTTACATGCCTTATAACAATTATTATGAAAATGAATAGCAAGAACTTTTCTTTTTTTTCAGTCACAAACTTCATAAATTATTTTTGACCTCACAAACTGACTTTTAGTTCATTCTTATGTATACAGGGTAGAGTTGTTTGTAATTAAAAATAAATAAATACTACATATGAATTGTGAAATCATCAAATATGTTGTCAGAATAAGAGCAATGATACCTCAACTCTTAGATAAAATATTAACTATTGGGTAAATGTGGATATTTGTAAAAATTAGTTAACTTCCAAATCTACTGAGCTATAAAGTCCTTACAACCAATTCAACACAAAAGGTTTTCCTCTTTTGATGATTGAAACATTTTTTTCTTTCCTTTTGCTCCTCAAAGGAATAAAAATTTAAGTAAAAAAATAGTTTATTTTAGTTTAAATGCTTTTCTCCAGAAGCTAAAATAAGCAGAGGGAGGGGGGAGGAGGCATATCTCAATTGAAGGAATACAATCACAGTTTGATGAACTTCCTATTCTGTCAATTTTTTTTTATGTAGCTACCAGTGACAAAACTTTTGAGCTGCCAATAATATCCAGGTTGCTACCAGCAGTTTCAGGCTATAAAGGGTTACCAAACACTAGCTAATGATAATAGCTGCTTTACAACCTGATCAGATTCCAGAATTGAGGTATGGTGAGCTCCTTATATATGTTACAGAAAGATTGTGAAACTAGTGATTTTGCAAAATCCCCAGGGATTTTATGAAATCCATAGTTTCACAATCAGTGTAGTAATGGTTAACAAGCTTGTGATAATGGCCATTACTACTGTACAGATGAACATCAGTTATCCGAACAATTATCCAAATTTCGGATTATTCAAACAAGATTTCAAGGTCTCATAATTATGTTCAGTATGGCTTCCTTTTTTTATGATTGGATCAATTATCCGAACAAAATACTCCCCCGCCCAGTTCTCGTTCGGATAATCAACGTTCCTCTGTAAGGAGTTCAATGCTCACTGGGTGCCCCACTACTGTGGCCTAGTGTCAAACTAAACTAAACTTAGTAAATATCAAGTATAGTCTGCTTCAGTATTTACAGCTTACTCTGACACAAGGCCACTGTAGTGGGGCACCCAGTGAGGGTTGAACTCATTACAGTAGTAATGATTAGTATCACAAGCTTGTTAACCATCACTACACGGATTGTGAAACTAGGGATTTCATAAAATTACTGAAATATTCAGGGACTTCACAAAATCCCTATGGATTTCAAGAAACCACTAGTTTCACAATATATATATATATAATATGCATTATATAGTTGTATATAAGCTTATAACAGTGATAGCTAATAATGTGTCATCAATGTACAGCCTTTGAAATGTGTTCTTTGTGTTAGGTGCATTTGAAAATGTTGGTGAATAGGCTGGTAGCTGGCGACAAATGTACCACAAACATTAGGCTGGAAAAGAGATTTTTTTTCTCCCCATATCTGGTGGACTAGCAAAGTAATTACTTGTAAAATATCTGTAACCAGTTCTCTTGTTGACCAGGGACAATTAAATAAGGCTAAATTAGTTTGAGTGTTGGTTTTGAGGCCTGCAATGCAATTTCTTTTACTCTGAAATTTGCAGCACACGTGCGCGCACACAGGCCCGAGCAGAGCAGCATGAAGAACCACACTAACACAGAATATTTACAGCAATTGGAGGTGTCCAGTAACTTGGTCGACATCAGATACTTTACCAAAGATACCCAACACAGTTGCTGAACCAGGTGCAATCTGAGAAATAAAATCATTTCATTTGTGAAAATCAAGACAGAAACGCAATCATTCAATTATAAATACAGTAGACCTTCACTAATCTGGCATCATTGGGTTCGTAAGAGTGCCGGAGTAGTGAAAATGTCAAATCACAGAAGGATTACCTCTAAACAATAGCTAACCACCTCATCATACCTTTAAAATATATAAATCAGTATGAATTCGATAAGGGAATAGAAACATTAAATGAAAAGCAAGTGAAATTCTAATGAAGTAATGTACTGTATAGGCATAGATAGACTTTATCTTTAATCAATAATGAGCAGTGTTTTGCACGGGTTGCACTTCCTTTATTCACTGGAGCCATAACCAGAGTTGAATAAGAGAAAATTATATCACTAAATGCATGAAAACAGGCAAGAACCGCTTGCTTGTGTTTACAAGAGCGTCATTAACAGGTGAACAGATCTAGTGCAACCAAAATAATGCACAGCAGGTTCATGCGGTACCCCTGGGAATTTGAAATTACAGTTGCACAGAAAATTTGAAATCAGTGCTGAAGGAATTGGATTACAGGTAGCTGGATTAGTGAAGGTCTACTGTATTTAAATTGTAAACATTTAAAACAAAATTGAGTTTTTGAAATTAACATTACTCAACAATTTTGAATAAAAGACATTTGCTAACAGAAACTTTTTGCTTCATTTGTAAAGAAGAAAAAAAACAAAAAAAAACACCCCAACTTCTGCACGAATAAACAGACTGAATAATGCATTAACAAAGTTTTTTTCTTCCTATTATATTACTCTTCCTGCTGATTATATTAGGTTAAAATGTCTGACAACATCAACAAATCATTTGGAGTGAACGCTACTACAGTGCAAACTGTTCAGCATATGTTCAATAGTTTAGATCTGGAAATACGGATACCAATAATTAAACCTCAAGGGAGGCCCAAACCGGTTCTTAATGATGAACAACTATCGTAAAAGCATTGGCCAATGAACAACGGTTCAAGACACTTTCTGGAGACTTCAACAGCAACCATATCATATCATATCATATCAAGGCAATAGGAAAGGATAAAAAAAGTTGGAAAAATAGGTCCCACATTAACTGAATGAAATGCTCCAAGACAGTTCCAGACCCCACACCTCTGACTGCGTCTAATCTTAGAGAATTGAGATATGAAGTCTTGCAGCTTCCGCCATAATCAACTCACATTTCTCCTACATATCTTTTCAAGCATTTTGAACTTCATATCCATAATAAAAGGCTCAATAATAGGAAAGCTATAATTTATGCTTTTACTGAATTTGTGACCACTACACTTAAAGAATTTTATTGAGATGGCATATTATCATTAGAGCATCTTGAAAAAAGGTTATTGCTTCAAATGTCATCTTTTGATTAAATATTTACCCTTTTTGTTGTTTATATCATCCTTCATCTTACTATTCATAAAACAACATTTCATATGTAACAACCTAGTATATTCCCCCGCCCCCCCACCAGATTTCTACTTATATAATGAAAAGTGCAAACCAGCAGAATCCATTGGTAATATTTCATCATAGCCAAATCATGTTGGATACACCAGTTCTCGTATGATCACCAAAGTTAAGCAATGTTAACCCTAGTCAGTACCTAGATGGGTGACCAACTGGGTATACCAGGTGCCGTAAACTGCTGGGGATCATATAGAGAGCCTCCTGTGGTGATCCCGCTAGGAGGAGACCAATATCAGCACTACACTCAACAACACAAGCCAAGCACCCCACCCTGACTAGTTTTTACCTTCATCCTAATTTTAGTTGTTTTTACGCAACTTATTAATTCGGGCCACTGTTTCTATGGCAACAAATAACAGCGCAATCGGAAATAAAGAGTAAGCCTTCAGTGAGAATCAAACTCACACCCTCATTGCCAGAGGGAGACTAGTTTACGCCTAGCTGCTTTTACCAATCGGCCACAAAGATTTCATGGATTAGCAGAAGCTGATTCACACTTATAAACTATCCCTACAACCAACTCTGCACCATATTTATGTTGTTTTACATAAGAGACCTAGT
>VCCN01002240.1:135107-150961 GCA_006491835.1 Architeuthis dux | reverse complement strand
TCCTTTCCAGCAAAAACAAGAAAATGATTGAGAACAAGATTTTTCGATTTCTAATAACGTTTTCAAAATAGGGTGTCGACTATTTAAAAAAACAAAGAAAGCACCCATTGCTACATCAACAGAATTTTTGGCTAAATTGTATTTTAGCATCCCAAATTATTGCTTTCCCATTCGTTTTGAAAAATAGCTGGTGTAAATTCTTACTTAAATTCAAATTAAACATTTAAAAATCAAAATTAGCACTAACCCTTTCGTCAATTTAAAATTAAATTAAACATTTAAAAATCAAAATTAAATTTATTTGTTTCGTTTAATCTGTATTCGTGCCCTTTGATACATTTTTACTACACCAATTCCTGTATAATTAAATAAAAAACATTTAAATTCAGAAATGACCTCAACTGTGGTGAGTAAACATTGTATTATGGACATCTTTATTTGTGTTGTAATAAAATAGATTGTAATTCTTCATTTGTGTTTGTAATGTCCTCACAGCAACAAGGGCCATAATTTGGGACGCTAAACTTCCCTAGATTCTAGATGTTCTTTATAAATGTGGAAAGGAAAAGAAAAAAAACAATTCTGTTGAAAAAAAACTGTAAAATAATCAAATCGTGACAACCGGTGCTACAGGAGAGAAATGTTTAGTTATAACGACATGCGAAGTGTGTGGAGTAACTTTTTTTAATTTTTTTTTAAGTACACACCAAATTTCTTTTTAGGGCGGAGAAGTAGATCTTCATCATGTTGGATTAATTAATAATGAGGGGAGGGGGGATTTTTGAAAATTAGTAAGCGGGGAGGATTATTCGGTACTCAAGAGTAAGTATCAAAAATATTTATTAAAATCAAATAATATGCTGATTTTTGTCAGATTTTAAGATTTCTCAGGCGTCAATTTCACGCTGTAAATGTTTGTTCATTTTGTCCATACCTAAGCCTTTTCCTGTTATATGAAAACCAGCTGAAAACTTGTTTGTATGGCCGGTTTTCCATTAGTGATTTATTAATTTAGCATATTTTCATATCAGTCCATCAATAGTGGGAGATCCAATGAGTATTTAATCCACTAACAACAGCCATCAAGAGCAGCTTGCTGGTCATTGCTATATAACGTGCATCCTGGTGTTTTTATTTATTTTATTTTTTTCATATGATTTATTAACTTATTATTAACATCAATAGTTGGATATTCAATGAGGATTGAACCCACTAACAATAGCCAGCAAGATTAGCTTACTGATCATTGCTATGATGTGTGTCCTGATCCATTATATCTTTCATATGATTTACTGGTTAATCCCTGTGAAAAGATTCACGGATATATTTTAATTTCTATGAGCTGTTTTTAGAAAAAAAAATACTGAATTTGTTTCACTGCAGGAGTCGCTTGTTTCAAATGGTGGGTAGGAGGTATTTTTATCAGCAAAATTATTAACTTTAGATGGAAGAGTCTATTATGGACAGAGAAACCAAGAAACTCACACCGTTCATTACATAAGCAGTTTATCATGTTTTTCTTAACAGGATCATAATACTATGAGATGATTTGACTAATAATTAAATCTATTTCCTTTTTCTTTGTAGGAATTATTAATGATTCTTCTGATGACTTTGAGTCTCCTGAAGATATTTATGATGCCATTGGAGATTTGCTGCTGGACTCTGCAACTGGTAAAACAGAGGAGGATGTCAAAGATATATGTGAAAAGTTTCATGGTCTCATGAAAAGGTGAGGTGGTTTATATATAATATATATATCTAAAAATTATTTTTGCCAACTTTGCTATTTTAAATACAAATCTCTTACAAATATAATCTTAACTCTAATACAGTGGTTGGCAAACCTTTTTGCTGGCGGACCAGATTAGAAATGTTTTTATGTCTTGCAGGCCAAGGCTAATAATAATAACCATTTTATTTTATTTAGAAAATCAGTTTTGTGTGAAAGGAAAATAAATAATAAAAAATATTAATCTTTAGACCTTTTAAAATATACAAGGCAATAAGGAAAGTAAGATTTTATTTATCAAAATCAATATTTTAATTAATGGTTGCCAGATTTAGTCAGGTCAATTTTCAGGAAATGTTGACCCTGAAGGCAAACAGTGTTTTTTAGGGGTGCTGAATCCAAATCTGCTGTATGCCCAGCTCAAAAATGGCCAACAATGCCTGAAAATTGAGAAATCCAAGATTTGTGTACTTATTGTAACATTTTGTAGTGCATTGACATTTTTTTATATAAATTGATATTATGCACATTTTCTTTTTTGACAGAACAACGTAGAAACTTGAATGAGATGTGCTTTTGCAGATTTTCATATATGGGCAATCCATTGCCGTTAGCTGTTTTTAGATTGAAATAGCCGGGCGGCATAAATTGCTGTAAAAAACAGAAGCTAATCCTATAGATACGCAGCGTAAATTGGCAATTTTTGTTTGAACAGTTGAAATTATTTTTGATATATCTCAATCCTATGGATCATCATTATCATCAGCTGTTATAAGTCCACTGCTGGACAAAGGCCTTTCTCATCGCCTTCCATGATGACCGCGATTGCGTTACCCTCTGCCATGTCATACCAGCAAACCTTTCTATCTCATCCCACCATCATTGTCATCTCTTCTTGCATCTTTCACTGCAGTTCTCCCTCTGATCCATGGTGATCTTTTTCTATCTCTTAGTTATCCCTATCATTGCTCTTTCCATGGCTCTGTGCGATTCTAAGTTCATTTCTTTTAATTTCCATGTTTCGCATCCGTAAGTCATAGCTGATATGCATTCATTATATACTTTACGCTTTAAGTGGATTGACAAGGTGCTGTTCAATATGTCTCTATTTATGCCAAATGTTTTCCAGCCGCTCGTTATGCGTTGTTTTATTTTGCGTTCATGGTGTTTCTCTAACTTTATTATCTGACCTAGGTAAACATATTTGCCAACTTCTTCTAGGGCCTTGCCCTCTATTCTTATGGTCTTTTTGGGGACTTTATCGTTGAACATTACTTTTGTCTTTGTTCTGTTCATCTTTAATCCTCATCTGTACTTTCTTTATTTAGATCCGTCAACACGTTTTGTAATTCTTCCGATGTTTCTGACGTCCTGGAAACGTCATCGGCGAGTCGCAAGTGATTTGAATATTCTGTCTATGTTTGTTCCCATTCCCTCCCATTCAGTTTTCTGAAAGACGCTTTCAAGGTTTGCTGTAAATAGTTTAGGTGATATGATATCTTCTTGGCTTACTCCTTTTCCTATCTTAAGCTTGTTTGTGTAGTCTAATTAAACAGCGTAAATTCATAATGTGCACGCAATGTTAAAAACGGTGTACACAAAAAACAATTTAATTTATTCGAAACAATATGATTTAAATTGATCTACTTCTGTTTTTTTTCAATAATCATTCTTAATTGTAAGCCGTTTTTAACATTGCGTGAGGTTTATTACAATTTGAATCATAAACTTTCATATTTTATTTATCCATTATTTGTGTATTAAAAAAATTAATTGAATATTTGAATAAATAAAAGATTTGAAGAATCCGTATATTATAAGATTTGAAAAATCTGTATTTATTTGATGAAAATTAGATTTAGTTAGAATTAGTTTTTAAAAATTCCACATTTATAAAAAAAAGTCATTATTTTCAAGAACTAATTTGCTAAAATCTTTCCCACATTCACATTTGTAGACACAGGAATTTTTATGTATTGTGGTTTTTGTAAAATAAAATATTTCTATTAATAATATTGGATAAAGCAGCAGCCAAAAAATGTGTTGATTTGTCTTTCTCTCAGCTCCTCTCTAAACCAACCAGTTTTCCCACTTACTCTCCCACCCCCTCTATAACTGGCCTTACTGATCTAATCTTGTCTTGAATTTTTGTTTATTGCTTCTTTTCTTTCAAGTGCTTCAACTCTTAAATTCATGAAAAAAAATTGAATGTCATTATCAAGGGAAATAACTTCTGATTGAAATAATCTCCCTTTGACCATTAGGTGAATTTTTTTATTCACAGAAGAGTTCCATTGTTTTTAATTCTATTCATTGAAGAGTTCCACTGTCAATTACAAGCCGTCCATGAATTTAAGAGTTGACAGCACTGAGTGAGCATGTTGATTTTCCAAAAAATATTTTGCTGCAAGGAGTTTGTTGGATCTTTATATCGTTACATGAAATATACAGTGTGTCTTAAAAGTGGTTTGCTATTTTGAAAAAACTTCATGTAAACTAAAAGCAGAAGTGTTATTTTCAGTCTTCCTATTAAGAGTGGTGTGTAAATATATTTTTTCATGTTTATATATATTTTGTCTTTTCAGTACACAGTCAACTGAGACCGTAGAAAATAAGGTTTTGAATGCCCCCATTCAACTGGGGTCGATGTCTCATAACTATGTAGACACTGGTATGGAGAACAAAAGTATATGGCTGGCCAAGAAAGAGAATGTTTCTGTGAGTCCGTCTCTTTTATTTTGGGGGAGTGAAAGTTATATAGATGTTCAGCCTCTAATTTTCTGTGGATAAGGTCTGTTAGAATGTGAATTTAAGAATGCAGTAGCACTACAATGTTGTTCCTGTCTCTTTCATATAAGATAAAGAGAAGATTGAGATATGTATATACAGGGTAACTTATGTCCTATGCCGCAGAAATGAATCTGTAATATCTAAACATTGCAGACTATCATTCCTATCTTTTTTTTTTATTACGTTTTTTTATTATTAGATGATATAAAATGCAATGTTTACAGATAAAGAACTGGTAAATAGGTTTTGTTTTGATAATAGGCTGGTGGAAATCCCTTTTTTTTTTCTTTTTTTTTTTCCAAAATGGTATTAAATGACTGTTTAGATCAGGGATCTCCAAACATTTTTGACCATCAACCCCTTCACAGGATTCTTGATACCTCCTACCTCAAAGTTCAATAGACCTCCTCCCTTGGCATTTATCGACCACTTTGGAGAGCCTAGGTTTAGATATTGTAAACTTGCATCCTGTTCTCTAATCGTAAATTGGTTAAGTTGTATTGAGATAAAAACTAAAACCATTTCTTTTGCAGCAAGTAGATCAGAAGAAATTAGAAAAGGCTGAAGCAAAAATTCAAAAGAAAAATGAAAAACGAGCGAACCAAACTTCTTCTGTGAAGAAGCCACAAAATGGGTTAGTGTGTTTATTTTATTTTTGTTAACAGAAAAATTAGCGAGATCACTTGTTTTTATGCTTTCACTCTTAGTTTTATAAATCGATTCGTTTTTTAGTGACACTCCGTTCTAGAAAATTTTTTTCTTTCAATTCATGTAAGCTGTACTGCCATAAAAATGGTGGAAAGTAAGTGTCTACTTTAGCATTATAGTTACATTGTAAATAGAACCTCCTCGTAAAACCTTTTTAAAAAAATTTCCAGATCGTGTAAAGATCTACATCTACAAGTTTTTTTTCGCTAGTAATTTTTTGTGCTTTTAATCCATTAGACCCTAACAATCTTCCTAGAAGTTTTTAAAAAAAATTTTTTTTTTAGGTTTTACGAGTCTTGTATGGAAGTGAGACCTTAAAGCATGTTGTTACTTCCCTTGTGAAGGTTGTTAATTAGGTTTCTTTGATATTTTAATGACGAGTTTTGCTGTGCTTTCATTAAGGTCATTAAGAAACTTCACAAAGGAAGTAACTGAATACTTTAAAGCCTCTCTTTCATACAAGGGACGGAAAGTAAGTCCCATTTACCATAGTTACATTGTAAATAGAACCCCCCTCGTAAAACCTTAAAAAAAAACATTTTTTTCTAAAATCTAACAACTGTAGTTAGGGTCTATCGGATTAAAAGCACACAAAATTCTCTTTCTATTTTTTTGACTTGGTTAACGGATGTAGATCTTTACCCCAGATGGTTTTAGGGAAAGCACCTAAAATTGGAAGGAAATAAAAAATTTCTAACAGTACTGTGTCACTAAAAAACGAATCTTAACCATAAATTCTACTAAAGAATTCACTCTTGCCAAAATATATGCTGGCAGGATAACTTCAAAACCACTTTTCTATGAACATCAGAAGTAAACAAAACTTTGAAATTCTGGTTGCCAACCACCAATTAAATTTTGTGTTGATGCTTTCTTAAAAAAAAAATACAACTCTGTAGAAAAAATTGATCTGGTTAAATTATTGTTCTTCTCTACCCGCTTCATATCATTGTCTTTTTTTAAAATTTCAGTACCTGTGAGTTAGCCTCTGCTTCGCAGCAGCTGAACCGAAGGGACATCAAATTAGATTCCTCGGGTAGCAATAAGTCCTATGATATTCGAATTGAGAATTTTGATGTGTCTTATGGTGAAAAGTAAGTCAGTTTTTCTTTTTCTTCTTTTTCCTGTTATAAACTTTAACTACTATATTGCCAAAAAATAACCCATCATAGTGTTTCTAATTATATTTTTCCTTTTCATTTAACCCTTTTAAGACTAGCCTATTAAGGTACTTAATGCCTGAATTGAAATGACCCAGTAAACTTCTAAAAGAGATCCACGGAACATGTACATTGAACGCAAAAAGTTCATTTTTACATACTTGTACAGCTTCAAAATTGAAATGATTTGGACTGAAGATTTCTGATTTTTGTACATAACTTTTTAATGTTCAATCTTTTTTTGATGTTGTATTAATATTCATCTTTGGTCCAAATTCTGTCAATTTTGAAGCTGTATAATTATATTAAAATTAAATTTTTTGAACTATATATGATACTTTCTGCACTCACTGTATATCCCAGCAGTTATAGAAACCTTGGGATATATATATCTCCCAAGAGTCTTGAAAGGGTTAATAAAATTGTAGATATTAATTCAGCTTAGCTTAGTTTGGCACAGAACCACAATAGTGAGGCATGCTACCAATGGTCTACATGGCTAGCTTGCTAACCACCAATTCATATCAAATGCATCATTTAATAAAATTGTTTTCTTACCATACATTATTTACTCATCTACTTATATAATACAACACGTGTATGTCTCTATTTTTGACAAGGGAGATAACTATTAAATGCTAATTATACTGTAGTCTCCCTTATTTTGTATTTCTCCCAAATTAAAGAAAATCTGGGTTCAATTGCAGAGCAACATAATGTTTTTGATATTTTTTAAATACATTGCAATTGCAAAATTATTTAAATATCTAAAAATTTAATTTAAATACAGGTTCTGAATTGTGCATTTTTGATTAACATGCTAATTTTTTATCCCAAAAAATCGAATAGGGCTTTCTTTTATTTATTAAGATTGTTTTAAAAATCATTTCTAATCTTTTTAAAATGACAGCATGGGTAAATTACTAATAAGTATTAGCAAACAACTACTTTGATAAAAAAATTAATGAAAATGAGCTTTTACTATATCTTGTTTTGCTCTAAATTCTAAATTTCGTAATGTTATTTGTATCAAATTTTCTTTTTAAACAACAGTGAACAAACATTGTAGACTACATGAATAAAAGTAGAAAAAATTTCACAAAAATTTCTGGGATCAACAATGTGTAACTTAACTAACTGTTCAGGCAAAAAAAGATATTTGTCAAGTTATTATGGCTACTTGTAAGAAAAATACAAGAAAAGTACTTGAAACGAGACACATTTAATTTGAAATAATTGCATATAGTTAATACTCTTAGGTTAAAAATCAAATAATAATAAAAAAAAGCTATACTATTCTGTTATCACTAAATCTGATGTTCTTTCTCAATATAACACCAGGCAACGCAATTTTGTTCCTGGGTAATAAGTGTTATTTTCTTATGTCTAAAAAGTATAAAAAATGGCTATTATTCCCTTCAAACTTTGCTTTTGTGACCAGGACTTTGATATTCATAAGTAGTTGTTTTCATTACTTTGTGATTAAAAATGTGCCAATTTGCCCATTGTCCAATTGGAAATGAGTAAATTTCAAATTATCACAGTCCTGGTCACAAAGGTAAAATTTAAAGGGAATAATAGCCATTTTCTATACTTTTTAGACCTAATCAATTAGAAAATAACACTTAACTTAATTTTTTTTTTGTTCCTGGGTAAACATATGTTGCACAGTGTAATATATACAATTTTTGTAAAAATATAAGAAAAATGTTGAAATATTGCTTTCTCTCTTACAGATCTCTACTAACTAATGCAGCTATGCACCTGATTGCTGGACGTCGTTATGGCTTTGTAGGTCGGAATGGTCTTGGCAAAACAACAGTTTTGAAAATGATATCAAGGTGTGTATTACTTCCTCCTTGCCGATGGTTTGTAAATAAAGGTTGGTGGCAAATATAATGTCTTAATGCATTGCTTCTTAAACTATTTCAGTATCCTTCACCCTTGAGTCTTTATCACAAAATTTCATTCATCTGCAATTAAATTTTCTTATGTTTTCTATCATTTTCGTCCTATTCTCCCTTGGGTATAATTTTATACATAATTTATTTTATATCATGAGATGTCCCCTAAAAGGTCATATTACAACAAAAATATCCTGCATCTTTGAAAATAGAAAAACATGGTTAAAGAAGAAAACAAAAAGATAAAATTTCCAGCTCCATTGCAATTAAAAAAAAACAAAAAAAAAACAAGAGCAGACTAACCACATTAATGTCCGCCTGGATGGTGTAATGGTTAGCACGTCTGATTTCCGGTATGAGCGAAGAGTGTGGAAAAGTCTTCATTAGGACAAATTAACCTGTGCACTCAGCAGCTAATTGAGTACACTCTAAGCTGTGTGATTAGGGTGGCGGTATCCCTTCTGTGGACTTGCATCTTGCCAAGGGTGTGGTCATAAAAACTTGTAAGAATAGAGCCCTGGTCTCGACCAAACTTGAAACTTGCAAGGATCAATAAGCTGACACATGCAACAGAAACCGGGTCTTCGTCACCAAGTGTATACTCCATTGGGAGTTCTCTCTTAAGAGATGGATGCTTTTACTACAACCACTTTAATAGTAATGCCTTTTTTAAGTATAGAAAACTATAAATCTTAGTAAATGAAGTCATTCACTCCTGTTTCATTCAGCCTTCATTCAATTTATTCACTCTTCATGTTTCATTCACCCTTCATTCAATTCATTAGTTTCATTCACCCCCCAAATAATTTCATTCACCCTTGGGTGAATGATTCATCAGTTTAAGAAGCACTGTCTTAATGATGTTCATGACTTTGTGAGGAAAAAAAAAAGATGATTTTTAACAGTCTTCTCTTCAACATTCCCTTTCAATATTTTAAGTTGCTTCTCAACTTCTGATTCCAGTAGCACAACTTTGTTTTCATTTACCATCTTCTGTTGATGCTACTTTGCTTGCAGTCCCTAAAACACTTAGGTTGCCAACCCGTTTTAGGGACTGCAACCTAAGTATTTTCATGGACCAGATTGTATATTAATGAGTGGCAAGTGAGTCGGATAAAAAAAAGATTGAAATGTGGGAATTATCCACTTAAATACATCTAGTCTTATTTTTCCTGAAACCAATGAATAACGCATACTAGAAAATCAAGGATGCCAATTAGTAATCAAAGTACTCAATTTAGTAGCAATTTATTTGAATGGAAGCATCTTTTGAATCTATTAATAAGACACAAAGAATCTTTAAAACATAAAAATAAGCGTAGTATCCCAATATTTGCTTGCGGGCTGGTCAAAGTTCATTTGTTGGCCAGATTTGGCCCGCAAGCCATAGATTGCCTACCCCTGCCCCAAAAGATCTCTAAAGTAACTTTTAGTCTTTCTTTCTTTAACCAAGGTAAACTGTTATCCTTTTGGCACCTGAGTTTGTAGATTTTTATCTACACTGATCTAAATTTATACAATCATGTTGGTAGTGTTGTGTCTGAAAAAATCTTTTCAATTTACTTACTTTCCAAGTAGAATATATCCATTTATATTATACCGTATTGTATACTGTGAAAAAACTTTTTTTCCCTTATATATACATTTTTTTTAAAATGGCTGCTAGGTTACATTCAGAATTTTAAATGTTTTTATCTCCTGAATATGAGAAAATCCTCCTATTTATAAAGGGTGTTTCAAAAAGGATGCAGCCATCTTTTTGACAACTTGTATTTAAACTATTTTAAATCTAAAAACCTTTTTAACTACACAAATTACAAAAAGATTCTAATTACACATTCATTTTAACTTTTAATAGTTGTTGAAAGTGATTTCCGTTAACCTGGATGTAGGTTCGTACCCATTTCATTACAATGGAAAATGACGTAGCTAATTCAACACAAAGGAATGGATGGTTGAATGAGGCTAGCGCATGATGCAATCATTTCAACTGCTAAATACTGTTGTCTCTGAGTACAGTGTTGCCACGTGATTGATATTGTAGCATAAAATTTATGTGCGTAAATTATACCTTCTTATCCTTAGGGTTGCTTCCTTTATGATAAACACTCTACTTGTGTAATTGCTGTTATTAACTCTTTCTTCCCTGATAACGCCTCGAGGCGTGATAATAAAATTTCACTCATGCCTTGATCATGTGTAGAAGTGTGATCTCATATTTGCATTATTTCCTAGGCAACAAAAAGAATTACTAAAAAACACATTTAAATTTAAATCATACACATATTTAAATCATAACTAGACCAATCGATCAATAATAATACCTTTTTCAATGAACTTTTTCATGATTTTATTTCACTGGACTTGGAAGTGATACATTGGGAATAATCACTGAAAGTTTGGCTGTCAGGGAGGAAAGAGTTAATACTCTTTGGCTCTTGTCCGTAATAATTGCCTGCCAGTTTTTAGTTATGTGAAACCCTATCATCTTTTGTGTTTGCAGTGGTCATCTTCGGATCCCGTCCCACATCACCATCCTCCATGTAGAGCAAGAAGTTGTTGGTGATGAGACAATTGCATTGCAAAGTGTCTTGGAATCTGATGAAAAAAGGGAAAAACTGTTGAAAGAAGAAAAGGAAATTAATGCCACGTTGCAACAGTAAGTATAATGCATTTCTGGACTGTTGGTATTGTATATTTATACACAATATGTGACCAGAATAACTCATAGGTCACACACTTGTTATTGACTTATGCCAACTTCAGCATAAGACCATATTTATGGAACATAAAGTGAAAAAAAACAACAATTGGCAGCAATGACTCACGACCAACATTGTCTCTGTGTGTCTCTCTCTCTCTCTACCTCTCTACCTCTACATCTCTACAGCATATATACTTCTGATGAGATGGCTACACCCTCTCTCTTCATAGCATATACACCTCTAATCAGATTTTTCTGATGTGATGATTATGCCTACTCTCTTTATAGCATATACACTTCTAATCCAATGTTTCTGATAAGATAACAAAATTATTTCATTTGATGTCTATTTATTAACTTTCAGGAATGACAACAAATCCGACCTACTGTCTTCTCGCTTAAATGAAATCTACCAACAATTAGAAGCCATTGAAGCTGACAAGGCACCTGCCAAAGCTGCTGTTATCCTGGCTGGATTAGGATTCACATCTAAAATGCAAACAAGACCCACAAAGTGAGTACCAAAAGAATACCTTGCATCTGTATTTTCAAAGATTATACTTATTAGAATCTCTGATGTTTAAGTTACAATATTACAACTGTGCAATGAGTTGACTACAAGTACAGGAGAAATCTAATGTTTGATAGGCTTAGAATATTCCATATTTTAAGATAAGCCAAAAATATTATTAGTAATTTTGACTACTATTTACCTTCATCTTAATTTTTCTGTTGCTTTTTTTTTTTATCACATTTCTACTCAGATGGAAATAAAGAATAAGCTTTCGGTGAGACTCTTACTCACATCCCCAAAGGAAGACCAGCTTAACATCCTGCTGTTTTTACTAAATGAGCTACGAAAGCCAGCCGGCTAACAGAAGTCTCAATCAAACCTTTAAACTCGTCCTCTATGCCGATCTCTCGCCACCATGTTTGTTTATGAACTGGCAGTATCAGTATTAATACAGCAATTATTTTTATTGTTTACTTCTATTAGATGAAGTATTACAAATCATTATTAGTAATTTTTGACTACGATTTACCTTCATCTTAATTTTTCTGTTGCTTTTGTTTTTATCCTAACTACTCAGTCCGCTAATCTATGGCAGTGAGCAAACGGTGTTGATCAGAAATAAAGAATAAGATTCCAGTGAGACTCGAACTCGTGTTCCTAAAGGGAGGCCAGGTTAACATTCTGCCGTTCTTACCAACTGAGCTACGGAAGCCAGCCAAAATAAAAAGAGTTTACTAACCAGTTCATGTAACATGATAATAATGTTAAGTTAAAGCTTACTGATCATTAATTAATTAGAAGACTGAGTACAGCATACAAAGCTGTTTGACAAGCCCATATGGATTGGATAACTTTTCATACAAATAACTGAATCATTAGACCCTGTTCTAATCAAAAGAACATAGTCATGAATGAGATTAGGAATTTTAAGGTTTTTTCCCTTTCTGTCTTTGAATTCCTTCAGGTCTTTACTTGAGAATGTTAACCTGGCCAGTTAAAAAGTAAAAATAGCACTGCTAGGCCAATTTAAGCTCATTGTAAGAACTTTAGAGATATGTATACAACCAGGGTGTGAAAAAGCATTATAATGCAGTAATGCTGCTACGAGGCTCACCAGCTCATAGGGAGGCACAAATGGTCAATGGACCCATTCTTGTCAGAGCTGACCCCCTGATTAAGAGAGTATGTAAATGCTTATTTCAGTGACCACAATAAGCAGCAGGATGGAAAGTGGCATTTCACTGTTAGTGAAGACATATGAACGCACACAGTTTTTCAGTTAGTCATTTACAATTTTGCCTTATTATTTTGCTAAGGGTTTTCCATTACCTTTTTTTTCAGAGAGTTTTCTGGTGGTTGGAGAATGAGATTAGCCCTTGCAAGAGCTTTGTTTTCAAAGTAAGTATGCTTATTATTTTATTTCAAGATCACCAAACTTGTATTTCCATGAGATGATTTCTGTAGAGTGTTATATATGTATATATAATGTGTGTGAGAACCATCTGTCAGTTTGTCTGTCACGCTATAGAAACCACCTAAACATGGGTGCAGCCCAACTAAATGTGGCATGCATACTCAATGGACCTAGAAGGTTTTAAAATAAAAGGTTTTTTGATGTTTTTCAAAACGTTTTTTACGATGCGTGTGTGCTCACTTTTGATGACAGTGACAGGTGAACCACACCGAGATTTTTAAAATCTGCCAAAAATCAACTAATTATCGGATTTCAATTAAAATATTCAGTACTTATTCATTTATGAATCAATTTATCTATGAAAAGGGTACATTGTAAGAAAAAGTTGTGGAAATATTTTCAAGTCAATAAATCTTTATATTTTATAATTTAATTTTATGAAATCTCTACAAAATGTCATTTGTTTTCCTGTGGTGTTATATTTGAAGTTATTTTTCCCTAGGCACTGCCGGGCATCCCTGCTTGTACAGTTATAAATAGTATCAATTGTGATAAGTTATTTCAGTTTGAGTGAATTGACTTCAATAAACCACACTTCATAGAAACTAATAAACATTTAAGATCCAGTGTTATAGATTTTCTAATTGTATTTGAAGTAACATTGTAAAATCATTCAATGCTTACAGGGTTTTTATTCTTTCTTTGTAAATCTTAATTAAAGGTCTTTCTTTTAACTGATACCAAAACAATATTACAGATATAACTTGAAAGCACTCAGAGAGCGCATACCTCTGCCAACACCATACACTAACTAAAATTGAATGAAAATCAGTTCATTTATAGCTACGATAAAGGGAGGTAATTGTGTTTTGATTTTCCATCTTTGGACTATTATTTACTTTTTCTTGATATAAGAAAAAAATATCTCTCAATCGAAAACAAATTCGATCTGTTCTTATTTAGCTCATCCTTCTACAAAATGTCATTGAAATTCATTGAGAACTTTTGGAGATATTGTGTTCAAAATCGGACAGGCATGAGTGAATACATATAACTATTCCAACTTTGTTGGAAGAGGTAAAATATATGAATTTTGAACACTAATCATTAAATGTTCAATTTGTACTCAATATAACTCTTCCTTCACTAAAAGTGGTTTAAATTTTAAAGGAAATAGCACAGATAATGTTATTGAAGTAACTTATTCATTGATCACCCCTTTTGCCAATTTTTTAATTGGTCACCCTAACATGGCATGCTGCCAAAAACGTTGGTCACGTGACGGTTTTTATTGAGTGACTAACCAGACCAATGTGATTATATAATTTTGCTCTTTTTTATGCCATTTTTAAAAAAAAATATTTCTCTTTTGATTGTAGGCCTGACTTGTTGCTTCTTGATGGTAAGTTTTACTATTTTTGTATTCATTCAATATTCAAGCAAAAACTGTCTTTACAGCTTTGTACTTTATAAACCGTATATACACATGTAATATTTGACTTTTTGAGACTAATTTTTTAAACCTATAATTAGGGTGTCTGAAGTATACTCTTGAAACAGTAAAAATGTTGGGCCTAGGCTAGGCCTGCAGAATTGTAGGCCTACAATTTGGGCCTCGGAAGAACCATTTGAATATTAATGACCCTTCTCAAAACTATAAAAAAGATAATGTTGTTTTACTTACGGTATTCCATTATATGATAGGTTATTTTAATATCCTATTATTGGTGTAGGATTGATAAGATAGTCAGAATTGAAACATAAACTAACATTGGCCATGGTGGTGGCCATTTGCATTGCGTATCATACCTTTTGTTAGCGGATTTGACTTCTCCCCTTTTCTCCTATCAACAATGAACCGCCATTTGTGAAAAATGTGTTGAAAAAAGAAAATATTGCCCGGTGTACTGTAATTTATTCAAAACATTTAATAAAACAATCATTACAAATAAAAACCTTCAAAAACAAATTTTTTAAATTTCCTTTACACTAGTTGGTGGTTGACCATTAGGATGATGTCAGTGTCTGTGCGTAGATTTGCATAGGAACCTGTGCGTGAAACCTTTACAATTACACTAAGGGAAAACACGTTTCAATTACGAATATTCAAATTACATTACTGGGTTACAATACTGAATCCATTACTGGTAACTTTAAAATCCAGACTCTAACATTACACAGAGTATATGATAAACCCGTGATTTGGGGTGCAAAAAAGGGTTGTAGAACATTACATGAGTATATACAGTACTTCTCTATAAATGTAAGGCACTCATAATTTAGATGTTGAGACTGTATTCTCTACATGGTTAGTTTTAGGGTTTTGAGAGTATATTTTCAAATTTCAGCATTAGTTTATTATAGAATATATAAGTATGAAAAAAATTTCATTCATTTAAAAAAAAAAAATCTATTTTTCTTATATTCTTTTCTTAAATGTTTTTTCTTATTTATACACTGATTTACTCGGACTAGGGTTCTCATCTTGTTTGTTATAGTCACAACATTTAGGATGTTGATTGGGGGTGGGGTCTTAAATTTTTTTCAATTTAATTTAGAATTATAACTAATTTATTGTGTGTGTATGTATGCTTGGATAAAGATAGATTTTTTTAAAAAATAAAAAATTTTTCCCCTATAAATCCACATCTGAAAATGTTTCACTTTTTGTTGATTTCAGAACCGACAAACATGTTGGATATGAAAGCTATCATTTGGCTTGAAAATTATCTACAGGTAATATTTAACAATCTTTTGTGTAGTTGATTTTTTGTTTTCTCATTTTAGAAAAAATGTTTCACTTGAACTTTCAAATAGTTTTTTTGGACAATTGAACTCTTTCTTGTTTATATTGTTCACACAACATTTCAACCGAATCATTCTACGGCCTTCTTTAGATGTAATATGTAATATCAGTAAGGAAAGAGT
>VCCN01002240.1:75973-86267 GCA_006491835.1 Architeuthis dux | reverse complement strand
AAAAAAAAATGAAAAATAAAAAAGGCACTGGGTACATTGTAAAAAAGTTAAATTCCAAAAAACATTTTTTAAAATTATTGTCTATCAAGCTAGCTTTTAAGCATAACTTTGTTCTTTTGATTTGAACTGGCAAAATATTCGGCTTTGGTTCGTTTAGTATCCTTTTCAAAAATCGCATTCCAAACACTGAATTACTTCTCATATTTTCTTCCTAATAAATTATATTGCATTTTGCAAACTATTTTTCGTTTTATTTCTGATGCAATGAATATTTAGTTTTTTTTGGACATTTTAATGTGGATCAACTAGTTGTAATAATATAAATGAAACAATTTATATGGAATTTCAGATGCTATTTCTAGTTATATTTCTGATGCAAGACTTTTCAAATCCAAAGGAGTTAGGTTTGACCTTTTTTCATTATTTATTTTTGTTTTATAAATTAAGTCTTCTTGGTCACAAATGTTGAATTATATTATAACCAGTCGACTTTCCGTTAAAACGTCAACTAGTTGTTATAATAGATTAAACATTTGTGACCAAGATGATTTTTAAAAAAGTAAAATAGATAATAAAAAAAAAAAAAGGTCGGACATACGTCCTGTGCGTTTGAAAAGTCTTGCATCAGAAATATAACGAGAAATAGCGTCTGAAATTCAATATAAATGGTTTCATTTATATTATAACAATGTTAATCCCCGTTAAAACGTCCAAATAAATAAATTTGCATCAGAAATAAAACGAAAAATAGCTTCCAAAATGCAATATAATTTATTAGGAAGAAAATGTAAGTAAGGGAAGTAATTCAGTGTTTGGAATGCGATATTTTGAAAAGGATACTGACCTGAACCAAAGCCAAATGTTCAATAATTTAACTTGATGACTTAAAATTGGACAGTTATTCAGGCATCAGGGAACTAATTTATAGGAAGAAACAGAGCCAGCCAACCAGCCAGATGCACAAGTGAACTAAGCAGCTGCTTAGGTCCCCAAAAGAGCGCATGAAATGTCCCACAAGAGAGCTTGAAGAGATGTTTGGGGGCCCCAAATCAAATTCTGCTTAGGGGATAAAAATAAAAATATAAATAATGAGAATGAAAAAAAAAAAAAAAAAACCCAACAAAAAAACCCTTTCAAAGACAATGATAAAAAGTGCAGTGGCATTGATTTTTCAGTTGTTATATTTTTTCACTGAGACAATTTTTGGCACAACTTTAGCGAAGGTGGTCTCGATTAAAATTCTGTTTGACGTTATGTAACGTGTGTGAGTGTGAAAATTTCACACCGGCACACGCTTGATGTTAAAAAGAGCGCATGAATAAAAAGAAATAAAAATTCCTGAATGGAAAACCAAAGTAAATACATAAATTGTGTACAATAGGATAATGGTTATCCGACATAATGATGCTAGGAAAAGACAATGTGGAGACTCAGAATAATTTGCAAGAAATTATTTAATGCCTTAACATATTTCAACTTATTAAAGTCGTTTTCAAAAGGAAATCGGAGAAATGATGTGTCTGCATAGACTGAGGTTTTCTGTCTGAAATGAGGGTAGGTAGTGTGTGTGTTGTGTATTTGGTTGTAAGCCTTTCTGTCTTGTGTGTGTGTGAGAGAGAGTCGAAACATGTTAAGGTATTAAATAATTTCTTGCAAATTATTCTGAGTCTCCACATTGTCTTTTCCTAGTATCATAAACTCTATTGTTATTGCTTCGCTTCATAAATTTTCATTGGATCGCATATTTGCGTGACATCCAATCAGGACCACCTCCGCCGTGTTGTATCCAATTTTTCACTGGAGAGAAGAAAAAAAAAGTGCTAAATTTATAAGATCAATTTCTTTCTCCCCCTTTTCTTCTTTTGCTTACGTCCTCTTCTTTCTGTCTCTGTGTTTGTGAAATCATCAAAGACATTTGATGGGGATTGTATCTTGTCCTGTATCAACTCAGTTGAAGCTGAATTACTTTTAGAGTTCAGGTTCTTTTCCTGACAGACTTTTGTATCTAATGTCTGGTGATGACAGTCAAATTTTTCTAAAATCAAACATGGGGGGGAACCACTTTCAGAATTTGAGTTTTTGTCCTCAGAGATTTGCTTATCTAATGTCAGAAGATGATGGTCAGGATTCTCTAAAATCAAACATGGGGGAGAATCCAAGTTGTCATCAAAATTAGGTTCCAAAGTACAATTAGGTCGCAAAGAGCTAACATACTCATCACCTAATGTCCACAGATCATTTTGATGTCTACAAAACTCTGAGTCTTTAACATTTGGATTATTATTTGAAGGAGACAAAGTGTAGTGATCATTTTCAGAAGGTTTAGAAATATCTTCACTGTAAGATTCTTTTATTACAATTGGAAAAGAGCAAGGCTCGTCTTCTAAAAAAAGAGGGGAGAGACTAGAGTCGGATGAAGGGTCAGGGTCTGAATTAATGATAGAAGGGCCAGGATCTGAATTAACAATAGAGGAAGGGCCAGGATTTGAATTAATGATAGGGGAAGGGCCTGCGTCTGAATTAGTGATAGGGGAAGGGCCTGCGTCTGAATTAGTGATAGGGGAAGGTTTTTGTTTTTCCAACCTGATCATTTTAGTCTTTGGTTGATAAGCGATTGCATCTTCTTGTAACGCGTGACCAGAACCTCTTGATGGCGCCTCACTGGTGTCATATGTTCTTTTGTGAGGAACCATATCATATAAGATGTATGCATTATGTAGCATTTCCTCATCGTTGCATAGGCCAGAAAGGGAATCCTTAGTTGAGAGAAATTGGGGATATTCATTCTCGATCAATACAGATGAATTTTGTGGTTGACTGTGAATATCTACGTCCACATTCTTGGCCGTTAAGAGATTTTCAGAATCTTTTTCGTCGTCACACAAATCAATAAGTTCGCTTTGGCCAGTTTTATTGTGAAAAGGAGTTGAAGTCTTATTGATTGATCGGTTTCTTTCAATGCTCTCATCAATAAGAGATACATCATTATCAGATATTACCAAGACATCGTCAGTTGCTGTTGCGTTATTTTTATGAGGCACCAACTGGTTATATATTAAAAGACTATCAGGATCAGATTTATTTTTACTTTCCTGCCCTTCCAAGTTGTCCATAAACTTTCTTTGACTATGCTTGACCAATTCCTGAAGTATTTCCGACAGGATATTTGAACTCTTGTCAAAGCTAATGCCCTGTGCAAGTATGCTTTCAAGCAGCTCTTCAATGAAACTATCGTCAAGAAAGTTCTCAACAAATCGGGAGCTCTGATCAGAATAGCGCAGCTGAAGAATCCTCTTTATGTACCGTGCACCATCACGGATTTTCTGAGCATATGTTAGATCTGCATTGAACTCAAAGTCGTCTGCAAAGAGATTAATGCCTGACATTGAACGATATTTCATAAGCCAGTGATTTTTCAGCACCCGCATTTTGCAGAGTCTTGTCGCCGATTGTTCCAACTTGTTCTCCATCTGACTAAGCTTTTTCTGATACTCAGAAATCTCTTTGTCTTTGCTCGTCACTTGAGACCGTAACATGTTTAGTTCTTTTTTGAGCAATTCCACACTTTGCTGATTTTTTTTCAGGTAAGCAGAAATGTATCTCTTTTGGTCGATACCCGTCCGTTTGGAGTCAACAGAACTGGTCACAGGCTCAATATTCTTTCTGATGAATGACTTTGGTAAAGTGAAAGGGGTGTCAAGAAACTCCTGCAGTTGACTCCCATTTAGTTTGCCGGCCTGTACGCTGAGTCCAACCCAATGGCCTTTGATGTCCTGCAACTGCACACAGTCATCTGCCTGCAGAATTCCAAAGAAACGCAGCCACTGGGGAACGACTTTCACCCAGCAGAGATGGTATTTGTTGCGGAGATTCAACAGCAGAATCACATGCCTGTTTGTCAGTTGCATCTGTGAACCTGATGAAGGCACAAGGGGTCCAGTCATCAACATATCCTGACTGATTCCCCATTTCTTAAAATCTGCCCATTCCAAATTGGTCTTGGCTGAGTAGAGTTTCGATACTGGCTGGTAAAGGCTTTTTAGATGGCCCAGCCTGCAGGCCTTGTTGATGAAACGTCGCACTTGGGTTGTCAGAGTGAAAATCGAAGGAGGTAAAAATTGTGTGAGATCTGGGAAGAGGAACTTGAGGATTACGGGGAGAATGGTTGTCTGTTTAACTTCTTGGATTTTGAGATGGTCAACTATTTTTCCATACAAGGCATATGTGAGGGTGAGATTGCAGAACTCTGGGAATTGGGATAGTTTCAACGTGCCATTTAAGATGTTGGGCAGAGCATCGATCACACTGCTTGCGATTGCATTTGTTCTGTCAGCCTCCTAAAAAAAAAAAAGTAAAAACAAATAAATCAATTAAAAGAGACATGAACAATTCAATAAGAAAAAGAAGAAAAAAAGAAGTTCTATGAAGAGAGAAGAGATGAAGCAGACAATCTGTTAAAACTCTCAGCTCATGTAGAAAAAAAAAAAAGAAAAAAAAAAGAAAAAAAAAAAAGGAACTCTGTAGGTTGAAGATTTCAGCGTAGCTGTACTTTTGGAAGCAGACAAGACCAGTATTTCTTCAACTGGTGAATGACTCACCCAAGTGTGGATTAAATTATTTTGAAGGTGAATAAAACTAGAGGGATGAATGACAGATGAAGGACTTAATTTACTCAGATATTTATATTTTTTCCTCTACTTAAAAAAAAAGGCCTGGCCATTAAATTGATGAGTAATCTTTTATTGCTTTTTAATGGCAATGGAGTTGGACATTTGATGTTTTTCTCTGTCCAAAGTAGCAGGAGATTTCCTAAATTTACTGGAATATAACCTTTTAGGGGGAGACCAGACGAGCTCATGTTACAAAAGGAATTATGAAATCAAATTATGGATAATTGTATATCCAATCGACAGAATATGATAATTATAATGACACTTATTAGTGAGAGCCTATATTTGCCCGGAGTCGGTGTGAGCGACTACTAAACGAGCGTCCCAAATCGTAAATGTGAATAAAGAAACGAACTTCGTGCGGGGATCAAGGTGGACGCGGGTTCGATCCCCGCACGAAGTTCGTTTCTTTATTCACATTTACGATTTGGGACGCTCGTTTAGTAGTCGCTCACACGACTCCGGGCAAATATAGGCTCTCACTAATAAGTGTCATTATAATTATCATAAAAGTAATTATGTATAAATGTATAAACAACTACAAGGGAGAATTCAGATAGAAATGATCAAAAACATAAGGAAATTTAGCTGCGGGTGAATGAGATTTTGTGATAAAGGCTCGAGGGTAAATGACACTTAAATAGTTTGAGAAGCACTGGACTAGACAACCCTGCAACCCATTTGGTCACCTTTTAAGAGAAAAGTAGTACAATCTGACGTGACCAGAATGAGCATTAAATTTGTAAATAGAAAAAAAAAAGGGAGACAACTCTATAATTAGAATTTAATAGTTATTGCCCTCGACAAATCGGTTTATTATAATAAGCAGACCCCAAACTATTATTATTAAGTTGGAAATCACCCAGATTTTTTACGCCTTCTTTAAGTTAGCGCATTTTAGGGCTACCTTAATTCAATATACACCAACTCCCGATTAACGTCATGGTTAGGTTCCTGAAAACCATGACTTTAACTCAAACAACATTAAGTGAAACCTATTTTACCATACAAACTATATAAATAGGGGTTATTTATCGTAGGAATTTTGCAACTAACTTATGTCTAGTCAGAAAAATCACTTAATTCGCAATTTCACCTATAATATTTTATATTAAACAGAATGGGAATTTTAGTGTTATATAGACAATGTCAGTGCCTATTCCAAAGGTGCATGTTTGGAAGGGACCAGACTTTATGTTGTGTGGAGCAGCCTGCCATAATTGTCATGTAAAATAATTGTTTTTGAAGTATTTTGGTTACTTCTCTTCAGTATTGCCAATTTAAATATTTTATATCTAAATTTAGATAATTCTAAAGAGCAGAAGTCAAGGGAGATCATTTATAGAAATTAAGAAGAAATATCTATAATATTTAATTAATTTTAAAAAAAATTAAATTTCTTGAGAACCACTGATCCAAACTTCAAACTTGACACTGCCTTGCGTGTTGACTAATATATCTGGCCAATGTCAACTTCGTACAATGGCCAGTGGTCGGGTAATCTCGGTGCATGCACACGCGCGCACACACAGTTTTCTTAAATTGTAATTGGTGTGTCCGAACTTACTTTCTTCTTCTTACTCTGCATTTTACTCTCATTTAAATTGGAAAAAGAAAAGTGTAATAGAAGACAGACCTAATCTTCCTCTTTGAAGACCCCAACTGCACCATCAAAGAAAGCATAAAGAAAGATGCAGCAATAAAGATTTTAAAAATTACTTAAAGAATACCAAACACTTTCACAAAAACAATATCATTATCAGCTGTAGTGCATGTTCACACTTTCATTATTAAATTTTAAGATTAAAAAGACATTAACTGCATAATTTCAAATGGCTTTAAACACCCACAACTCTTACACTGACTATGATACATCAGCCATGGCCAAATCATTTAAACAATCATATCAATAAGAAAAATTGTGTTGCATTTCCTAATGGTTTTACACAAATAAAATGCAAAAGGTAATAAAATGTACAGAGATGATAATTCCAGTAATACAAGATTCCCCCCTTATAATGCGGGTGTTGGTGTTCAAGAAAGACAACCATGTTATAACTGAACTGCGGATAATTAAAAGTCATTTAAGAGTGTCACTGGTCACTTACCTTTTCAATATCTACTGGATCTTCAATGTTAATTATAACAGCCATGACTAACTGAAACAGAGAAAGAAATGAAAACATTGTAGTTTAATTATAAATATGTGCAAATGGATGTAAAAATGTAAAGATTAAAATTAGTTTTAACTAAAAAAAAACTTTTTTTAAAGTAAAATAAAAATAAGTGCAACTTTTGGAAATTAAACTTTTTCCAACTTAAAAATCTGTTGTTTAATTATTGTTGATGAGGTAAGATAAACAGGATTTGATTTATACAAATGGTAATCATCATCAGCCTTTTAATGTCCATCGTTGGACATAGACAGTTACCCAAGATTCATCAGACCTGAGATTCTCGGTGTCATGATGCCAATACCTTCTGAACAGCGGGTGTCTGCAGTGTTTCAATTTAGGTATAAAACATCTACATTAGATTATTTTAGTTGCGTTTAGATGTAAGATATTGTTTTTAGATGTTAAAAAAAAAACCTGTATATTTGAATATATCTACATTTGAAATGTAATTTTGAATGGTGTTTGACCATTTTTATAAATAATATAAATATAAAAAATTAGTTATAAATAATTAATTTAATTCTTGCCGGGTTTTGGACTTTATCAAGTTTGAGACACTCAACTGTACTATGCTGACTATGTAGACATTATATTTGACATGGATAGCAGTGAATCAGACTAAAATAGGCTTAATATCGTTGTGAATAAAACATTTTAAACAACTCCAATGTTTGATTAGTGATTTAAACTCTTTGTTACACATTAGTTAGCTTGGACAATAGATATAACTTACTTTTGGTCATGCCACACACTTGGCCAGGGAAAAAAGGTAACATTTAGTTCTTGTGTATAAAAAGCACCCCTAATTTTTGGGTTTACAAATCTGGAAAAAAGTGTGTATCATAGACGAATAATTACGGTGAACAAATAACTTAAAATTCATCATCAGACTAAACTTGCAGGAAAAATCGATTAAAATCCATATTTCTTCATCTATTGCTCATGTATATTTATGTTGTATCATATCATTGTATATTTATGTTGTATCATATCATTGTATATTTATGTTGTATCATATCATTCGTACTTAAGAGATTGTCCCAAGACCATACAAATTTGGTCTTGTGCAGCAAAAAACATCTGGCTGGTATCTGCTTGGATAGTGTAATGGTTAACATGCCTGCCGCACACACAGAAGGTCCTGGGTTTGATTCCCGGTATTAGCAAAGATTGTGGAGAACTCTTCATCGGGAGAAATTTTCCTGAGAAGCTAATTGTGTACACTCTAAGTTGTGTGATTAGGGTAGAGGTATCCTTTTGGAGAATAAAGTCTTGGTCTTGACCAGACTTGAAACTTGCAAGGATCACTAAGCTGATACATGCAAAGGAAACCGGGACTTCGTCACTGGCTGTTTATACTCCAATCGGAGTTGTCGCTTAAGAAATAGACGCTTTACCTTAATCATGGCTGGTAATTTGATCACATTTGTAGAAAAAAAATATCAGGGATTGGGACTGGTTTTAATGAGACAATGTTACTTAATTAAATACATTTTTTTACCTTTTTTTTGTTAGGATTGCAGCCTCACACTAACCAAAATGCACATATTCTCAAATTTTAAGATCAGTAATTTTCATGTGTCTGAGACAGAAGGACTTTAAAAAAAATAGGAAAATGAATACGTTAAAATAAATAGAATAAAAACAGTCAAAAGGAGAAAATTCCTTGATGTGAAGTCAGATTTTAGGAATAATATTGGAAATTTATTGTATCTTCCTTCCCAAAAAAGTATAACCCCATCTTGGAAATATAATCCAGGGTTAAAAATACAAACTTTCCCATTGGTCAAAAATCAACCAATGGGAAGCCACTAAAAAGTGTCATGTGATGAGATCCTAGCTGGACGAGGGAGATTCGAATTCTGCCAATGGCCACTGACCTCACTGTGTGCTCTGGCCACTAGAGCGTGTCAGACAAAATTGCTGTGTCGGACAAACTTTGTACTATAAACCTGAAAAAAGAATTTTCTTCACCTCTTTATTTTAACAGACCTAATGGTGCTCTGCAACTACCAGCAATATAATACACGTCATACAAAGAAACCAAAGTCCTCCTATTGCATCTTCCAGCAAAATGAACATTATAAAAAAGAACAATGAATATTTGAACCCCTGTTAAACGGAACTGCTTCAAAAATGTAAGTCCCCTGTAGGAGTGTTGGTTTTTTTAAAATAAATTTTTTAAAAATAAAGAAAATAGGATTTATTTGATTTAAATCAAATTTTTTTTAAATTTAATAAAATCTAGGTTTTTCCATACATTACATTTTCTCAATTTTTTTTATTACTTAATTAGCAAACATCTGTGTTTTGTCAAATTAATTTCCTCTCATGTTATGAAACAAACAACCGGTCATCAACTTTGTCTTTTGATCTTCAACTGAAAACCATGAACTGGACGAGGGTTGGTGAACCATAGACTATGACAGAATGTTCTTGTACGAAACTGATGAAAAAGTCATGCGTTACTCGTTACATTGTAGACAACCCAGGGTTACCAAATTAACAATTTTTCAGCTAGGTATAGCTGATTTTTTTCCCCAATTTAGCCGATAAAGATCTACGATAGCCAAAAATCTAGCTGATTTAAAAAAAATAATGAGTAAGTTTAATAAGAGTAAACGTTTTATTTTCATTAATAATTTGTTCTGGTGTCTTAGTTATTTTATTTAATAAGTGAGCCTTAAATGAGTATATAAAACATTTTTAGCAATAAAGTTAGCTGGAAATGAAAATCTTTAGCCGATTTTAGCCATTTTCCAAGACAGTTTTAGCTATAAATAACAAACCATACTTGGCAACACTGAGACAACCACTAGAATCTCTCATTATTGCATCAGCCTGTGCAAACTTTCATTTTGCTAAGTTATTTGGACAGTTAAGATGTCATTGACCACAAGACTGGCCCCTTCTGGTAGAAAAAGGGATCCAATATGGCAGTACTTTGATAAAATTCCTTCCAAATCTGGCAAAGGATGAAGTCAAAAAAATGCAAACTTACTGGTAAACAAATTGTGATTTAAAAATGAAAATTGCAGAAGAGAGCTACGAAACTGGTGTCACAATTAAAAGACCGGTCATATAAAGCAGACTCAAAATACTACACTCTACAATACAGAAGATTGAGAAGTGACCTGATAGTATCAGGTTGACATCAAGAACCCTTTCATACTGGAACTCCCTTTCAGACAAAACAGTAAACTGTTTCTGTTACTGTTCAAAAACAAGCTAACAAAAGAAACTAGCTTACCACACAAATACAAACATTTCTAAAATATTCACACCTTAAATGCCAATTCCTATTATTCTGTTAGATGTATCTTCAGTTGGTACTCTTTATGATAACTTTAAATCGGTATGATTTAAATCAAACAACCCTGAAGGTGAGTATCCGGCCTAAAAAAGGCGTTTGAGGGATAGAAATGACTAACCTTTTTGTTTGTCTTT
>VCCN01002240.1:40482-67011 GCA_006491835.1 Architeuthis dux | reverse complement strand
ATAACATTTTTTAGGCAGCCATTTTTGTATCCTAAAATTTTGTCAGAAAACAGTAAATTTTTATTTCAAAAATTTAAATCACTCAGTTCTGTGTTGTAATTTATGAAAATGTTTTTTTTTCTTTTATATACACAAGAGTTTGCTCTTTTTCCTTTCCAACAGAAACAAGAAAAAACTTCAGAACAAGTTTTACATTTTTTAATTTGTTTTAAAAATTGGGTATCAAAGATTTTTCCAAAGTTGCGCAAAAAAGTGCGTGCACATACCTATTAATCACTCTGGATAGCAGGGTGTGGAATGCATTTTGTAATGTAACAATCCAGATTTTTATTCTGAGAAAATGGGTTATCTCGTCTTTTAGATTTTCAGGACATGAGAAATCCTGTACTCGACTCAAATTTAATATGCTTTGCAGACTTCCCGTCTAGCAAAATCATGTTCCTTGTCACCTCACATTTCCATCTTGGACTCATGATGATACACAGTCCAACACACCTCAATTTTGACCAGCCACACTCCACCACTCACCTCTTACTATAAGAAGACAAGCGCGATTTGATTCTTCGTCAATTCTCATTCTCTGCTAGTTGAATTCACGTCAGAATAGTCCAAGATCATTTGCGCTGTGTCACTGTCACTTTTTTAATCATTTCACTTTTTTTTACAAAGGACAATTTTTATTATTACTATTTTTCAATCTTTGTTCAGTCAGATTTGTCTTTTCGACAAATAGGACGTCTATAAATACTTACTTCTTCTCATCAGCTGAGAACTACTTTTTGTTATATTCTCCTGTAATAAATATACTTATTATTGAGAATTATTTTGTATTTCTTTATTCACATTGCATTTTGGTTACCATGTGCAAATTTGTATCCTTGCACATGCACATATTTCATTCTTTTTACTACTGCTGAAACAGACAGAGAAAGAGAGACCTTTCTTATATGCATTGTAACATTACCCCTTTTCTTTCTTTAGTCTCATCAGCACGCTATCTTGCTATCGGCAGTCAGACCCTAAGGCTTCTAGCCAGCCACTACTATTACTGCTACTACTACAGCCTCACTGTTAGAGATTACTACGCTACGCCCTCATCTTTGTTATTGTTTTTATACAGTAACTTTTTAATGGAGTCAGATATATAATTAATAAAGGAGCTAACGAGTTTAATAGTTAGTTTACTATTAAGACTTACTTTCATCTTAATTAGCTTTTCATTAACAGGTTTCCCTCCCTAATATATATGGAAACTGCACATCTACTTAATTAGTATATATTTATTTATTCTACATGCCTGGGAGTCGATGAGGGGTCAACTATTCTGTGAAGGGGTTGATTGTCTAAAAAAAGTTTGGGGGACCTCCTGAAATTAATTGATTGATTGGTGAGACCTTAGTTCAGAATTTCTGAGATAAACTGTAACTGATGAATAGTTACTGTTTAAGATTTTGAGAAGGGTCATTAGCATTCAAAGAGGTTTTTGGAAAATCAAACTCCTCGTTAGTTCACACAACATTTTGGTCATCCATTCTATGACCTTCTTCAGGTGTACTATCTGTATTTAAAGAGTAACGGTAGCAAACAGAATTTAAAAAAATCTTTTTATAACAACAACACTTATAACATAGGTTGCCAATGTTTTTCACTTATTTCTTTATCAGGTCAGGACTTCCATACTGTGTCCCTGTTGAGCAGTGAAAGCCACATAGAGTTGAATTCCACACTGGTCTGACTTTTAAAATATATATAGCCAATAAGTTGATATATACTGATTTTTTGAGTTTTCTCACTCTACAATGGTGTTCCCTGTCTATAATCTGGACTTCTTCCCAGAGAGGGTAGTGTTCACCTTTCTCTCTCTCTAGATGTGGTCCACCATACCAGACTTTTCTGCTTCACTTTTGGTTATGGCTTTTTTATGTTCTTCAAGTCTGACTTTGAGAGGGCGTCTAGTTTCCCCTTTGTAATTTTCTCTGTATTTACATGGAATATTATAAATGCAGTAATTGGTCAGACTCGTATCACATGACGGTCCAACTCTAGTGAGCAGGTCATGAAGTGTGGAAAAACTGCTATAAGTAACCCGGATGTTTTAGCGACTACAAATTCTTTGTATTCACCCTGCTGTCCCTTTTTTGTATGGGATTTTGGCAGTACCAATAAATTTGGTACCTTTAGTGCTGCCCCTTTCTCCTTTAGTGCTCCTCAGAGGTAAAATACTATGGCCCCACCATGTTGATGCACAAGCGAGTGTAGGCCAAGAATAGAACAATGAGGATTCATTACACCCTACTTAACACGTTCAGCTCCAAATGACATTAATTAAAGTTTTCACTACTTCACCCGTTGTGCCCCCAATAACAGTAATTAACGTCCCCTTTTTTGAAATTCAATTAAAGACTAAATAGCATCACTGGGAAACAGGTATGAGTCAAAGCAGTATGTGTGGGACAAAATAAAGACAGGTCTGGTTAGTCACTCAATAGAAACCGTCACATGACCAACGTTTTTTGGCAGTATTCCATGTTGGGGGTGATCAATTAAAAAATTGTTAAAAAAGGGTGATCAATGAATAAGTTAACTTTCTCTCCTATTACAAAATTTTTTTTTTTTTAAAACCAAGCATGAACACTGCCAGACACAAACTAAGGGACCAATTTAGCATAAACTTACATTGTAAATTGAACTCTGATTAAAAGCCAAATTTAAAAAAAAAAAAAAGAGTTTTTTTCTAGACATAATAAGGAGTGAATGTTTAAATTCAGCCCTCTAGCTCCATTGGTGCGGCCTGTACACATGACACATACATAGATAACCAGCCAGAACAACTTAAAAACTGAAGAAGCCTATGTTAATGTTGATTATATTGATATTAACATTTCTAATAATAGCTTTACTGATACTACCAGTACAGAAAAAAGAGTTTAAAGGTTAGATTTGAACTTTTGCAGACTGTCGAAGTTTCCAGAGCTCGGAAGGCAAAGCAGCCGGTGCATTTAACCAGGATTCCATGTGACAAAAGGGACATGAGTTTGAGTCTCACTAGGAGCATCTTCTTCATTTTGATCCATGCTGTTAACTCACTGCCGTAGATCGATGGCCTGAGTTAAGTTATGATAAAAAGCAACTAAAAATTTGAGATGAAGAGAAATAGTAGTCAAAAATTAATAAGCAATCTAGGTGTTTTAAAGGAGTGTAGCCAGAGTTGTATTTGTTCATATTTTTTTATAGAGAACAACTCTTGCTGGAATACTGTAAGCATTATGTACAATATAGGTCCATAAGTAGGCAATATTAGATCCATGGATTGAAAGGTAACATATAACAAGTCTGTTTAGTCACTCAATAGAAACCGTTTTTTGGGCAGTAATCACTAAAGAAAATCTCAATTTTCAAAAAACAAGTGGACACAAACCAGGAATCAATTTAGCATAAACTTACATTGTAAACTGAACCCCCTCTAAAAACGTTTTTCTAGACATAATAAGGAGTAAATGTTTGGCAGTACGCCATGAAGATTGTTCTTGTAAAGAGTTTCAACAAACACAACACCAGCTGCAGTTGCCCGTGAACCTGATTGATGTGTATGGTCTGTTACAAACTTTGCATGGATTGCCTTTTCCACCATTAACTGTTCTTCTAGCTGTTATAACATACAGTCTTGGAGCCTGGAGGTATTTGCTGAGGCTGTTTTGTTTTCGGATATGGCATTCAATAATGCACTGTTATCCGTATATGTTTTGCGGTCTTTTATGCTTTTATGATATGAGGTAATTGCTCTATCACGGCTTTTACTGCTTCATATCTACAATATCTTGTTACACTTTAAGTGTAAGATTTAAGTGTCTGTCAGAGTTCTTTGTTGACCATGATGCTTTCAAAGAGTGCGTGCCGTTTGGGACTGGTCACTAGAAACTTGTAGAGGCTCTGAATAGTTGCTAAAGCATTGCTGAATGATTCAGTATCTGTTATTGTATAGCAGGATTTAAGAGGTGTCCATAGACATAGATGGACATAGATGGCAAGTAGAGAACACCCCTTCATTCTTGTTGCCAAACCTCTATGAACACCGCTCATATTTGCTCCACCATTAAAACATTCTCAAATAATTTTGCCAGGTTTCAGCTCCGGCTTCCTGAGTAAATTTTTGACTAACTCACAGAGGACACTTTCTTCAGTGGAAGGTGTTGTATAAAATATGATGAAAGATTTCCTGGTTTCTCCTTCATATTGCCACTCGCTCAACCCTGCTGATGTCTGATGTTTCATCAACGATAATGAAATATCCGGAACACTTTTTCACATCATTTGCTATGCTGCCTCAGCCATGATATCAAGAATCCCCTTTTGGACAATAGGTGAGGTCCACTGCATATGTGCATCCAGCTAACTTTTCAGTTTTTTCTCCTAGCCAAGGAATATCCATGAACTGAAGATGTAGATGTCCCAAAAAGTTACCACGGTTAATATCGGAAACTTTGTCTAAGTTACTGTGGTCTTCTTCATGGGCTTTTGTTTGGCATTGAACAACAGAGTTTTGATAAAAACTTTCAAGTACTCTTGGTTCCGTGCCACTTGCTGAATGTGTATAGTATTTAGTTGACCTAACATTGATTGTTTGTGCTTTGTGTTCACTCGATAATCTATCTACTTCATCATGATCAGCACTTTTCGCATGCTTTGTAAGCCAATGTGTCTTTTTCCAGTTTTCGAAAGTAAAAATGATACTATGCATAAACACCTTACAAGTGTAACACAAAGCTTTTTGACTTGTAATCAAAGTATATTTGCTTGCTGCATTCTGCATCTTACACACAAGATTCAATATCAACTACTAAGTAGGTTACTAGAATAGATAAATTCAAATAAAAAGGTAATAGCATAATTTTGTGCGTAACTTAATTTCTTTTAAAGAAGATTTTAGGAATTATTTTGATTTATTCATTTTTAACTTCTAGAAGTATTTAAAATAATTATTTACTTAAAATCAACCATAATTTATTTATTTAATGATTAACACCACTTATTTTATACTTTGATTTAAATTTAATTTATCTTTTTAAACGGCTACAAAATAAAGGCAGGAAAGACTGTTAAAAATAGAAACACACACATATGTGAATTACCTTCATAAATAACGCAGATAGGGTGAGAAAGAAAGGCAGCATTCGACCTTCCCCACCCAACCCCAAAATGCCACTAATGTCGTTTAAAGGGGAGACGAAACATAACTTCCGACCTTCCCCAACCCCGTCACGTAGAAAGGGAAACTGTAAAATTGTTACACCAACTGTAAAAATGAAATGAATTAGACAAAAACATTTCAGTAGTCAAGACTCGCTTCTAATAAGGACTTGACAGTATATATGAAATTGATATATTGTTATTTTTCACGGCATGGGTATGTAGCGGAGTTGTCCCCCGTGATTAAGGGTTGGTTTCCTGATCCCACACACGGCCTCGTAACAACGGCCAATGAGTGGCCAGCAATTAATCATGTGACAGGCGCAAGATTTGAATCAACCTCCTTTTTCTCCAATCTTCGAAAACGAAGGGATGTGTTTTTCAAGGTTCTGTTCCAATTTGAATTATGCCCGTCCGACACATATGGGATGGGCAGAGGACCCCAGAACAAAGTAAGCAAATACCCGTTACACACATTTTTGCTATATCTTAATACACAAAACAAATCTTTTACACACATTTTTAATATGCTGAACTATTTCACACGCCAAACGAATAGATCCAAACAAAGGACTCTTACATATTTACACACACACTCAGACAATGGACTTTTAAATATGCACACACGCAAAAACTAGATTTCAACCAGTAAATAAATAAAAATGCTTGTCTCTTTCAAAATTGCCTTTTGTCTTTCGTCCATCTCTCGTTAATTCCTTTTCAACCATTGATCGCTAAGAAAATGGAGTCACTTTTTATCACCAGTATTATGGAGAAACAAAGCTTTCACGCCGGCACGCCACAAAATAATTACTCACCACAAGAAGGCCCAATTCTCATACAATAGATTCGGCTTCTTCTTCACAACAAATTCCAGGTGCGGCCACCAGCAGGACCCTCCATACTAGTTGTGATATGAATTTTAATTAATGTTTGCTAATTTGCCATTATTGTTAATTTATTAATCTTTTTGCTTTCTCTGATTGATTTTTTCTTCTTCTTGTTTGCCTGATCCCCCCCCCCCCGTCTTGTACGCCAATGTGTATGCGTGATAGATAGATAACAAGCCAGCCAGACCAATTTAAAAACTGAAGAAACCTATGTTGATAATTTTGGTTCACGGTTTCTAACAAGGTGCGAATTTTAAAAAACGGGTGATTAATTAATGTTGTTTGGTGTTCAAAGCAAGAACTTTAATTTACGTTCTTTGGTGCTGAACATGTTAAGCAGGCTGTAATGAATATTGCGATAAGGTTAACTTAAATACCATTTTATGAGATAAATACCATGCTGTAATGAATATTGCAATAAGGTTAACTTAAATATCATTTTATGAGATAAATACCATGCTGTAATGAATATTGCAATAAGGTTAACTTAAATACCATTTTATGAGATAAATACCATGCTGTAATGAATATTGTGATAAAGTTAACTTAAATACCATTTTATAAAAGTGTTTCTAGGTTACAGTTTTAAAAAACATGCAGCTAAAAACGGTTTTCACACAAAAATGATTTTTTTTGTAGAAAACAGCAACTATGGTAAGTTTTACATCCTTTTACTTTTCAACAAAGCCTATGTAGTATTATTGTGTTGTCTAGCCACTCGATTTTATGTGGCTGTTGACCTATGTTCCCATTGCTCCTCCAGTTATCAAATCATTCAACAACTCTAAGGTTATCTATTTCTTGACAATGAAAGATTACTGACAGCTTTGAAAAGAAAATTATTTATCAGTTCTTGTTTTAACCTTATAAAACACATTAAATAGAACAAGCTGAAAACCCGCCCTAGTTCCTGTGGAAGGCCTATATGGGGCCTCTGGCCCCAATAACAAATCAAAACTAATAATCAGATCATTATTATCAGGGTAAGTATGAATGGAGACCCCACACTAATATTTTTCTTTGGAATTTTCAATAACTTGCTAAAACATACCTAAGGATCCCATTAGTACACACAGAAAATTTCAAGGGGATATGTTGTGTGGTTGCTGAGTTATGCTGCCACATACAGACAGACATTTGGTGAATTATAGTAGAATATCATTACAGAAAAATTGTTTTAAAATGAGATATACAAAAAACTAAACTAAGCAGAGCCCACACTAATATTTTCAAAAAATAATGTGCTAGAAACACACCTAAGGGTCCCATTAGTACAGACAATAAATTTCAAAGGGATACATTGTGTGTTTGCCTAGTAATGCTGTAACATACAGATAGACATTTGATGAATTATAGTAGGATATGATTACGGAAAGATTGTTTTAAAATGAGATATACAAAAAACTAAACTAAGCAGAGCTATAATGAACAGATACATTTTACAGTATGTTACATATGGAAGGTAACACTTTGCTCAAATTGAAAAAAAAAAAGAAGTTACCGGTTGATTTATGTACCATTTGAGGGGAATGCCTGATTTAGAGTGATGGTTAACAAGCTAGAAAATTATTTATCATTACTACTGTCTGTAATTTTAAAACTGTGGTCAACTAGTGTAGTGAGTTTGATTCTCACAGATACCTCACTGTTGTAACCTTGTGTCAAACTAAGCTAAGTTTAGTAAATATAAAGGTATCTTGCCATGGGGTAATGTTCATCTGACTGGTCTCACATATCATTACTACTGAGTATTGAGTTTGATCCTCACTGGGTGCCCTATACTTGCTAAGCTTTGTGAAGAGGGTGTGCTTTGCTGTGGGGTAATGGTCTTCAAGCCGGTATCACAGATGATTGAACTGTTAAGATAAGATGGACATATTTTGCTATCACACTGAATAGAGAATTGAGGAGACTTGCTGTCATTTGATCAACAGTCTCTACTTATAATTATTACATCCTTATGGTGAACTCACCAGGAAGCTAGAGGCGCCCTTTTGGCTAAGATCAAAGTGTAGTATCTGTTCTTCGAAACCGCCATGGCCTCGAAGTTCGGAGAAACACGGCCCTTCGGGTGTCCTGTGGCATGCTCGGGTATATTCGGATACCTGGGAGAAGTTGCACAGGATATCTTAGTCAGCTGGTCGTGATCCCCATTAGCACACTTGGGATCCGTCCTCACCCCTAACCCTATCCCGGTCCTCGTGTCATTTGTCTCAGTGACAGGGATTTGGGATTCTCCCCTCTCAGGTCTCTAGGCACGGGGACATGGGATCTCCACCTCCACCCACCTCCAGCATGTCAAATTTGCCGCCGTGGGGAGGTGAATAAAGAAAGGCCTTTTGGCTAAGATCAAAGTGTAGTATCTGTTCTTCGAAACCGCCATGGCCTCGAAGTTCGGAGAAACACGGCCCGTATGGGGTCCTGTGGCATGCTCGGGTATCTTCAGATACCTGGGAGAAGTTGCGCAGGATATCTTAGTCAGTTGGTTGCGATCCCCATTAGCACACTCGGGATCCGTCCTGAGGAGCTTTTGGACCCATCCCGGTCCTCGTGTCATTTGTCTCACTGACAGGGATTTGGGATCTCCAACCCCACATTAAAAAGACTTCATGTCAAATTTTCCGCCGTGGGAAGGCGAATAAAGAAAGACCTTTTGGCTAAGTTCAAAGTGTAGTATCTGTTCTTCGAAACAGCCATGGCCTCGAAGTTCGGAGAAACATGGCCCTTCGAGGGTCCTGTGGCATGCTCGGGTATCGTCCTATGAGAAGTTGCGCAGTATATCTTGGCTGTGGCTAGGATCAAAGTGGAGTAGCTGTGCTTTGAAACCGCCATGGCCTCGAAGTTCAGATCATCATTAGCATGCTCAGGATTCGTCCTGAGAAGCTTTTGGGACCCCCCACCCTTTATCCCTCGTGGCATTTGTCTCAGTGACAGGGATTTGGGATTCTCCCCCCCTCCTCAAATCTCTAGTCACGGGGACATGGGATCCCCCCCCTACTGAATCCGGCATTAAATGACCCACCAAGGGTCGATGTGCCGTTAAACAAAACAATCAATCAATCAAAAAAACCAGGAAGTGAAAACCAAGCAGTTTTCATTCCAGTAAAATGTGGAATAGGAGTGGTTAAATTGGATGTCTGTAATTTTAAACCTTTTAGGACATAGTGTCTAAAATTAGTGAATTCGCTTAAACACATACATTTTGGAAAAGAAAACAACCCAAAACTGTGATCAAACCTTACAGAATCCAATGCTATAAGCAAAATAAATAAAAACAAAACAATGTCCCAAATAAAAGCTTAAAACAATAACAACCAAAAGAGAATTAGCTCCACCAACAGAGACATAGATGGGGGGGGGGGTGCTATTTGACCCCTCCGTCCGGCCACACAAAAGCTTTATAAATAGTTCACTGGCATTTCTACTGACAAATCGCACTAAATGTTGAAGGGGGCCTCTCAATGAGCCAAGCTCCCCGGGCCTCTAATACCTCCCAAATCTCTAGCTACGCCCCTGTCCACCAACGTTTAATAACCTTGCTCAAGTGTACTGAAGAAAGTTTTTTTTCTTTTTTTTTTGACAACCGGTTTCTTATCAATTGTAGACATTAACCTGCATATGCAATTATTTAGAGGTAGTATGATCTGTTCAAATTTCCATGGTACGTCTTTGCAAATTAGGAATAAAAACAAAGTATTTTTGTTTCAATTTCTAAGAGGAGGTGTTGTTACTATTTAAGTTGATAAACATCAGAAAGCTGAAATTTGTGGAGAGACTTTGAAATCAGGTATGGCTGATCACGTATGGAGAGAAAAGGGGAAACATCAACCCCTATGGAATGAAGTCCCAACTCAACACTTATTGGAGCTTCTAATTAGAAAATAACAACAAAAAAATGTTATTCTTGTTGACATCTTTATTTTTTGATTAGCAGGACGTGTTTTAATTCGTTCCATTTCTGGAAAGCCGATGATAATCAGATAATTTTCATGATTACTTGATGTTTGATGATTTTCTGTGTTAGTATCACTTGTTGTATGTTTATCACCTATCAATACAAAATCTAAGTAGATGTTAAATATGATTGGTGATTCCATTCTGCCCTGACGACATCCAGTAGATGTTTGAAAAAAAAGCTAGTAATTATTTTTCTTTCATTTGCTATACAGCCAGATAATACAACAAATATGTCTGACATTTCAGTAATAGTATTATTTTGTTTTCATTTTGATCTTTGTGCAGCGGATATGACTTCAGTTTCAATTACTATCATATTTATATGTGGTATGTGTCACATAGATACCACACTCATTAATTACTGTGTTAAAATAATAATCCCAATTAATGGTGATAATTGGCTAAAATCGCTAAGCTAACCCAATATACATAGATGTTTTTGGACTGTTGTCCTCGCCTTTGACCTTCATTTGAACACAATGTTTTTGGACTGTTGTCCTCGCCTTTGACCTTCATTTGAACACAATGTTTCGGCCGTTCTACCCTACAGCCTTCTTCAGATGGGTGTTGTAAATGGAGAGGGTTTGGAATGTTGGGAAGAGGGGCCCCGTTCGAAGCGTTGGGGCAGAATGTCCTTTTGCTGTTTATTTTCGGGTGGGAGGGATCCCTAGTTCATATGTTGATGTCCATTTTTGGTGTTATAGAGGCATTTTTTGAAAGGGTTATTCAGTTGTTTATATAAGTTGAGGGCAGTATAGTACTATAGTAATAGAGCAAGTGAAGCGTCACTGAATCTAAATTGCTAGCTTGGAAGCATTTAGCGCAGGGCCCTTGAAATTACGGGGCCTATGGCATATCCTACTCTTGCTGCATAGTTAATCCAGCACTGGCTCTTAGCCGTATCAATATTTTTACATTTCCTATCAATTGTAGATATTGACATTGAATTTGTGTCCTTTTGTACCTGAAAACTGAGCTTGTGCGAAGGCTGGACTATGAACGATATGCACGTATTCTCCTGAGTAAATAGATTAAGTTAGTGATCGCGGAGTTTAAAGTCCTAAATTATCACGTTTTTTTTGGTCAGGGCACTTGGTCAGTTACAACAAAATACTAAGCAGATATCAAATCTAAAAAAATACTTTTCAGAGTCCTTTTCTTTCCGACCATATCAACATTTTGTGCTGCCGACTGTGTGGTGAAATAAATACACCCAGGGCTGGCCCTAGGTACCGGCAACCCGAGCAATCACCCAGCGGGGTGCCTGTCTTGTGTCTGAGATAGTAGGACTTTCAAAATTCAAATGGAAAAATGGGAAAATGAATAAATTAAACAATAAAAATAGTCAAAATAAGGAAATTCGCTGAGTTGAAGTCAGATTTTTCAGGAATATCTGGCAAATGACCAACAACAAGTTCAGTCAGGCTTTAAAGGTTAAACCCTAGGGCCAGCTGCTCTGAATACACAAACATCTAGAGTTAAAATATAGTTAATGGTGTGTTTTACTTTTGGGTTTTTTTTACATTTTATTTTTTATTAGATTTTATTGTGACCTAGTATTTTGTTGTAGTTGACTGAACCTCTCTTATAGTAGGGTTGGCAGATCTGTTTGAATGTAGTGAACGGGTTTTCTTCACACCTACAGACGTAAGAAAGTTAACCAATATAAACCCAAATACGGCAATGGGACCGCATGAGATTCAAAGAGTGCTCAAAGAATCTGTGGAAGTTTTGTATTTTCCATTGTATTGTATTCTGAGGCAATCTTTAGACCAGGGTGAATTTCCAGAAATATGTCAAATGTCAAATGTCACACCTATATTTAAAACGGGTGACAAAGCAGTAACTGGTAATTATAGACTGGTGACTTTGACCTTGCAAGTGTGTAAGATCTGTGAGAAACTCGGGAATAAAGGAATTGTTAAATTCATCGAGAATAAGGGTATATTGTATGATGAACAACATGGCTTTAGAGGGGGGAGGTCTTGTCTAACGAATCTACTTACTGCACTCAAAGAGTGGGCAAAATTGTATGATGGGGGGTGTTCCTTTTGATACGTTATACCTAGATTTTTAAAAAACCTTTGACTCTGTTCCTCATTGTAGACTGATTTACAAACTGCAAAGATGTGGCATAGCTGGCAAACTAACTTGTTGGGTGGAAGACTTCCTGCGAGGTAGGAAACCGAGAGTCTGTGTGAATGGTTCTAAATCTGAGTGGAGGTGTGTAAGTAGTGGTGTGCCACAGGAGTCAGTACTTGGACCAGTACTATTTTTAATATTTATTAATGATCTACCAGATACAATATCTATAAAATGTAAAACTTTTGCAGACGACACCAAATTGTACCATCCAGTCTTGTCACCTGCGGACCAAGTAAGAGTACAGGAGGACCTAGATCAATTAATGCTATGGTCAAGAGAATGGTTAGTAGCTTTTAATGAAGATAAATGTAAGGTGTTACACGTAGGAAATAGAAATCCGTGTTACGATTACTGTATGAACGGAAATATACTAGATATTGTAAATGATGAAAAGGATCTTGGTATCATAGTAATTGATGAACTATCATTCCAAATAGATTGCCAGTGCTGCTACTAAGGCGAACAGGGTGCTATGGCTGATTAAGCATACCTTTTCATATATAGACAAGGACTCGTTCCTTATACTATATAAGACGTATGTCTGTCCACACCTAGAGTACTGTGCACATCCCTGGTCACTGTACTTGAAGAGAGATAAAAAAAATCTTTTAGAAAAAGTCCAGAGACGAGCCACTAAGTTAATACCGGAATTAAAAAGTACGAGTTATGAGGATAGGCTAAAAGTGTTAGAAAATAGGAGGGATCAGGGAAACAATAGAAATGTTTAAGATCATTTAGAAGTAGTAAACCCTGATGTATTTTTTACTAGAGGGGGTACAAGGGACTGAGAGGTCACATATATACAGTAGAAGCAAATAGAAGTAGATTGAATATCAGAAAATTCTTTTTTTAGCAATAGAGTGGTAGGACTTTGGAATAGATTACCGGAATATGTAGTGCTATCAATAGATGTAAATGATTTTAAGAAGAATTATGATGTTTATTACACCACCGCAAAGGTTTAAGACCCTAGATATTGTGTAAATATGATTGTTATGTGTGCTTGTATATACAATTTATATACTTTGTTTCACACTAAAAATAAAATGTCATTCATAAACATAATTTCTTAAGAATTTGTATTGTTCTTAACGGTTTGGTTTGGCCTTGGAAGATGAATTCTTCGATATTTGTAGAAATTGAGTAGTTTGGGTCACCATTGGAATGAATTGTATGTATCTTTTTGTGATAATTTGTGACCCCAAACTACGAGATTGCTGATATATTTTTAAAAAAAAATAATTAAACATGTTTTTAAAAAAAATAATTAAGCATGTTTTGTTTTTTAAAATAATTAAACAAGTTTATTTTATAAATAATTAAACAATTTTTTTGCGGGAACAAATCTGACCAAAATACTCTCTAGCTAAAACCCAACTTAAAAAAAAAAAAAAAAATTGATTGCATAAATAAGATTATTTCAATTTAAGAAACTGAAATTACATTACTCATTATAATAATCATGTGAATTTAGATTCTCGACCATCACGAGGATTTGAAATGACTAAGTAAAATATAAAAACCACGTGTTCTCCTAGGAAAAGATTTTATGAGTCCAAAGGTGATGAAGAAGAAGAAGAAGAAGAAGAAAGAACAAGGAAGGAAAAAAGGGATAAGAGCGACGTCACATGATGTTATATTTGGCTCACGAGATTTCGATATAAAAACAACCCAAGCTCATCTAAAAGCTTACATTGGTGTTGTAGGCCTACAATTTGTGTGTAGTCTTCTTTCATTCCAACGATTAACGTAAGTGCCCTTTTCTGTATTTACTTATTTCCAGTGGGTAACTAATTAATTTCCGTAAAAGTGGTTTTCTTTCTTTATTGGGATAAAAACCGATTAGTGGTGCTTTGGAAAGTAAACCTGTAAGAAAAAAAAAAAAAGGATAGTTGTAAAAAGCTGGTGTTTTTTCTATTGTTTGGTGATCGGTCGATCGACTAGATTTTTATTGTTTGTTCGTATAAAACCGTTTTATACATATTTCTTAAAAAAACAATCGTTTTATTAAAACGATTGGTTTTAAGAAATAATCATGGACAAGAAAACATTGATTTTCTTTTTAAATGGGATTTTTTCCGGTTCGATACGAGAAAGAGAGAAGATATCTGGCACTGCCACTTATAAAATATCTTTTTAAAGCAATAAGGTAAAAATGATTTCACGATGTATGTTTTTGTTTTCCCCCTCAAGCAAAACGACTTTTATAATGACGTTTGCCTTACAAAAAACGACAAACGTACAATAACATCTCTTTTTAATTTTCATTTAACCCGTACACTCTCAAAGTAAATATCCTGTATGTGCTTTCATAATGCGAAATGGACAACTCTGGGTATCGTTAAGTTTAGGATACTAAAAAAACAAATCCATGAACTTTAAATTCAAAGCTTCAATTAGATTAACTACAAACACTAATAATCATTAACCGGGTCCCCATATTTAAAAAACAAAAAAAAACAAGGGAGATAACTCTAAATTCTTATAAAAGCGAGGAAAATTGCTATTTAATTTGGGAGCGTGAGAAAAAAAGATCGGTTAGAAAGTTTTTAACTTAAAAACATTTTACAAAAAAAATAAAATAAATTGCTGTTTATTTCACTTAAAATAATTTGTCACGCGTGGCATTTGAGCGTGAAAAAAAAAACAAACACACCAAAAAAAAAAAAAAGAAAGCAAAGGTCAGTTAAAAACATTTTACAAAACAAGAAATCACCACTTGTGTTTAAATTGGACTAGTTTTTACCTTCATCCTAAATGTTAGTTGTTTTTAGTGGCCCGGATTAATAAGTTGTATTAAAAACAAGTAAAATTAGGATGAAGGTAAAAAAACCCAAATCAAATTTTAATAAAGAGTGGTTACAATACTTCATCCAATTAATAATAAAGATTGATTAACAAGAAATCAGTTACGCGAGAAAAATTGCTGATTTTGAGTTTTTCTCCCTTGTTTTTATATGGGAGGTGCGTAAACTGCATGAACACCAAAGAACATTATTGTAAAATGTTTGAAAATCGCCCTGATCTTCTGCTTAATTTTAGTACATTTTAATCGGCCCCGTCCGTGTTTTTAAAGTTGGTAAATTCGATTTTTTAAAAACAAAAACAAACTTTAATGTAGGATTTCTCAAAAATACCGATGTCAACATAAAAACAGGTTTCTCTCAATAACACACGCACGCCAATAAATAAATAAATATCTACGCATTAAAAAGCTTCACATTTACGATCGTTTATTTATTGGAAAACAGTAAAAAAAATTTTAAAAAATGCCAATTATAAATTTGGGGTGTCGGTCATTCGTAATTAATTGTTAATTACCCACCAAAAAGAATTCCTGAATTATGTTTTCATGCATTTTCTTTTTAGCTTTGAAGTTTTTGTGCCGTTTTTTTCCCATTTTGAACATATCTCCTCGCCAGTATGTATTTATTTTTAATAAATTCAATTAACACCAGTTCAATTCACTGTTAACAATCGTTTTGTTTGTTACTGCGTTTTTTGAGGGTTTTTTTTTGTGTACTTCAAGTACACACAAAACAATGCTAAAAAGAATAAAAAACACACTAACAAACAATGATTGTAACTACTAACACTCAATTGAACTCGGTGTTGCCAACTCAAAAAATATTTTCGCGCTAGTTTGATTGCCAAAAAGCGCTAAACTTTTTTTAAATGGCCCCAAACCACAAAAAATAGCCAGGAAATCGTAAAAAACGGCCAGAATGCTTTAGGCGGAAACGCGCTAATTTAGCGCTTTTTGCACGTTCAAAACAAGAAACGCGTTAAATTGACAACACTGATTGAACTGGTGTTAATTGAAGTCTGGCTATGAGAGATGTTCAAAAAGGGAAAGTACTTTAGATTTAATTTCTCACGGTCTCATTTTGTAGCTGAAATTTACAAAGCATTTGCTGTTTCAGTATTTCCTCTCTTTTGTAAAAGTAAAACATAAATCTATTTGGATTAGTCAGTCAGTTCCATATTTTTTAAACTAGCAGTGATACCCGGCATTGTCTGGGAAAAACATAACTTCAAATTTAACAACACAGTGAAAAATGCTATTTCTTTTTAGGCAACACAACAAATGGAAAAAAGATTATTTACACAGAGCTAATTCTTTACTTCCGATCTTAGTTAAATTGTGATTTAAAAAAAAACAGTGCTGCATCTAAAAAAAATAAATCAACATAATATTACTACTACTAGTGTATATAAAAACATCAACAAATACTGCGATCGGGAGGGGGGAATGGGTGGGTAAGTCTACATGGTTAGATTTGATCTTCTGCCAGCCGTAAGGTTCTTGTAGCTCAAGCGGCAGAGCAGCAGGTATGGATAACCAGGCTTCTCGAGGCAAAGTGGATTAACCTTTATTTCCGATCTGCACTGTTTACTAACAGACAGTCTGAGTAGTTGCAATGAAGTACTAGTAAACAATTTGCAATCTTTTTTTATGTTGGTAAATGGGAAAGCAACTCTTACTTGGTGAATTATAAGAATAATAAATTACAAAAGTTCATTTATTGACAATAAATTGTCTACAGCAGATAATAGTGTCTAATCCAATAAATGAAATTCATAGTGCCAAAGTCTGACGTCATCAGCCTACATCCGGCTCCTGATTGTATTAAAAAATTCTCATTATTTCGACTGAAATTTTGCGTAGTTTGTAAGTATAGGACAGCCAGTTTATACTGAATTAGACATTTTATGGATATTTGTTTTCATTCGTTTTATCCCTCCAGAAGTGCTAGCAGACAATGTTTACGCTTAAAAAAAAAAAAATGAAAACTGGAGTAACGTGATAATTAGCATATTAGCCCTAATAAAATTTTTATTTTTTATTTTTGAATGAATTTTGTTATGAAAAGGGTATTTTGTAAGAAGAACATATGGAAATATTTTAAAAGTGAAATGTTATTTTAATACAACCTGGAGCCGGATGTAGGCTGATGCCAGGCTTTGGCACTAATAGTGTGCCAAAGCCTGGCATCAGCCTACATCCAGCCCCAGATTGTATTAAAATAACATTTCACTTTTAAAATATTTCCGTCAGCAAAAAACTTTATGAAAAACAAACTCTTGTACATATGTCTTCCATAAGCCATTGAACATGCCATGCATGTTTTGGTACTTGGTTTTAATATTGGCCTTCAATGTTGTTTGTATGCACAGTGGCATAATTTGAATAAACAAAGCTAATATGATTTACTACAGCATGATTCTGTAGCCCATTTGTATGTATTGCATTCATCGGTAATTATTGTTGGGCGATCTTTCGTTTTATGTCTGTAATTTCAAGAATAGTTTAATTCAACGAAAGTGGGAGTTGCTTCCCCATTTACCGACCTAAAATGAAAGATCACCCAAAAATTAATGGTTAAAAAAAGAAAACTTAGAATCCAAGTCCACATGATTTAAAAAAAAAATTCTTTTGCATTAAACAGGACGTTTAAAAACTGATACTCTCAGATTTGTGAAAGATCAAATTTAGCAATCAATACTCTTCACTGAATGTATAATGCCACCTATGACATATGGATGTAAAACATGGAAGCTAACTAAATCACTTGAAAACAAAGTCAGAATCACAAAGAGCAAGATTAGGAATAATACTAAGAGATGGGAAAAGATCAACATTGATCAGAGTGGACCAAAGTGAAACTTATGATGATGATGATGATGATTCTTCACTGATGTTTGAGTGAAAATTATAGTATAAATGCTGCTTTTGTGTAGTTAAACAAGGGAGATCATTGTTTTTACAAGTACATCTTGACTGTAGAGAGGACTGACAGACCTGGGTGATGCAATGTTTTGCCAAAAAACTCTGCACATGTCGTGAAGAATCACTCTCTTGGACATTGTGAATGTGACGGTCACACAGTACATAAACTCACTCGTGTCTGTTCACACACGTACAATAAAGTCCCCTCTGATTGGTTGCCAAGTTACATCAAGGCTGCACAATTGGTTCTCAAGATATTCAAAATGGCTGGATACTTTCTGAACAGAACTCTTAATCATTGTATTCTGAAATACAAACATATATAGATGATAAATTTATATTTTTTTTGTGTAGTTGAGAATATTTTTTTTGAAGGCTGTGTTTTAATAATTTTTCAATTGCACTGTACTTAAGAAATATCAAAAACATTATGTTGCACTACATTTTCTTGTTTATGTTCAACACATTTTCAAAAAAAATATTTAAAGGAGATTACTCTTTGATTAGGAGTTAATAGTTATCTCCCTTGACCAATGTTACCGGCAGAAAATATACCAAATTATATAAGTAGACTAGCTTTGACCTTTTAAAGTTTTTTTGTATTTTATACACTAGTTACTCCTAACTTTCTGCAACTCATTTGTCCTTTTGCTTTGGTTTTGTTAAACTACTACAGATTTTGGGAATAATAATGATTTATAGTTTTGAAAAATTTTATTCATATATGAAAAAAAAATCATTTTTTATTATAGAATATATAGGGAACATTGCTACTGATATGTGATGGCTTAATTTTGTACAATTTGTGTTTCTGAGAGATCATAGCCCGAATGCCGAAGAATGGATCGGCCAAAACACCACAACACAAATAACAAGGAGTTCAATCTTCTGAAGAACCATTTGAATATCAATAATGTACTTTGGCGCACAAACAATGACAATGCAATGTCTTGAATAAGTGAGGATATGATCGCTCGGAAACACATTGTCCAAAGTTAAGCCATCACATATCAGTAGCAATGTTCCATCTGAGATTAAGCAGGCGGTGTGCGCAAAAATTGTTGTGCAATTTTTTCTTCTGTGACTAAACTATGTGCGCACTGAATGTTCGTGAGCTTTCGGTATAGCAGTTTGTACTACTTTTTTTTTTCTTTTTTTTTTTTTTTTTTTTTTTTTTTTTTTTTTTTTTCATGCTTTAACTTTAAACAAATTTGCAGTTTTTTAGCGCTTCGCATCCATTGCTTCTTTTGAATTCATTGTAGTGAATCAATATTTTTTTTCAATAAAAACTCTGTAAGTTATCTACGAATCTTTATAAACTAGTTAATCTCTTAGCTAACTGTTTTAATTATTTTCAAAAAGTATAATTATCATCATAAGTATAATTATTAATTACTACATTATTTTAGGTAACTAACCTTTTGTGCACATTAATTAAACGTGTGTCGGCGAGCACAGCTCAGGAAACTATGATCAGCAGCTGATCTAGTATTCAATGACACATTTTACAAATATGACTAGGCAATAATTGGCAAAGTAATCCTGATATATTCGGAGCATGATGACCCTTGTATGTGGTATCTGCTGATGTCTCCCAATGATCACTGTTCGGAACTTTACATCTCAACAAAGTTGTTTCAGTGACAAGAGAGAAAAAGCCCACAGTTATGGCTATGCTTGGTTGGTAGGTGAATGTTATGCAACGCTGCCTTTATTTATCACATAGACAGGCATGTCCAATAGTAGTGTTTCTACAGTGAGACAAGCAGTGGGGGGGGGGGGACTTGACTCTCTGAGGGGCCCCCTCCAGCATTTAGGTTAAAAACAACCTTAAAGGCTGAATTAGTGTTTTGCAATTCATGTATGTACACATATATACTTGTTATTGTACAATGTCAGTAGAAATGCAGTAGAACTGTCAATCTAATTACAATTGAAGTGTGTGTGTGTGTGTGTCGTGATTACTCGACGACTGGCCATTGTATGAAGTTGACATTCGCCAGATATATTAGTCAGCACACAAGGCAGTGCAGTGTCAAGTTTTTTAGATCAGCGATTCTCAAGAAATCTAATTAAAAAAAAAATTAAAGAATTATCAAAATTTTAGATATAAAATATCTAAATTGGCCACACTGAAGAGAAGTAACCAAAATACTTGGAAGCCGTAGATTCGTATAACGGACAGAATATTGTTTTACATGACAATTATGGCAGGCTACTACACATGCCATAAAGTCTGGCCCCTTCCAAACATGCACCTTTAGAGCAGGCACTGCCCTAGTATAATTTAATAAACTATATATGTTTGTACTTTTATAAGTCGAGAACTACACATCAGAGAAAAAACAAAGGCATATTCAAAATCGGCAGGTCTCAATTCACCCGCAGCACACATTTAGGTTCAATTTTGCAAAACAAAGATTTTTTGATTTCTATGAGGTCTGGTTGTGCTCTCTAAAAAAAAAGTATGCCTGAAAATGTTTTTCAAATACCCCCACCCTCGTACAAACCACACCAATGCAGTTAGAGGGCTGAAAATTTAAACATTTACTCCTTATTTTTTTTTTTTGTATTTTCAAAATTCCTCCATTTAAATACATTTTTAGCAGCATTCACCCATTTTTTATTTTAAATTCAGACTTTTGAGTGATCCAACAAAAGACACAAGAAGTAACTTGTTCATTGATCACCCCTTTGTCCAATTTTTTAATTGATCACACCCAACACGGCATGCTATAAAAAGACGTTGGTCATGTGATAGTTTTATTGAGTGACTAACCAGACCTATTTTATAAATTGTTCAAATCTTTCCTATATATGCCTTTTGTGGAAAAATGATAATGGACATCTGTTCATTATTTTTCATCATCCTTGCATGACATGGGGTTTTTATTTATTCTATTTTTAAATCATATTGTTGATTAGTTAAATGGTTTCTGATTGTAGCTTTATAATATTCTATAATCATGCATATTTTTCCATAAACTAAACTATTCAACCAACTTTATCAATTAAAACTCTTTATTTCTTTATTTTCACAGGTCCATCATGGGGACTACTCTGATCTCGCTCGTTGTAGCCACCCTGTGTGCATCATTAGTTACATGTGCCTCAGTTGTCCAAATGAATATGGATACCCCCATGAATATGGAAACCCCCATGACCCCAATGGTCAGACGAATTAACAGTTTAAAAACTACATGGCAGGTAAGAGTTATCATTGCATGGTCTTATATTGTGAAGCAGGGTTGCTAGGTTAGTGTAACTAAATGACGTATAAACTGGCCACAGTTTCTCTACAACGTCAGCATGGTGATCGTTTAGTTTGGGATGTACTACCAGCTCTTCTGAGTGGGTGAGGGTAAATTACCTTGTACAGAACTCAATAGGTTTTTTTTTTTTCGACTCGTAGAAATTCAAACATGCCAAAATTTTTTCACAGGGATTAACTAGTGTGGGGTGGAGAAAGATTTTTGTTTTCTGCAGGGGGTGAGAGATGCACTCTTGCAATGAGTTGAAGAACTTTGTAAGCTTCAAATAAAGAAAATACCTCAAAATGTGTATGTATAGGTATTTGCTTAGCTTAGTATAGCACAAGGCTCTAAATGTAGTGCACTCAGTGAGAATCGAACTCACCACAGTAGTAATAGCTTGCTGACCATTATGCCATGGTGAGGCTCCCATTTTGTATATATTATAATACGCACACACAAGTGGTTATTTACATGTAATCCAAATGTCAGACAATAAGTGGACACCATGAATAACAGTTTAGTGTCCAAGAACACAGAAACTGAATAACGGAAGACCCTGAAGAACCAATCGGATGAAGGATATTATTTGAAAAATCTTCTAGCAACTACTAATACATGTTTGGAACAGTGTGGATGAAACCAAGTTTATATATTATCCAAAGACTAGTTTACCCATGCTGTCAAAAAATGATGGCAGTATTTCAATAATTTTTCACTTGCACTGTACTTAAGAAATATCAAAAACATTATGTTGCACTACATTTTTGTGGCGAGGACTTGCCACTTAAATGATCGAACGCGTCGCTTGCCTTTGCGTACTCGCATGTGCTTGTGATAGCTCTTTAAACCAACAGCTTTCACAGTACATCTGGGATACTGACGCTTCACTCTTGCCACATACGGGTCTTTCCCCCCGCTGTTCTGGCTGATAAAAGGGAGAAGCCATGGTCGAACGTGGAGTTACGTTTGGGACTTGTACGACGCAGTTTTCAGTCCGAGGAACTCAACAAGTCTTGATCTAGGCGAACCGGTGAATGTCTAGGAGGTATCCTGTCCGAGTTTTTGTTCCGGTGTTGAAGCATTTTACGTGATATTCAGTGACTGTTGCACTGAACTGTGTCAGTGTTTTCCTGATCCCTCCTTGTGCAGCATTTTACGTGCTCTCCAGTGAATGTTCGCACAAACTGTGTCTGCACAACCCCTCTCTAAATCAACAACAATTTTCTTATGTTCAACCAGAATGGACTTGGATTTTTTACGCATTTTCAAAAAATATTTAAAGGAGATTACTCTTTGATTAGCAGTTAATAGTTATTTCCCTTAACCAATGTTACAGACAGAAAATATAGCAAATCATGTGGCAAATTATATACGTAGACTAGCTTTGACCTTGAATTTGAAGTTTTTTGTATTTTATATCATAGATTCTGGTTACTCCTAACTTTCTGCAACTCATTTGTTCGTTTGCTTTGTTTTTGTTAAACTACTACTACAGAATTTGGGAATAATAATGATTTATAGTATTGCAAAATTTTATTCATATATCTTTGTCTCTGTATGTAAAATCTGGTTTAATTAAGTGTTGTTTTGTTTACCAGGCTAAGGATAATTTTGGCTGGACTGACATGAAGGTGATCCGCCGTATGATGGGGGTCAAGCTAGGTGGTCCCAAAATCAAGTTACCTCTCCGACCCCCAGTACTCAATATGGAAACTGACCTCCCTGATAGTTTTGATTCTCGAGTGCAATGGCCAATGTGTGAAACCCTCCAAGAAGTTAGAGACCAGGGTAACTGTGGCTCATGCTGGGTAAATATTTTTATTTATTTTTTCTGTTTCTTCTCTTTTTTTTTTTTTTTTTTTTTTTTTTTTTTTTTTTTTTTTTTTTGTTTGACTTTACCATAAAGCAGCCTTTCTCAACCGGGGTTCCACAGAGGCTCTGGGAAAATTTTATACATGCCTTACTTGTTTGTATTTTTGTTCATATTGCAAATAAATTTCCAAACTTTATTTTCATTAATCAAGACGATCTTCAGACAACCATTTTTTAAAAATCAATCTTTATTATTAGTGGATGAACACACCACTTTAAAAAAATTAAATTTGACTAGTTTTTTTTAACTTCATTTACCTAATTTTAGTTGTTTTTATACACCTTATTAATTCGGGCCACCGTTTCTATGGCAATGAATAACAGCGCAATCGGAAATAAAGAATAAGCCTTCGATGAGAATCGAACTCACACCCTTGTTGCCAGAGGGAGACTAGTTTGTGCCTAGCTGCTTTTACCAATCGGCCACAAAGACTTCATGAATTAGCAGAAGCTGATTTATACTTATAAACTCACTCTCTGCACTATATTTATGTTGTTTTACATATAAGACCTAGCAGTCTTTTTATAAATCAACTTTATTATTATTGGATGAAGTATTGTAATGCACCACTTATTTTACCTTCATCCTAATTTTAGTTGTTTTTATACAACTTAATTCAGGTTTTTCTTTGTATTAAACCAGTTATTTGATAATTTTGTTATTTTTGCCTTTTGAGATCAAATATTATGAAAGGTAAGATAAGCTTATCAATATTTTTTTCAAGGAAACTGACTTCCATTTTATATTTTGTATATTAAATGTCCTTTGGGTGAGAGGGAAATTGAAAAAAAATGAGTATCTTAGAATTTCCACCAAAATGAACAAATATGTAGAAAACAATCTTGTTGTACATATATGTGCCTTAGGAAGATGCTGAAGGATAAATAGATAAATAAATAGATAGAAAGACATAGTTAGAAAGATTTTAAAAAAAAGATAGACACTGATAAACGGATGGATAGAAAGATAAACACAGATAATTTAGTTGAAATAATGTAATAAAAATGAGATGTGCTCTTCATGTGCCTCAGATGGATCTAGGAAGGGACAGGGTGGGGGAAGGATACATAAGTTCTTTCCTTTGCACTGCAATATCTTCGCTCACAGACCAAATTGATTGACATTAAGAGGTCTTTTGATAAAGTTCAAATATGCAGAGAAATGACGTTAGTGATATTTTAAAAACGAATAACTTACGATTAAAAATGTAGGTGTGCACACAAAGGTTAATAAAATATAATCAAACTTTTGTTTTAGTTTGCGATTAGGATTGCCGGACAATGATAATCAAAAGGTTTATGTAGGATTGGTAAAAAAAAAATGTGAAATAATATTAATCAAACGTTTCACAATCGGTAATAAAGGTTAAACAAAACAAAGAATTAATTCATGATTGAATAATTTTGAAGCCAAAAAAAAAAAGTAGTCAGGACCCTAGTAACGTTTTTCAGAACATCTAAGATTTGAGACAAGGTTCTGATCCAGAAACAGAACGCGAACAGGAGTTGTCAGTCTCCTAGACTGGTTGCCAACCAAAGCTAGATATCCCAGTCTACCCTACTATTTAGCAGGGCAGACTGGACTTTCCAACCTTGGTGTCCCCTCCCTCTCCAGCTATGGGTAAATAATAGGGTAGATTGGGGTATCTTGCCTTGGTTGGCAACCAGTCTAGGAGACTGACAACTCTGATTCAAAACCAGGCGTAGAGCCGCTAAGGCAGGCTGGTTCCACTTCTTCCAATATAGGTCCGGTCAGGGATTACTCCTTGCTGCTGGTACCGTGTAACCCAGTACAACCTGTTACTTGGAGAGGAGATGGGCACCGCCAAGTAATTCCCATTTGCTCTGAGAAATGCCATGACCGGGAAGTACTCATCATGGCTCCCTGACGATCTTCTAGGTCATGGGTTGTACTGTAACTTCTGTGTAATGTGGTTCTAGATGAATTCGTCTACAACAATTCATCTACATATATAATTTACCTACAAGGGTATATAAAGGTAAATTAATGAATTCATACACATATACAGAAATGCACATCTACACATAAAACCCGCATGTACATACACATACAAACATACCCATAAATGTGTGTGTGTGTGTGTGTGTGTGTTTATATATTTGTATCTGTAGATGAATTGTTGTGGACAAATTTGCCGGACATTATGTAATGTTTGCTAATCTTCCCTAAAACACATTGACTTAACTCTGCCTTTATGATGTGTAATATATTCAGCAGCCCAGCCGAATTTCCATTGTTTTTTTGTTTTTTTACTCATAGTGCCCTTACGCTGGCTATGGCTTCAGTCGTGTTTGCGATATGTGAATTAGACTAAGAGGCGACAATCACCCAAAGTGGCGCCACTCATTTCATCCTGTGCTATTCTCTGTGCTGTTACCCTGCTCGTCCACCCTGCCCCTTCATTGATTTTTACTAATTTTTATATATTTGTTTGTTACTCTGGAGGTTTGTTTCTTTTCAGGCCTCAGCTGCTGTTGAAGCAATGTCTGATCGTATTTGTATTGCCAGTAAAGGCAAAGTAAAAGCCCACTTGTCCATTGAAGATTTGTTAACCTGCTGCAGCGAATGTGGTGATGGGTAAGTTTTCAATAATCTTTTATTTTTAAAACCCATAAGAATCCACAATTTAATTGATCTGCACAGTCTCTTATATAATATTATATTTTATCCTTGATTTTTAACTCATGAAATGTACTAATGAACATTCTGGTGCAGTCATGTTACTGTGTGTCAATTACCCAGTATCCCACATAATGTTCCTTCAAGTAGAGGGTCTGGGTTCTTATGTGTTTTAAGAAGCAAATAAAAATAAAAAATGGGTCTTGTTTCATTAGTCCCCACCGTACTAAATAAATTTTTTTTTTTTTTTTTTTTTTTTTCCAGTTGTAATGGAGGTTTTCCTGAAACTGCTTGGCATTATTTTAAAAATCAAGGAATTGTCACTGGTGGACCCTACCATAGCCACCAGGTGAGTGGCACTTATTTCTAATAATAAACTTTGTACATTAAATTAAGTTTGATCATTTTCTATCTAAAGATAAGGGAGTTACATACAATTTTTACACAACTGCTCATTTTTGCTTTCTAAATACTAGCTGAAAATATTGCCCTCTGGGCAGGTATTCCCAGCTAGATGAGGGTCTATGGCCCTAAAACCTTGAGTGAAATAATGATTCGCAGTTGATCAGTAATAGAATGACTTGGGTGAGTTGATGAAGCTTGTCTTCTTTATTGGTCGGAGAGAAAAATCGAATTTAAGGTTTTTATCAATTTTCCTTTGACAAATTTTGGCAATTTCTGGGGAAAATTTTCTTGAGGGTAGGGGTTACCCTCAATAAAATTTTATCCAAATATCCCCCTACAAAAAAATCCCCCTAATGGAAAAATCCATCAGGAAATTAAAATTTGCTTATTTGGGGCAAAATTGGATGTTTCTTGTAAGTTTTGGGTGATTTTTGTCACAATTTTGCA
>VCCN01002240.1:14108-37301 GCA_006491835.1 Architeuthis dux | reverse complement strand
TTTTTTTTTTTTTTTTTTTTTTTTTTATCAGGTGTTGGATTCTCTGCTGAAAAAAGATTATTTTATCATTCCTATAAATTATATAAGCATAGATTAATTAAGCTTATTTATAAAGCAGGATTTTAGATGTTTAATTTTACAATCGAAGGATGTGTCTCTCTGGGTTAGAATTTGAAACACTGCAATCGTGTATTGTAAACCATTTTTATTAATTTTTGACTATTTACATTCATCCTAATTTTTAGTTTGTTTAATCAGAATTTCAGTAATGCCGGCAGTGTTATTGTTTACTTTTGGTTTTTGTAAAAAAAAAGCGATCGATTATCTTATTTAATTTTTATTTAGACAAACCATTTTTATTTTTTTAACACCATCATCTTCAATTTCAGTTGTTTTTTTTTTTTTTTTTTTTTTTTTTTTTTTTTTTTTTTTAATTACAATTCAACTTGGTTTTAGTAAAGAAAAAAAAGCTATTCGTCAAACCATTTTATACATTGTGATTTTTAAAAAAATCTACTAAAAATTAAGATGAAGGTAAATAGCAGTCAAAAATTAATAAAAATGGTTTACAATAATGGTTTTAATAAAAAAAAAAAATTTTTTTTTTTTTTTTTACTAAAACTCAGTCCTTATGATACAATGAATTTTTGATGGTTAAGTTGTCCTACTTTGCCAAAGGTTTTAATGTTATGATTCGTAAAAAATTTAGATTTCCCAAAAATATGGGTACTTGAAATCTTTTGTGAAATCACCCCCCCACCCCCCGGATATTTGAATTAAATCTGAATGAAGAGTTCATGATTTTGAAATAAGGTACAATTCAATATATGCACAGATCAAATCCATGATCGCTTAGTGGGACCAAAGCCACCATTTAGGCGTTCTGCAGGAACTAGCTGAAAATCAAGCCCATAGTGTGGGTTTTCAGCATAATTAATGGGTCAGAGGTGTATTGGTGTATTATTGAATTATTATAACGTGACCTCTGTTGGTCCGGCAAAATGGATAATCCGGCACATTTCATGGAACCAATGATGCTGGAAAACCGGTGGTGTACCTGTATTTCAACCCCCCCGCCCCTCTCCCACCTCTTGACATCATCGTCAAAATATTACTGACTAAATGAGTATCAATGATGAATCTGCAGTTCTGGAGATCACTGGTTAAGATTTAAATTTTACTTTCAATCTGCTTTAAAAAATATTTTTATTTCATGCCTTTTTTTTTTTTTCCCATTTCTAAATTTTCAGGTGTCTACCAGCATACTGAAGGCAGTTACTTGGGTGGTCATGCTATCAAAATCTTAGGTTGGGGTGTAGAAAATGGAATCCCTTACTGGCTTGTGGCTAATTCCTGGAATCCTGATTGGGGAGACAAAGGTAAATATTTTTGCATTATCTACTTATATAATGTACGGTGTGATTTTTCTTGGTTATCTGTCCATAATATACTCTTCCACTTAAAGGTAAGAATTTTGCTGATAAAAATTCCTCCTATCCACCATTTGAAACTATGGACTCTTCCAGTGAAATGAATTCAGTTTTTCATGTCGTATAGCAATGATCAGCAAGCTAATCTTGCTGGCTGTTGTTAGTGGGTTCATTGGATCTCCCACTATTGATGGTCTGATATCAAACTGGAAATGATTCCAGTAAAACCATCTTGTACAAATTCAAATATATCTGAATTTTTTCACAGGTATTAACTAATTAATTAATTTTACAGCAGCATCATTTTCTTTATATTAACCAAGCTGTAGATTTGTAACATCTTAATTGTGAATGGTTGGTGGATATCATGGATTTTACAAGCTTGCAGATGCATTTACATTTTATCTAATAAAGAAGATGACTATTGAAATTTTGTGGAAGAAGGCAATAAGCTACGAAAGAAGTCGGAAATTTGTGAGCGGATCCATGCACAATTATCTCCCCTATGACCTAGCTAACTGTCTACAAGCACAAAATATCTCAGTCTGTCCATACGATATCTCTAAAAGTTCTTAATAAATTTCAATGAAATTTTGTGGAAAATGGGCAATAGATTAGGAAAGGAGTAATTGGATTTTGAAACAGATCCATGCACAATTACCTCCCTATCATTGTAGCTATCTGCCCACACCACAAAATATCTTCAAAATTCCTCTGTCTGTACACATGATATCTCCAAAAGTTCTCACTGAATTTCGATGAAATTTTGTCGAAATGTGGCAATAGAAAGAAGTCAACAAAATGGAGTGGATCCATGCAAATTTACCTCCCTACATCCTAGCTAACTGTCGGCAACCACACAATAGCTCCAAAGGTTCTGTCTGTCCACAAGATATCTCCAAAAGTTCTCAATGAATTTCAATGAAATTTTGTGGAAGGACTGTCAATAGGCTACAGAAATAATTATGTTTTGGAGCTGATCTGTCAACAATTATGTCCCCTATGTTATAGCTTATCACACAGGTGTTTCATTTTAAAACAAAGGTTTATGACATTTGATTGTAGATAGCTTGAAATGACACCACAGTGAAAATCCGCCATTATGAAAAATGGTGCTAAATTCTTTTGCAACAGATCTGAAATTTCTACCCAAAATATTCTTACTCACTGAAGGTCCCTCTAGCAAGTCCAATTGGTTTCATTAGTGAACTCAAATTCCTATGGGGTGCCAAGACTATACTGGAAGATGCTCCCTGGGTGTGCTAAAAGTTATTTTTTCTCCCAGAGCAATGCCGGGATTTCCTGCTAGTATGTTTCAAAGTGAATAGACTGGCCATCAATACAATTTAGTGAACAAAATATATTTAAATTAAATTTAAAAAAAAAAAAAAAATAAATAAAACGTATATCAATTTCAGTATGTCATTTTGGTATATTTTGTTGCCATTACTATGAAAACATTTAGAGTTTTGGTATACGAGGAAAAACTAAAGTACAAATGTGGCAACAAGTTGAATTCAGTTAATTAACCCGTAAAATTGAGAAAGCAGATTTGGCAAATTTTGCAAAGTAGGTTCATAGTCAGGAGGCAGTTGTCCTAACCATCTTCCATAACCAAGTACCGAGTTTTCCGTCCTCAGTACCGGGTTGTTGGGGCACCCATCATGGGTGTGTCTTGGGCGAGATAGCCTGCCAGAGCACATCCCTCTTCAAGCTGCCTCAATTTTACTCTTTATGCTGAGTGCTTAGAATAGTATTTTTAAAGTCTTTGGTAGGGCTGGGCCATGGATTGAATCCATGACCTACCGAACTGGCGACAGTAATTGTCAATAGTAGGCTCTTATGTTTTGGTTTATACTGCTTTGAAATTAGTTTCAGTATATTTGAAAGAAATAAATTGTTTAAAATTTGTTATCCCCATGAATTATATAAATAAGTTTTTCTGCTTAGTTTGAGGTGCTTCTCTGTAATGGATTAAGATTTGAAGCTTTTTAAAAAAAAAAAAATCTGGTTCTAAAATTATTTTTCTGTTTTCAGGTTTCTTTAAAATCAAACGCGGTTCAAATGAATGTGGAATTGAAGACAGCCCTGTAGCTGGTTTGCCCCGTGTGTAAAACATCCTGTCATGAATACATTCCTTTTTATTTTTTGAAACTTTCTTCCAAAATTCTTGGAAGTTTCAATTATTATTATACTATTATAAGTGACAAACACCACGTATTATTATTTTAATTTTTACCACTTTTTACCTTTGTCTTAATTTTTAGTTGTGATAAAAACAACTTTGAGTCTGGCTGTCATTCTATGGCTACAAGTAAACAGTGCGATTGGAAATCTGAAATTACACCCCTCGATGCCAGAGGGAGTCTGGTATTTGTCCAGCTGCCATATTTCCAATTGTGCTATTTACTTGTAGCCATAGAATAACAGCCTGAGTCAAAGTTGTAATAAAAGCAACAAAAAATTAAGATTACGGTAAAGAGTAGTCAAGATATTAGTCTTTGGTTCGGTTTAGTATCCTTTTCAAAATATCGCATTCTAAACAATGAAATATCTCCCTTATTTTATTTTATTTTTTTTTTTTATTTTTTTTTTTTTTCCTAATAAATTATATTTCATTTTGGAAGCTATTTTTCATTTTATTTCTGATACAATGATTATTTGTTTTTGTTTTGGACATTTTAACTAGTTGTTATATGAATGAAATAAACTATATTGCATTTCGGTTGGTATTTTTCGTTTTATTTCTGATGCAATGATTATTTGTTTCGGATGTTTTTCGGTTTTAATGTCTTGCATCAGAAATATAACATAGTGTCTGAATTTCAATATGATTTATTTCATTTGTATCCTTTCTACTAGTTAAAACATCAAACAAAAATAAATAATCATTGCATCAGAAATAAAACAAAAACTAGCTTCCAAAATGCAATATATTTTATTTGGAAAAAAAATAATAAAGGTGATAGGTAATTCACTGTTTGGAATGCAATATTTTGAAAAGGATACTAAACTTAACTCAAGCCAAATAATGGGTTACAATTCTTCATCTATCAATAAGAATATATAGTAAAAACACCACATACTGGGATGCTGTGACCAGACACTCGACAGAACGACCTCATCTTTTTTAACAATCATTGTATCAACGACTCCAGCCTCCAGTTTTGATAACTTTTCTCTTTTTAAAAAATTTTTGAAAATTAATTCTTGTTGATCATTTGAAATGGGAAATAATTTATATTTTTTCATATGTACTTCTGTGAATATATATATATATATACATACATATAGAGAGTGAGATATTTATAGGATTCATTCTGATTGAATAAAGTTTTTTTTTATTTGTATTCTTTGTATGTTCATTTATGTGCTCAATAACTAGAGCAGCCTTTCTCAACCTTCTTAAACAGGCGGAACCCTTGTACAAGATGATAATCACATGGGGGAGGCGCCAGTCTTAAACTATCTGGTGTGAACATTTAGGCGTTATCTGATTTGGCGTACGGCCATTTGGCATTTGGGGGGGGGGGAATGTTGATTGTTTCATCATTCAAAGATCAAACTTAAAAAAATTTTAAAGCTATAAATGTAACTTTATTGAAAAATAAAAACATTAAATCTGTTAACAATATTTTCATTTTTATGCATAAAAATGAAAATTGTTAATAATAATTTACAATACTTCATCTAACAGATTTTATTTATTTATTAGTAATCGCAATGTTATGTAGCTTTGTTTAGACCAGGGCTTCTCAAACTTACGACCCCCCCACACTCACTAAAAGCAGTAGGTACTACTAAGACTATATATAATTAGTCTTTAACTGCAATCTAATAGAAACTACACAAAAATATCAATAATTGCAACGTATTTATAATCTATATTATGCTTTATGGCTTTTGAAATTTTTTACGTTTCGAAAGTAAAAACAAAAGCTAAAGAAATATACTTTCTTTTGCATTTTTAAAATTGCAGTTTCAACCTTCACTTTTTTTTTTTTTTTTTTTTTTTTTCCTCTCCATGAGATTTAAACTGACTTTAATTATCCACGGAATTGTCTTTAAAAACAACGTGAGACTTTTCTCGACCATGTGGCATTTTATTGAGATTTCAAAAGTGGGGGATATTTACATTAAAAAATATTTCCACTAATTATTTTTAAAAGATAGATACATTCGATCATAGATGTGATAATTGCAGAAAATTTTATTCATTTTCAATTATTTGAATGTCAGTAGATTTTTAAAATGAGGGTTTATTAGGCGTTCAAATTCTGATATTTCCATAAGATTTTCTTACAAAATATCCTTCTCATAAGAAAATTTATTCAAAATTTAATGCATCCCCAACATTTTATTGAAATCGGCCCATTAGTATATTTTTGGTGAAATTTTAAAATGTGTGTAAATAGGGCTAAAATTTCCCAATGCAAATTCTACTAGTTCGTCGGTTCGTTAATGTAAACAAGTTACAGAAATAATTTTTAGTTGATTTTCTACAATCTTTTATTAATAACACATATTATTGCAATACAATTAATAGATTTCAAGTTTCAGATGTGAGAGTTGCTAGTATTTTACTCGCATATAATACGAGAAATTTAATATAAAAATTCAGGGTCAGAATTGGGTGGTAGCATTATACTCGAGTGTAAAACAAAAAAAAAAACATTTTGCTGTAAAATAAGATATATTGTGATTTTGTTCCATTAAAACTGTCCATACAGACGGATTTACAAATAAAACAATCTTCGAAATGCTCATGCCAAATAGTATCAAATCTGGGTAGGCACTACAAAATTAAGATATCAAGCAAGCTACCTATAAATAAATGCAAAATATGTAGTGTTACCCAAGGATTAATGTCAAATGTCATTTAGTAAATAACGACACTGGTCTTTTTCGGTTGGCAAGAATTGGTGTTTCTAGTGTCAAATGTTATCAAGATAAGGACCACTACTTGTTTTATAAAAAAAAAAATTCAAATGAAGCCAGTCAGGTGCATTTTTTTTTTTTTTTTTTTTTTTTTTTTTTTTTTTTTTAACGGTTGTATAACATTTTCAAGGAACCCTTAGCAACATCTTGTGGAATACAAAGGTTGAGAAACGCTGATTTAGAGTTACAGCCAGTTTGAATTAACTTCATGGATTATCAATAAAATTTACTGTTACTTTTTCTCCCCTGTTCCATTGTCATGTTGGTTATAGCTAAAATTAGATCTATATTATGATGGAGCAGAGTATATAGATGTCCCCCAACAGGAGACAAATCGAAAATATTGTCTATATGTAAGGGAGAATTACCTCCCTTGATTAAAAATAAAAGAATTCTTATATTTTTAATTTATATTATCTTATAATTCACCAAATGTTTGTCTGTCCGTATGTGAGAGCCTACCGCAGAAACCACACATCATAACCCAATGAAATTTTCTGTGTGCACTAATGTGACACCTAGGCAGGTTTTTAGCAAATTAGTTTTGAAAATTGACCCCAAAATGTTTTTAGAATACAATATAAATTCATGCTAAAATGGACACATTGTTTTATGTCTGCGTTTTTCAGCTGAATTCACTGGGTGCTGATGAAAAACTGCTCTATCGCAAAGTGAGTGGAGACTTTGTAGCGTTTATAGAGACGGGAGAGTAAGAGGGCGGTATCAGCTGCTGATTGGAAATACTTTGCTCTATCTCACTAACAGTAGGTACTTTAGTATCATTCATAGAAAGCTGCTGTTTATTTTCTGATAGGGAAATGTTAATTTTATATAACCGGTTTGGTTTAACAGGCAGTTTACTACCCTAAATGAGGATTGTTCTTGACTTTGTTTTTCTATTAGGGATTGTTCTTGACTTTGTTTTGCTATTGTAACAAGAATGCTCCCAGCCTCCAATTTGGACTAAAGTTTGACAGCACTATCTGGTGAAATATCTTGTCAGCTGCTCCAGGATGATCACTGCCTTCACCACCGTGATAAAGTGTCTTGAATCACTGCCAGAGTAACACTTATCTTACCAAAAAATATTTTTAGAGATTTTTTTTTTAAACTTCTTGAGAGCGGCTGAGGAGATATTTCATGAGAAATCTTTGTTCCGAGTCTTCTACTCTTGAAATCTATTAATTGTATTGCAATAATATTTGTGTTATTAATAAAAGATTGTAGAAAATTATCAACTAAAGATTATTTCTGTAGACAATATAAAACCAGAGATGAACGGGTTTGAAAACTTGTTTACATTCGTGAACCGGTGAACTAGTAGAAATTGCATTGGGAAATTTTAGCCCTATTTAGACACACATTTTTAAATTTCACCAAAAATAAATTTCTCAAGTAGTTATAAAATCTCTAAAAATATTTTTCTTTTCAGGGTTAGTTAAGTGTTTGTTTTGCTTAAGTAAAAATAGGTTTTACAAATTGTGTGTTGGATAAGTCTTGGAGATGAAGTTCGGGTTATTTCTCGTAGCCTAATTTGGCAACCCTGGGTAGGCTGAATGCAGACTGTGAACCAGCAGAAACAAAGCCAACAATGATATAGCAATTATAAATTCACAAAAGACGCGTCTTTCATGAGAGAAGTGATCATCTTGAAAAGGTCTGACCAGGCTTCGTCCATTTTGATAGTCCAGTCGTCCTTGATGGCTGGTTTGATAACCTGAATGATATGCGAACAAATCAACTGAAAGAGAGGAGAAAAAACTGGTCTGGTTAATCACTCAATAGAAACCATCACGTGCCCAATATCTTTTGGCAGCATGCTGTGTTGTGGGTGATCAATGAATAAGTTACTACTCTTGCCTTTTGTTGGGCTGTGATCACTAAAAAGCCTGACTGTTTTTAAAAAAAGAAAAGTTTTTTTCTAGACATAATAAGGAGTAAATGTTCAGCTGGTGTTGACCGGTGGACAGTTTTGGTTGGTGGTTGACGGGTTCTAATGGAATTCTTTAGCCAAAGACTAATGGCAAAGAGTCAGATAACTCAAAGCTCATATACGCCGAATTCAATTGTTTTTTAAAAAATGATATTTGTGACTGTTAGAGTTTTTTTCATCAGCATCCAGTGGATCCAGCTGAAAAAGCAGACACAAAAGATGTTCATTTTAGCATGAATTTACATTGTAAATCGAACACTCCCTCCCCCACCCAATATTTTCAAAAACTAATTTGCTAAAAACCTGCCTAGGTGTCATATTGGTACACAGAAAGATTCATGAGGTTATGTTGTATGGTTTTTGTGGTCACGTACTATAGCTTCATATTAGAAGATAGTTTAATTTTGTCTGGCACAAGGCTTAAAGTATGGGGATCCTGTGGAAATCGACGTCACTATTCTAGCGAATTAGTCTGTGAGATGAGCTTGTTTACCACTGCACTACGGTAAACACTGTTAGTTACTTATTAAGTTTAGGTTACTGTGGCACAAGGCAAAAGTAGTGAGCATTGGTCTGCAGGACACGCTTGTTAACCATTGAGCTACAGGAGGCTCCTAAATTATGCATTTAAGAATAAAATACTTACATTAAAATAATTGGCCCTCAAGGTGAACTTGGTATGATTTGCACCGAGCTCATATAACATAGTCTCTATTTTTCGGGGCTCATCCAGTCGTGTGATGACGTTTCCAACACCCTGAATAACCTTCACACCATGATCTCGTAAGTGAGTTTTGCCCTTGAACGGAATAAAGATATCTTGAACCTCCGGGTATTTCTCGATTAAACTGACATCAAACAAAAACAGAAACAATGATGTAAGCACAGGGAAAATTGGATGACATTTCTTAAATGTTCATCTAGGATTTTGGAAGCAAAACAAGCGAATGAAATCAGCCTTGGTAAGGTCGGATTATTGCAAGCCGAACATGATTTCGTCAATGTGAAATCATCCGCATCGTACGATCCTTAAAATATTCAATACTTTCCGAATTTCTGGGTCTGGACATACACTGAGTGTGATGACCTGGACTTCGAAGGAAGTCATAAAGTCAAACAATATATATAAAAGGCAACCTACCTTTTTTTCTATGTGGAAACATAAGGTGATCAACCCGTTCTTTCGGTTCATCTGTTTCTTCTTAAGTATTAGCATTAGTTAGTGGCTTTAGTACTGGTTAGTAGTTGAGACAATAGGGAGGAAAATAGAATAGAGTGTGGTTAGCATTTAGAAGATCTAGCTTTAGATATGGCACTGATTTAGGAGACTCCAAATAGGTACAACCAGTCTTGTCCTGGAGTTAACTCTGATTAGGGATTTTACCTAAAAGCACGGCAAATCCTAGATATTGATGTTCGCACCAAGGTCAATCTGTCTAGAAAAGCAGGAACCGCTTCTAAAAATATCACAAGTCAACTCCTGTCGTCTAGAGGTTATGACACTAAGCTTAGTAAATATCGAGTTACCTCCCTTACAATTACTCTAGAAGCTGCAAATTTCCATTTGCCTTTTTTAAAATACTACAACAGCTGGCATTTTTTAATGGTTCATCTAAGCAAATACAAATTTCAATTAAACATTATTCATAGTTAATTCGTATTTGTGGTGCTAATTAACTAGGAATAATTAACTGATACAAGATATCCTCTAGCAAGGACAGTAGAATTAGAACAATTTACCCTCGTGGGTTGAATAGAGGGTTCAGATCGAAATTCTCAGAAGGTTACTAACTACGACAGACAATTGAAGAAGGACGGAGTGTACTGTTATGACCACTGGACAACAGGAGTTGGCTTGTGCTTATTTTTAGAAGCACTTCCTGCCTTGGGGTCAACCTCAGCGTCTCGAGTTTGTCGCACTTTTAGGTAGAGTCACGAGTCAGAGTCAACTTGTCGACGAGCATGGTCGCTCCTATTTTGGCGTCTCCTAAATTAAGCATATCTAAAGATCAGCTAAATCTTCTGAATGCTAGCCACACTCTATTCTATTTTTCCACCCTATCTTCTCAACTACTAACTAGAGCCATTAACTAAAGCTAATACTGATCACCTTGTGTTTCTACATAGAAGAAAAGGTAGGTTGTCTTTTATATATATTGTTTGGCTTCGTGACCAAGTCATCACAGGTACAACGGCCGAAACGTTGACAATATAACAACCAAGATGAGGAAACTAGTCTGAGTAAATCAGTGTATAATAATGATAATTCCCCATCTCAGAAATTCAAATACAAATTACCTCATAAACGTGACGACCCCGACTTTGGCCATATCTGCTTGGATGATTTTTCATGTTTCACGCACTAAATGCTTTTGCCTTTCTGTCAATTGTATCTGCTCTTTATATACTGGTTGGATGTAGACCTCTCCTAAGGAGGTTTTCTTTTCTAATTTGGAATTTCTACACCCCATTTTTGACCCTTTCTGTATTTTAGACCAGATTCTCAACTTTTCTTCGCATGGTGAGATTTTCAGCCCTCAAACATCTGCAGGAATTAAAGACAAAATAACAAGAAGAATTTTAACCTTAATTTTTAAAAGATTAGACTGAATACCGCCCTAAGGGGCGGTTAAATTGCTGTAAAAAAAGATTAATAAAATAGATAGATAAATGGAAATCAGACAGTGTTTAATTTAATTTGTTTTTAAAAAGTGAAATTTGTGACTTTTAGAGTTGCTTTCATCAGCATTCAGTGGATTCAGCTGAAAAAGCAGGCAGAAAAGATGGGGTCGATTTAAAAAAAACTAACTTGCTAAAAACCTGCTTAGGTGTCACATTGGTACACACAGAAAAGTTTATGGGGTTATGTTGTATGGTTTGCTGTCACATACGGACAGACGGACGGACAGACTTTTGGTGAATTATAATAAGATGCAGGCAAAGATCTACATTATATTCAGAGATCGTATTTCAGTGGGCGTCTCATGCAATTAGATATGCAAACACCAGAAAAGGAATCCACAGGAAACAAACCAGTCAACCCAGAAACGTAGCAGACTGGCTCAAAAAAGGTTTGACCCATGACACCTAGCGGCGCAATGTGCAACTACGTCCAGTTCGCGCGCCACATTCGAATTCCAATTTTTTGGAGTACCCCCTCATATCCTAAAAGTCGATCGTTTTGCTTATTTAAAAAAACAAAAAAACATTAAATCTTTGCTGATTTTTAAATGAATATACAGTGAATGCAAACAGTATTCGATACATAAATCAGTATATCTGAAGATCAAGTGAATCTTCTAAATGCTAACAACACTATATTCTATTTTTCCTCCCTATCTTCTCAATTACTAACTAGTATAAAAAGCGACTAACATATACTAATACTTAAGAAGAAACAGACGACTGAAGAACTTGACTTATCACCTTGTATTTCTACATAGAAAAAAGGTAGGTTCTCTTTCATATATATTGTTTGACTTCGTGACTTCTTTCGAAGTCCAAGTCATCACATTTGTCAATATTTGTTTCTTTAATAAAACTATTTATTTCCAATTGATTTTTCAAGTTAATCACCGTTAAAACGCCCGAAACAATCATTGCATCAAAAATAAAACGAAAATCGTCCGAAATGCAATATAATTCATTGGAAAATGAAAACGATTATAAATATATATATGAAGTGTATGCATTACTTATAAACACTGTTTGGGCAGTTTTCTTTCTTTCTTTCGTTCTTTCTCTATTTTCTCTTTCTTTCTTTTTTCTTTCTTTCTTGTATTTTCTATTTTTTTAATTTCGAAAATTGATTTAAAAAAAGAATTATATGACGTAGTGAGACGTAAAAAAGAGAAAAAAGTTGTCCCTTTTCTTCGACCCCTCTTTTTATACAATACTTCATTTCTTAACCGACTCAAATTTTCCATTCTTGGAACTGTCGATTTTCGTCGCAGTTAAAAATAAAACGCTATGAACGCTATTAACCGAATCACATTTTCCATTCTTGGAACTGTCGATTTTCGTCGCAGTTAAAAATAAAAATAAATGATAAAATAATTGTTGTACCGGAGACCGATGCTACTAGTCCGGGGGCCAGCAGGGGCTACCGTGCACCCCGCCCCCATGATTCTACTTTTAGGGTACCAAAATTTCCATTAGGATGTTCTCTTTCAGAAAAAAGATGTTCCCAAGAAAAAAATTTGGGAAGAACTACCTCATTTGCATAAAACAAAATGGTCGCCAGCATACACCAACAAAAAAGAATTTCATATCTCGTCTCCCAGTTGACATATAGTAACAGTTCAGTATTGACTGGTAAATGCCTATAATAATTCTTTTTTGTGTCGGTAGAGAGGTTTTGATAGACACGTCAGGGATTTTATAAGACCGAAGGAATGCGTTTAAATGTAATAATTTATTGCAGTTCATTGTTTCCTGATAAATACTCTGCCCCTTTCCTACCGTTTAATATATATTTTGTTTTGTTCGGGCCGTGTTGATAAATAGATGCTTGATGTTGGAGGATTTTAAAATAAAAATGCTTCTAGATAATAATCAATTCTTGTAAACACCAAATATCTCAACAAGCAATGAGAAGTAGTGCCGGATTAACTATGTAGCAGAGGTACCATATGCCACGGGCCCTGCAATTTCAAGGGCCCCGCACTAAATGTTGTAAGCTATCAATTCTGATTTAGTGATTCATATTTCATTTTGTCATTCATATTTCCGTTAATACAAAATGGCTGATGTGAGATGGATTAAAGCAAAACGGGAACGCACATGTATCTTCACTGATTCTGTTTATTGAACTGAAGTTGAGCGGGAAAATACAAACAAATAACGGATTTGCCGTAAAGCGGAAATCCTGATTTTACAACTGTTTTTTACAACATAGTTGCCGTAAACCAATACTTAAGGAAATTCGACATTAGGAAATACATGAATACATAAACGAACAATTTCGTCGACTTTAGTTTACTTATCAACAGTCCATATCCAACGACGGACGCTAAAATGCTGCTGCTGATACTGCCTTCAACTTTTATGAATGACTGAGTGTTTATGATTAACGATTTTAGCCAATTATCATCTTTAATTGGTGTTATTATTTTAATGGTACTGATATGTGATACATATACGCAGATGTACCAAATCTCACGCATTCCGCAGGAGACTCCCGCATTTTGAAGCCATGTAATGAATTTGTACGAATCACCAACATTGAAAGAATTATGCCTGTAAAAAAAGGTTTCACTCCTATTTGCAGACCTACCAAGTCTCCCACATTTTGTTGATTGTCTTAAAGTTTAAAATTATGTTAATTTAGTTTTTCAATACACTGAAATATCTGTTTTAGAGCTTCTAGAATTGGTGTGAATTTCTTGGTGTGGGAGGTGGGGGCAGTTTTTAGGAAATCTCCCCCCTGAGAATTTCTAAATCTTGGCAGGTCTGTATACGACACATAAATACAAAGGTATTTGAAACTGAAGTTATAGCCGCTGCACGAAGCTCGAAACGAAAACGAAGTAATACTATTACTTAAATTCCAAACATATTTGTCGTATTATCTTGCTGTATAGCAAATGAAAAAAAATGAATTACCGTAAAATGCTGTGTATAAGTCTAATTTCTAAGCCTAGAAAATCTTTCGAAAACTAGTGGTCGACTTATACGGCGAGTGTAAAATATATGAAAAAGAATATGCCTGTAGTGAAAGAGACATAACTCTGGTTCTAATCTATCGGAGTTGCGTCCCTTTAATCGGAGCAAAGAACGAGAAGTAAACAATGAAAACTACAAAAATCTCGTTCGGACACGAGATTTGAAATTGGCGCGCAGAGAACAAAGGAAACGAAAGACAGGAGTAGCAGCTCAGAGGCGAAGCCGCCTGGACGTGGGAAAAACGTATTCCTCTCACCTAGGAGACTAGCGGGAAGCTTTGGTTAAAAGAACGGTACGTCTACGCGACTTTTCCCTACTTATTGCTGTAGACTTGCTATCATTGAAAGTAAGTACTACGAACGACAGACCGAATTTTCTCCGACGAATATCAGGCTCCTCTCCTCTTTTTGCATTACGAAATTACTAAAGACTGTTGAAACAAACCCTCTTTTTCAACCGGTTTTCCACCGAAATCTTGTTGTTTGTGTTATATAAACGAAATTTATTGCTTCACTAAAAAAACCCATACCAGGCGTTGTTGTTATTTTACAGATTGTTCTGTGTCGTTTCACCATTGTTCTCTCCTCTGCAGTTTTGTAGGTACACCATTAGAGGTTTTCCCACATAAATTCCTTATTCCTGTCTCGTGTAGAAGTTTGTTTAACCTTTGCCCCTCGATACCACGATTGGCGTGTGTCTAAAGACATGTCAAGTCTGACAGACTTGACATGTCTTTAGCCTAAACCAGAATTTGACCAAAAAACCTTGAAGTCGACTTGTACACCACAATGTACGGTAATTAATAGTTTTACTATGCAAGTAAAAAAAAATGTATGTTTTAATATATATGTGTATTTTCTTAATATGGGGCCTCTTTATAACATATCTTAACCCATAAGAACCCACCGTGATACCGCTGTCACATACAATTTAATTGATCTGCACAGTCTCTTATATGATATTATATTTTATTCTTGATGTTAACCCATGAAGTGTACTAAGTGACATCTACTGAACATCTTGGTGCAGTCACGTGACTGTGTGCCAATTTGCCTACCCAGAATCATACATAATGTTCCTTCAAGTAGAAATGGGTCTGGGTTCTTATGGGTTTTAAAGGTCCAGCACTAGCTTAATCTGGTGAGAAGCAAGAAAGAGCAGGTAAATTACCGAATGTTTTATTAAGTAAAATTTTGAAGTTTTAGAATTTTAATATTTTATAACGTCTAGAACACTGAAATTGAAAATATCTTTCATTTTCATATTTTATTGTGAGTAAAATAAGCATGTTTTATTTAGTAAAATACCCGTAGCTTTGCTAATAGTATACCTAGGGGTGGAAATCTAAAGCAATGTAGTATCTTTAAAAACTCATGGAAGTGTAAGAGACAACCAAACCATATTTAATAAAATAAAGATACATAGGTGATTTTTCTAAAATAATTTAACACTTTACCTACTTAAAAATGAATAAACGATTTAAAAACAATGATAATTTAAGGAAGATCACTCTGAAAACAATTTTGCAAAGTAGCCTCCCTTAGTGTCACAGACAGACAGGCGGACGCACCACAAATTATAATATAGAAGATTGAATAGAGAATGGACCTTTTTCCATCCCAGTTAAAATTAGAACTCGATCTGTGTATACTAAGGTAACTCGTGAATCAGTGTTAGTCTTCAGCCTTTATTGTCATTGAATAGAGCAAGTAGATGTTCCGAGCTGCGGATGCCTTCAAGAACAATTTTAACAACTAAAAATGATGAAATAGACAAACTAAATAAAGAAATTATGAACAAACTTCCAGTAGAGTTAATCGTTCTTAGAAGTATGGATTCAGTTGCCAAAGAGGATCAAGCATAATTTTATCATCCGGAATTGTCTTATCCAATACTAATACTCTTGTAACAGACAGAAAAGTAACCGGAGATAATGCAGGTCAATTATTGTTCATTCCCCCGTATCAAACTACAACTGTTGTATAGTGGGGTGTCCTGGACTTGGATAGAAAGGAAACTCGAAGACTTGCTTATAAAAATATCTGGACATATTTTTATTACACAACATACATCTTTGTCGGCCGGAGAGTGAAGAGTGGGAGAGAGAGAGAGAGAGAGAGAGAGAGAGAGAGAGAGAGAGAAATAAGGAGAACCACCAGTCTGTCCCCAACAGGGATAGCGGTCTTCTGCCTTTCGGCTGTCTCTTCTTTGAGTGTCGAGATTTCTGTCCGCCCTCGAGTTTTCTATTTGGGTCTGGTTTATAGGTTTCCCTAATGCCTACGTGGTGTCAATCACGGTGTCAATCACCGGTCCCATCCTGTTTACAGCACTGATGCAATATACCTATTTCCTGGGGTGACTGGGTTCAGTTACATTTCCACACAGGTGTCTGACCTCGGGATAACCTTTAGATATCATAACACAACCACCCGACACAGATTTGCCATTTGTGTTAAGAAGACTTCAAGAATATTGTAAGGTAACTTGTCAGTCAGGTTGTAGAGAGTGTTAGTCTGCAACAATTGTCATTGAATAGAGAATGGAGTTTTTCCATCCCAGTTAGAATCAGAAATAAATATGTGTATATAGTAAGATAATCTGTGAACCAGGCTGTAGAAAGTGTCATTGAATAGAGCAAGTAGTTTTTTCCACCCCAGTTAGTGTTACATTACACTTGTAGTTAAAAGCATTGCTGGTTAGGTGACAACAAATTAAATCTAGAACGGTTGAACGAGGACGAAATCTCATGCCGAAATATTATGTCGAAAATCGATCAGGGAAAAGAGTCAGGAATGGGGATTAAATACCTTTGTGTATTTCCTTCTCTGCAGATATTGATCTGTGATTAGAGGTAATTAGCATGTCATGCAAACAACACACATTTCTGGACAAACATTACAAATCCTCGTGTATCAGGAATAATAAGTTGGTTTATTCATTTCATATTTTCAAAAACCAGGGAACTCGTTATCTCTTATAGGGATTTGAACTCCTACAAGGGTCCCATTGACCCTTCAATGCGCCGAAATCTGCAAAAACCCTTCTTATTCGCTGACTAATCAAGGCCTTCCACCGAGACACCATTGGAATCTCAGAGGACGTCCCTTCCCAAAGAAACGCTATCACTTTAATTACTTTCTTAATTGTCTAAGTACAGACATGTCTGAATTTAGACACACATAACAACCTTATCAATTAGTGTTTTCGAGACACACGTGAAACTCCTTATCTCTAAGCTAAACCTTTTTCCCAGGACCGATCAAATTACAAACTTATTTTACATACACGCACAATTCCTTTGCGCACTCACCCTGCCTGTAACTACACACGTACATACGTATATATCACTACATTAAAATTAGAAATATATCTGTGTATAGTTGGGTAACTTGTAAATCATGTTGTAAAAAGTGTAAATCTTCAGCCGTTATTGTCATTGGATAAAGCAAGTTAGATCAGAAATGATTCTGTGTATAGTAAGGTAACTTATGAATCAGGCTGTAGAAAGTGTTAGTCTTCAGGCTTTATTATCACTGAATAGAGCAAGTAAGGTTCCATCCCAGTTAGAATCAGAAATACATCTGTGCATGGTAAGGTAATTTGTGAATCAGATTGTAGAAAGTGTTAATCCACAGCCTTTATTGATATTGAATAGGGTGTGTAGTTCTTCCAACTCAGTCAGAATCAGAAATGAATCTCGGTATAGTAAGTTTCCCCTCAACTTTTGACCCCCTCAAAGTGGAAAAATAGCTTTCCTTCACTTTTGACCGCTAAAAGAGGGGGAAAGTTTCCCTTCGCTTTTAAATCCTGAAAGTTGAAAATATGATTTTCTTCTCTTTTGGCCCCTAAAAGTGCAAAAAAAGGTTTCCCTTCACTTTTGACCCCGAAAAGTTGAAAACATGTATTTCTTACCTTTTGACCCCTAAAAGTTAAAAAAAAAAGCCCCCCTTCACTTTTAACATCTGACATTGGAAAAAAAACCTTTCCCTTTACTTTTGACCCCAAAACGTCGAAATGTTTTACTTCCCTTTTGACCCCTAAAAGTGAAAAAGAAAGTTACCCTTCCCTTTTGACCCCTAAAAGTGAAAAAGAAAGTTACCCTTCACTTTTGGCCCCTAAAAGTGAAAAAGAAAGTTACCCTTCACTTTTGACCCCTAAAAGTGAAAAAGAAAGTTACCCTTCACTTTTGGCCCATAGAAGTGGAAAAAAAGTCACCCTTCACTCCTAGGTACAACTTTAAACGATATAATTATCATGATTCTATTTTTAATTTTTTTTCTTGAATATTACAAAACAAACAATAATTTACACATGAAACACAATATAATTATTTTTAAAAAAATTAAAAAATTACTACTACTACTACTACTACTACTACTACTACTAATGCTACTACATCATCATCGTCATCGTCATCTCTACCCTAGCCCCAAACGAATTTAAAAATAGGCATGATAGGGTGGAGCAATACCTTCATTGGAAAATATGCCAGCACTATAAGCTACCCCAAGCAGAAAAATGGTATGACCACAAACCACCACCTGTCCTAGAAGGTGAAGGTGTTACATTACTATGGGACTTCACCATACACACCGACCGCACTATACAAGCCAACAGACCAGATATAGTGATAAAAGATTTCAAAGACCATAAATGCTACCTCATAGACATAAAAATATCTCGGCAAAGGAATTTGAGAAGCTCTCAAAATATAAAGACCTGGAAATTGAGACGACAAGAATGTGGCACTTAGACACAACCACTATTCCAGTAGTAGTGGGAGCACTGGGAATGATTAAAAAAAAGACTGATACGCACCTTAAAAACATCCCAGGAAACCCATCTTTAGCTGAGATACAAAAGATAGTGCTAATGGGCACCGCTCACATACTCAGAAAAACTCTCTCAATTCAATAGTGAAACCCTTTCTATCTTTTCTCACATGAACTCTGTATTTGTTAAGACTGTCTCTGCCCCCTTCCTCCTTCTCTTTTATAGTGTTTCAATTATATTCGCGTGTTTCTGATGGAAGGCAACCGAATGATATACGACAAAGGAGGAGGGAGGGAAAAAAAGAAAAGAAAAAAGCTCAATAACTTCCTAAGAAAACTAATTCTCACCGAAGGCTTACTCTTTATTTCCGATTGCGCTGTTATTCGTTGCCATAGAAACAGTAGCCCGAATTAATAAGTTGTATAAAAACAACTAAAATTAGGATGGAGGTAAAAACTAGTTCAATTTAATAAAGAGTAGTGTGATACAATACTTCATCCAATAATAATAAAGATTGAATTACATAAAAATCATTCAAAACATATACGAAAATGGCCTTTCAATAATTAGACTACATAAAGATACAAACATGATAAAGATAGCAAAAGCAGTAAGGCAAGGAGATACAATATCACCTAAACTATTTACAGCGAGCCTTGAAAGCATCTTTCGGAAAACCGATTGGGAGGAAACGGGAAATACCATTTAGAATTCTCCGATGACATTTCCATGACGTCAGAAGCATCGGAAGAATTACAAAACATGTTGACTGTTCTAAAGAAAAAGTAAAATAGTAGGCTTAAAGATGAACAGGACAAAGACAAACGTAATGTTCAACGATAAAGTCCCCAAAAAGGCCAGTTTTTCAATTTTAATTATTTTTCTTGAATATATATATATATGTATATATTTCTTCATTAACTATATGCACAATTTTGTCTATAAAGTATACAGACACTTCCTTGTAAAATCCTGAAATACCTATAAATTATTGTTTTAGGGTAAAATAAAGTGGATTTTTGAATTCCTCATGTCTTAAACCCATGATATAGCCTTTTAAAGTACTCAGATATGTCAACTGGGAGACGAGATATGAAATTCTGTTTTGTTGGTGTATGCTGGCGACCATTTTGTTTTATGCAAATGAGGTAGTTCTTCCCAACCTTTTTCTTGGGAACATCTTTTCTCTGAAAGAGAACATCCTAAGGAACATTTTGGTACCCTAAAAGTAGAATCATGGGGGGGGGCACGGTAGCCCCTGCTGGCCCCCGGACTAATTGCGATTAATTATATGTGAAGATTAGCCCGCAAAGATTCCGTGTCGAAAAACTTCCTTCATATTTATATTCATTGCCGTCACTGAACCATATGACACACAGGGTTCCCGTTTTCAATTTTAATTCTTTTACTTGAATTTTAATTTAATTTGATTTTTTGATTGTGTAAATCTTTTTCAATTTACAAAAACAATACTTGGTATGATTGTTATTCATTTCCAACATAACGTTTATAATTTAAAATTGGATCCACTCCACTCAAAAAAAAATCAAAAAGTACTTCGACTTATCATTTCATTATTATTGATTTTTTTTAATACTACTATTTACCTTCATCTTAATATTTTAGTTGCTTTTTATCGCAATTTAATTTCAACATGGATTTATATGAGATGTCAAAGCATTGTCGAACATTTGAAGCGGCAAAAGACTTCATACGGGATTATACAATTATTCGCGTTAAACTCCTAGGAGAGTAACCTTTACTATACTGAGAGGAGAGAGGAGAGAGGAGAAGACTGGACGAAGAAGTGAAATGGCGCTTCCCAATTCACAAAGGACGGACAAACTATTATATTAGAAATTATTACACTAAATTGTATTCAAATTAAATATTTATTGTATTAAAATAAAATATTAAAATAAATTATTAAATAATTTTGTATCAAAGTATTGTTATTAAATTAAATTGTTTTGTATTAAAATAAATACATTTTTTCTGTAGTTTTTTGATAAAATTATTGTGCGTTTCGTATGTAAATTATTTAGCACGGAAATATTTTGGATAACACCGGCGGGGATTTTCGCAAGTGATTTTTATTCGTGTATGTCCGGACTCCCGTTTCATCATAGAACCGACTCCTAAAAAAAGTTTGCCTTCAAAATATTAAAATAAATTATTAAATAATTTTGTATTAAATTAGTTTGCCCCTAGAAATGGAAAAACATTTTTTTCTTCACTTTTGACCCCTAAAAGTGGGGGTAAAAGTTTTCCTTTACTTTTGACCCAAAGAATTGACAAAAAAAAAACGGTTTATCTTAACTTTGACCCCTAAAAGTGGAAAAAAGTTTCCCTTCACTTTTGAACCCAAGAAGTAGAAAATAGTTTCCCTCCATTTCTGATACCAAAAAAAGTGACTTTTGACTCTTAAGAATTGAAAAAAATAAGTGGTTGTTGAACTTATCTCCAAAAGTTCTTTGTCTATCCACACGATATCTCCAAATTACCTCACCTACGTCCAATTTTTTATAGCGTTCGCTTAATGTTATGAACTGGTTATTGTTATCTAAAAGATCCTGCTCCAAAGTGATCACAGTAAGCGGCTTCCTCTGTACTGCGTAAAAACATCAGATTTCTTTAGAAATTCTAATTTCTAAAGAAATCTGATGTTTTTAGATGAGATGCCAAAGCATTGTCGAACATTTGAAATGGCGCTGCCCAATTCACAAAGGACGGGAAAACTATTATATTAGAAATTATTACACTAAATTGTATTCAAATTAAATATTTATTGTATTAAAATAAAATATTAAAATAAATTATTATACAATTGTTGTGGATTATCAAATAAAAATATTTAGAACATTTTAGTTTAGTGTGAAAAAAGGGATACAACATATTTACACAATATCTGGGGGTCTTAAACCTTTGCGGTGGTGTAATAGACATAATTCTTAAAATCATTTACATCTGTCGCTGTCGATTAGTCACTGAAAATAATTGAAGTTTATCAAATGTGCCTAAAGATAATTAGGAAAACTAGCAGAGTACCCGTCAAAAATGACGGGATTATTTACGTATGGATAAGTCATAGAAATATTTTAGCATAAAAATGTATGTATTGCAACCGCCCCAAAGAAGAAAAGAAAAAAAAACAAAAAACAAACAAACACACTCACAATACAACACAATTTATTTTTATGTCGATTTTCTACAACACTTCATTATTCCCTTTTTAATATTTTATAAAAAGTTAATTTCTTATTGAAAAAATAAAAAATAAAATAAATGAAGTTTGTGTGGTAACGGGATCACGGAACATAGTTTAAAACCTGTCCCAGTATGATATATCTTTCACAGAGAACCGTTTTCCTCAGGTAAAACACAATTTTCTGGGAGGAGTTTGGATTCAACCATTTAAGCAAATTTTCCATTACTATAAGATATATCATATACATTGAAATTTCATCTATCAGATGTTTGTGCGTCAAAAATCTTCAGTTTTATCATTCATGGCCAATTAAATGCCGCATCATTTGGCCTGGAAGTAAACTCGCAAGAAACTTTTGTATGTCACCATATTTCTGTCGGATTCCATGGAGGAGACAATTTCAGCAGCGTTGTTGACGTCCAGGTTTTCCAAGCCTTTCAGAATATCAGTTTTATCGGCGCTGCAATTGTCATCTTTTTTAAAAAGCGCGAATATCTCGCGAAGTTTTCTGGTGCTGGAATGGAAACAAGAAAAAAATGGTCTTCATTCTAATGTTTGTATAAGGCAAAGAAAAACAAAATCTATTAGGTTGTTACACATCATTGAGAATAATACTAAAAGCGGAAGATTTACTAATGTATTTGCATTTTTTTTGCAGATTTAATGTAAAGAGATATCCAGTATTTTTTTTTAGCCCTTAGCAGCAACGGTGCCTATCACATCGACGATGAGGCCTTCTATTCCTCGATGAAAAATGAGGAAGCCTGTGCAGAATAGGTGATTTCAGTGCTGGAGGTGACGCACAGACAACCAGCAACACTATCTTGGCTCGCAGAGTTAGTCTGATGGCACGGGAAAATCCGAAACGACCAATTGCTGTGCAGAGTCGCAAGAGAGTGCCGGATCATCCGTCTTTCGATGCCCGTCTATCGCAGCTCTTCACTTCCACAAAAGCCGGAGGACAGGGTTTGGTCGACAATAGCACGAAAGCTAGTGGTGTATTACTCCCGACAAGTAACCCCGAGATGTCAGAGGGAGTCTAACAGGAGCTACACTTTTCCCAAGGGTGACCTGTAACTATGTAAGGCAGGGGGCGTTCAGCTCCCTGGGGTATCGTTACATACCCGCATACATTCGGGCCGTATTTCCGATGAGAGTGTTTTGTTTTACCTTTCATGATTCAGAACATAAATAATCATATAAGAAGAAAGAAGAAGAAGAAAGGGGGATAAAAACAAACAAAGAAC
>VCCN01002233.1:2425210-2435744 GCA_006491835.1 Architeuthis dux | reverse complement strand
AGAAGATTAGATTGTCAGAAAAACTGAAAAGAAATGACGTCCCTAAAAAAGCCTCTCCTCTTGGTGCTGATTCATTATCTTCGCGATGAAAGATATCCCGACTTTTGTCTGGATAGACTCGAACGCTGTTTCAAAGTCGTTTCCCCATCCGACCTTGCAGCGGACCCCGGACTGGCAACTGAGGTTTTCGGAGCTATTACACCCGGGGACGACCCAGAAGAAACTCGCCGATTACTTCGTTCGTTGCCCAATTTAAAGATTGTCTCCAACCACGGCGTCGGGGTTGATCACATTGACTTGAACTGGGCCAAAAGGTCAAACATTCGAGTAGGAAATACTAAATATGTCGTCGCCAATGCTACAGCAAATACGGCGATGGCGCTTTTGTTGGCCTCCGCTCGAAAAATCATTCCCGGTAAATAATTTTGTTTTCATGTCATTTTTTGTTGGCTTTCATATGTTAAGAGAGATTGATCAATATACATTTAATCACTTATCTTAGGCAAGTTTTTTTCTTTCATTTCAGCGTTATTATTTTGGTTTTTCATTATTTTCTTTGAAATAATATCTTCGAATATGAAGGAGTGTCTAATAAGATAGTCTCGCAGAATACTATTACTGTACTGAGTAGCGTTCGATCCTCACTGAGTGCCCCACATTTGATTTGTGGCCTTGTGTCAGATTAAGCCAAGCTTATTAAATACATCCCCATGTATAAAACGCAATGTGTATTCATATATATATGTGGGGGTGTAACATTTTTCAATGAGAGCACAGCTACTATACTCTGATCCTAGGCAGAAAATCCAGGGAGCAACACTTTGATCCTAAGCAGATGTCCGAATCGTTCACTTTGTAATAAAAGCTCCAGACTTTGCACAGGGATTAATCAAGGGTTACTTGATATAAAAAATAACGTTAGCCACTTGAGAATCAACCTGTGAAGCCGTAGGCGCGTTCGCTCTTATCAAATGTCTTGGTCACAGAACTGCTCCATATCTCGGAAACTATTGAAGCAGTTTTCGCCATTCCATAACATTCATATAGAATTCTTTAAAACGAGCTGATCCGACCCGATCCGTCCCGGCCCGACCCGATCCGTCCCGGCCCGATCCGATCCGTCCCGGCCCGATCCGATCCGTCCTGGCACGTTTTTTGAAGGTTAATAACTCGGAAACTAATGAAGGTAGAATCATGGAGTTTTCACCAATCGATTATTTCAAGATTTATAACGCATGCGGCAAGTTTGGTGGTTTTAGTAGTTGGGGAATAACATTGTTTTACAGAGCAAGTGAAAAATGAATTCTTTTTTCTTTTGGTCAAACAAAAAAAGGACCCAGTGACTCATTTTCCTAAGTTGAAATTATATATCAATAAGGAATGTGACAGGGACCCCCTAAAGCCAGTTGAGGATTCTGTGATATCTCATACAAGAAAATGTTTACAACTAAGGTGGTAAACCCTCAGCCTTTAATTTATTACCATTGGAGAATCTTCGTCCAAGGGGCGAACAGATTGGAACAAGTGGTGTCTTTGTCAACTGAACAAAAAGGAAGATCTTAAATGTCCACCAATTTCATATAGTACAGAACAGGATGGCTACAGTATGGTTGCAAAAGATGTCCCTCAGTTCAAAGCAATGAATGCTTTACCAATCATGCTTGATCCCGTCTGATTACATGAATTATGCTCGTTGGCTTTCTATACACCTCAGAGACATGTTATCACTTGGAAAACAACACCCAGATGTGGCGAAAGAGTTCTTTGAAGGAAATTTTGTTGTCCACAAATCAAACAGCCATGGCAATAGACCAAGCCCATGAACGGGCAAATGCTGTTATAAAGCGCGATGGAGGAGCCATTGGCCTTACTAAAGATCCATCAGCACACAAAAGATGGATGGTTGCTGGGCCTGAAGTGAGCCGGCTTGTTGATTATGATAAATCATCAGATGTCAAGAATGAGGCTCAACATAGTGAACATCAGACACAAAAGTCTCAAAAGGTATTTGTTGGCAGAGTAAAAATAACTAGCCACTGTCATACAGGAGTTTGGTAATCTTTTTCAGGAAGAGTCAGATGACCGTCTCACCCTTGACATAAAGGACATTTCTAATCCTGAAAGTTCTGCGTAGCCACACACTATGAGAAAGGTTCACGTCAGTGTCATGCATTCGCGAAAGCACATGACATGAGAAATCGGATCAAATCTGTTTAGGATTAATTTTCATGATGTTAAATCCGCTCCCTTTCCTTTTAGGAAAAGACAGTGGTTCCCAAACGTTTTCGCATCACGTCGTCCTTGGTGTATAAGTCAAAAAATACTCAACAACTTCATTTGTGTTCTTGTTAGGTTAGTTACTAAAGAGAAGAAAAAGGAAAAAAACGTTCAAGTTTCGATTAAGCATAGTGAAAAAATACGAGAAAATAGTTTTATTTATTTATTTTTATTTACAATATAGGGGTCCAGTTTAGTCGATATTTACTTTGTAAATTGAATAATGGCTGTCGTTACAACAGACACAAAGTAAGAGTCTAGTTTTACATTATACATACACTATAAATGGATCACCAACTTTAGAGCCAATCCAGTCGCTACCTCTATACAAATTTACTTTTTCTCAAAAACGAAAGATTTCTGGAAGAAACGAAAGTCAGATGCAGTCATACTTTTTTTACTTAAGTTTGATTAACCGAATTTTTACCAAAATAACAAATCCTGTAATTTAAATTCATAAAAATGTTATACAGTCTGTTGTTCACCACAGTTTTTCAAATCTTGGAATCCAACTGATGACAGCCACCCTCATTTCCTGTTCCACGTCAATCTTTGCACGATACTTGTTTTTTATCACAGCTACAGCCGAAAACTCAGCTTCGCAGAGATAAGTCGTTGCAAATAGAATTAGCATTCGTTGAGCTTTATCACTTAGCAGATGATATTCATCTTTCACTGATATCCCAAACTCAGTTAATTCCATGTTGGCAAATCTAGTTTTAGATGTATTGTCGCAAGACAGCTTAATAAGATTTTCTTCCCCTGCAGACGTAAAATCAGATGGAGATTGGGCTCTGAATGGGTCTTGAATCCATGTGAATTTCTCCATATTATATTCTTGAAAATATTTTTGGAACCAGTTGTGAAGCTGAGATAGGTGTTCTTCAAAACTAATTTTATATCCCGAGTGAAATCACAAACTGTTGCAACAATGGCAAATTTCTTTACCACAGTCTTCATTCATTTCTTTTCCATAATAATATCTTTTCCTGAAGCCTGGAATCTTCTCTACCAATTTCAAAATGTACATGTTGCGTCCTTGCTGGGGCGATTTAACACATTCAACTTTTCAAAGATATCAGACAAATACGCCAATTTGGTTAAACAATCTATATTCACGAAGTATTTGACGTACTCGTTTTCAAGATATGCGTATGGTTCCTGCCGTAATTCGAACGTATTCCACAAGATAACCATCGCAAGCTGCAGTAGTATAACAAAGATATTTTCGCATAAATATTTGAAAAATCGTGCCTTTAATGGCCGACTTTTTATATAGTTGACCGTTTTCACTACACATTCCAGGACTAGATTCACTGGATGACTTAGATGCTTTGATGCAAGTTCTTCCCTGTGAATAATACAATGGATCCACAGTGCATCAGGAGCTTTGCTTCGAATTAGTGCCTGCAACCCTCCATAAGCTCTGGGCGTAGAACGACCACCATCTGTACAGACACCAAAGCACTTTGTCCACTCTAGATTATTTTCATTGATAAAGGTGCCTAGTATCTGGAACAAGCGAAAGACAAAAATGAAGAATAAGAGATAAAGAGAATGATGACGGGCAGTAGAAAATGAACGGAAGTCAGCAGCCAAGGCAAGGGAGGAGTTCGCTGCGTTCATCGACACTGCCCTCGGGTACATCGAGAAATGGTTTAACTTCTCTGGCTTCACTGTCTCCCGCCCCTGTATCTCCGTGGCAAACTCACCTTCAGTGACCTGGAGAAGATTTGTGAGAAGCTTCACCTCATAGCCAGAGTGAATATGGATTACCTCTATGATGAGTGCACCACAGTGAATATCGTTGTGGAGAAGCTCCAGGAGTTGAACTGTTGTATAGTGGGATGAAAGTCCTGGACTTGGATAGAAAGGAAACTCGAAGACTTGCTTGTAAAAATATCTGGACATATTTTTATTTCATAGTATACACAGCATACACTTGGTGGATGAAGAGTGGGAGAGAGATGATGGGTGCCGAGAGACCGTTTCCAACAGGGGGACTTGGTCATGTCTTCCCAGCCCTAGGCGGTCTGCCTCCTGGCTGCTTGGGTCTCTGAGTTTTCTGTCTGGGGTTCGGGTCTGCTTTATAGGTTTCACGAACGCCTACGCAGGTGTCATTTCCGGTCCCATATCCTGTTTTGGACACCCATGCATATACCTATTTGCTAAGGTGAGCGAGTCACTTACATTTCCGCACAGGTGTCTGACCCCGGAATAACCTTTTCGTGGCAGCATATCATAACAGAACAACAAAGATGTAGCAGCCAAGTGGATGGCTGTATTTCAGGTAGCTTATCTGCCAAATATGCTCTCCATTATCTGTTACATTCTGAGCATACCAGCCTCAACAGGGTTTGTGGAGAGAATCTTCTTCAGGATGAACAGTAACTGGAGTGAGCTCTGGAACCGGTGCTCTGTGGAGCTAATGGAGAGTGAGCTACTTGTCTCACTAAACTTTGACCTGTCCTATGCCAAGGCATTGCTTCGGGCAGCAATGAGAAACAAAATAATATACATGGAAGAAAATGTAGACAAGGTGTTTTGGATAGAGAGAGAATAGAGTTGTTCTGGTCAGTTTGACAACTTAAAAAGTAAAATTTATTTTCACAAATAAATATATTGTTCAGTCATCCAACATAGTGGTCTACCAGGTCATTTGATATTTCCGAGTTTATCGATGGGTTCTTGGTTTTGCTTTTTTCAAATATAAGAAATAGTTTATTTTGAGAGACCTAACATCTTGCTCTTGTCTATGATCTGATGTTTTAATCCTTAAAATAATTGATGCAACTGTGCTTTACTCTTATTGACTCTTTATTTCCGTTACATTCATTTTGAGAGTAGCAGACGACTTTGAAATTGATGCAAAAAAAAGTACAAATTGTTGCATAAAAATTGTTTGTTGCACTAGAAATTCACCAGATTGCAGGAAATGAATTGTCTGAAAATAAATATTTTCGAGGCTTCATTTGTGCCCCCCACCCCCGGCATAGGGGCTCTGGCAAGGTGTCCCTTATTTTTCCACATTCAAGGTGGCAACCCTAATCGCGTGTCTCATGAATAGTGACATATACACCGGCTATGGTACATGAGTAATAGACAGAATGTATCTATCTAATAAATAATGGGACATATAGATAACGCATCGAGGAAGTCTGTTCAGAATAATTTGGTTTTAGGGGGAATATCAAGTTAAAGGGGAAAATGGAAAGATAAAATGGTGTGATATAAAGAAGAGGGGGGGAACAAGAGATGCAAAGGTAAGGAAGGGAGGAAGGAGGGGAGGGAAGAAGGAACGAAGAAGATTAGATTGTCAGAAAAACTGAAAAGAAATGACGTCCATAAAAAAGCCTCTTGTCTTGTTTCTGCCGCAATATCTTCGCGAGGATGGATACCCCGACTTTTGTCTGGATAGACTCGAACGCTGTTTCAAAGTCGTTTCCTCATCCGACCTTGCAGCGGACCCCGGACTGGCAACTGAGGTTTTCGGAGCTATTACACCCGGTGACGACCCAGAAGAAGTTCGTCGATTACTTCGTTCGTTGCCCAATTTAAAGATTGTCTCCAACCACGGCGTCGGGGTTGATCACATTGACTTGAACTGGGCCAAAAAATCAAACATTCGTGTAGGAAATACTAAACATGTCGTGGCCAATGACACAGCAAATATGGCAATGGCGCTTTTGTTGGCCTCCACTCGAAAAATCATTCCCGGTAAATAATTTTGTTTTCATGTCATTTTTTGTTGGCTTTCATATGTTAAGGGAGGTAACTCTGATTGATCAATATACATTTAATCACTTATCTTAGGCAAGTTTTTCTTTCATTTCAACGTTATTATTTGGGTTTTTCATTATTTTATTTGAAATAATATCTTCGAATATGTATAATGTAGGTATGAGCGCTCTCAATGAAGGAGTGTCTAATAAGATAGTCTCGCAGACTATTACTGTACTGAGTAGCGTTCGATCCTCACTGAGTGCCCCACATTTGATTTGTGGCCTTGTGTCAGATTAAGCCAAGCTTAGTAAATTAAATATTATTATGTATATTCTTTTATTAAAGTCCAAATATAGATTTGACTTGAAAAGTAAATGATGACGCCACAATATTGGTAGTCATGAAAGTGCTCTTAGACACAAAATCTGATCTGATAGATAATGAGACAGATAGATAACGCACGAAGGAAGTCTGTTCAGAATAATTGGAAAGGAAAGGAAAAAAAGGGAAGATAAAATGCTGTGATATAAAGAGGGGGGGGCAAGAGATACAAAGGTAAGGGAGGGAGGAAGAGAGAAAAGAAGGAACAAATGAATGAACGAACGAACAAACTGATGAAAGAAATGGCGTCCATAAAAAAGCCTCTCGTCTTGTTTCTGCAACAATATCTTCGCGAGAAAAGATACCCCGACTTTAAGCGCAAATGCCTGGATAGACTCGAACGCTGTTTCAAAGTCGTTTACCCATCCGACCTTGCAGCGGACCCCAGACTGGCAACTGAAGTCTTCGGAGTTATTCCAGCCGGTGACGACCCAGAAGAAGTTCGCAGATTACTTCGTTCGTTGCCCAATTTAAAAATTGTCTCCAACCACGGCGTCGGGATCGATCACATTGACTTGAACTGGGCAAAAAGATCAAAGATTCGAGTAGGAAATACTAAATATGTCGGCGCCGATGGTACAGCAAATTTGGCAGTGGCGCTTTTGTTGGCCTCCACACGAAATATCATTCCCGGTAAATAATTTTGTTTTTGTGGGGTTTTTTTGCGTTGGATATGTTAATGGAAGTAACTCTGATTGATCAGTATACATTTAACTCCCTTATATTACGTAAGTTCTTTCATTTAAACGTTATTATTTTGTTGTTTTTTTTCATTATTTCCTTTAAAATAATAACTTCGAATACATATAATGTAGTAATAGTCCGGGCGAATTAGGCTGAAACGGTGGTCATATGGGAAGTAATTAGTGTTAATTAAACATATTTGGCACCGTTGGAAAGCTCATTCTATGTAGATTAACATATGTAAATCCTCCTTCATAGGGTTTTGGGACAAAAACGTTATGAACGTTAGAATACGACAGGGTTCAAGAATAAAATGCATTGCTTTTGGTAGCCACTGCAACCAAGGCCCGAGGTGCATTTATGGTTTGACCCCCAAAGAATTGCTACAAAAGGTTTCTCAACGGTTTTTTGTAGTATAAGCTGTAATAATAACATACTAAAATTCCACCAAGGTCTGACCACTGGACGACGGCCGCCAAATCGTTAAAATGCCCGTTTATATCTCTCAATGCGTCTCCAAATGTCTCCAAGATTTCTGAATGAATTCCAATGAAATTTTGTGGAAGGGTAAGACACAGGGTAAAGAAGAAGTAACTAGATTTTGGAGCGGATCCAGATAAGAGTTTCATTTTTGAGAGATATCTTTCCTTTTTAATATGTTATACATTTCTGTATTCACTCCTGTCTGTCTACACGATATCTCCAAATGGTCTCAATGAATTTCAATGAAATTTTGTGGAAGGGTAAGACACAGGGTAAGGAAGAAGTAACTAGATTTTGGAGCGGATCCAGGTAAGAGTTTCATTTTTGAGAGATATCTTTCCTTTTTAATATTTTATACATTTCTGTATTCGCTCCTATCTGTCTACACGATATCTCCAAATGTTCTCAATGAATGTTAATGAAATTTTGTGGAACGGTGAGCCACATTGTAAAAAGAAGTGAATACATTTCGGGGTGGATCCAAGAATCTGTTGTTGATCGGAGATATCTTTGCGTTTTTTTTTAAAAAATACATTTCTGTATTCGCTCTTGTCTGAAAACACGATATCTCCAAAAGTTCTCAATTAATTTCAATAAGACTTTCTGGAAGCATTGATAAGGTACATATTAGGGAAGATGTGATTAAATTTTGGGGCGGATTCAGGAAATCGTTTGTGATTCAAAGATATTACATTTCTGCATTCGCTCCTGTCTGTCCACACGGTATCTCCAAAGGTTCTCAATGAATTCCAATGAAATTCTGTAGAAGGGTGGACAATAGACTATGGAAGAAATGATTAAATTTTGGGACGGATCCATGCACAATGACTTAGTCATAACTGGAAGAGATATACATTCACAGTCCATTTTGAATTTCAAAACGCCCACTCTTAAAGTTCATAGAAGAACTGGCAATCATTATTTTCTTAATCTAGATGGTTTTTAGATTTAGCCTGGTTGCCAAGATTCTGCCCCAAAAATGATAAATAATGAAATGGTGGGCCTTGGTTGCAGTGGCTACCAAAAACAGTGAATTTTTATTCTTGAACCCTGTCGTACTCTAACGCTCATAACGTTTTTGCCAAAAACCCTACGAAGGAGGATTTACATATGTTAATCTACATAGAATGAGCTTTCCAACTGTACCAAATATGTTTTGTCTCTAATTAATTCCGGTCCAACCCTTCTTCGTCCGGACTATAATGAGCACTCTCAGTGAGTAGTGTTTAACAAGCTAGTCTCGCAGGCCACTATTACTGTAATGAGTAGAGTAGCGTTCGATCCTCACTGATTGACCCACATTTGATTTGTGGCCTTGTGCCAAACTAAATAAATCCACCAAAATGTATAACATGTAATGTGTATACATATATTTATATATATATATATATGTGTGTGTGTGTGTGTTCTCATCGTTATAATACTAATTATTATCATTTACCAACTGCTATGTGTGACGTTATTAAAAGAACATCCATTTTGATCAATAGATAACGTATCAAGCGTTTGTTTTTTACAGTGTTGCCAAGTATCGTTTGTTATTAATATCAAAAACTGTCTTCGGAAATGGCTAAAATCGGCTAAACTTTTCAATTTCCAGCTAACTTTAGAGCTAAAAATGTTACATACACTCATTTAAAGCTCACTTATCAAATATAATAACCATACACTAAGACGCCAGAACAAATTATTGATAAAAATTGCACACTTACTTTAATTTAAAGTTACTAATTGTTTTTTTTAATAGCCAGATTTTCTGGTGAATCATCCCCACCTTCCCCCTCCTCCTGTTACTACTACCACAACTAGTAATGCTACTACTACATCGTTTAGAATCTCTTTGAAATCGGAAATCACAGATATGGACGTAAGGATGGTGGACGCATCGTTGAACTTATGGTTCTTGTTTCTTAATTATTTCATTTAAAAATTCAACTTCAGTTCGTTAAAATGACATACATTTCGATCTTGAGCACTTAGTGAAAGAATAAGAAAAGATTTTTAAAAAGCAAACAAATCGAATTTTGTTCTTACTCTTACTTCTTCTTACTAATGACATTAAGATTCCGACGATAAAATCAAATTTTATACGATTTTGACATTTATTTTTTTGTAAGGTGTCAATTTCCAAGTAAGTATGTCAGCGCAGTTCGCTATATGCCTATCTAAGGGAAGTAACTCTGATTAATCAGTATAGATTTAGCTCCCTTGATTTAGTAATTCTTTTCTATTTTAATGTTATTTTCTATTATTTTCTTTTAAATAATAACTTTGAATATGTATAATGTAGTTATGAGCACAGACTACTATTACTGCAATGAGTAGAGTAGCGTTCGATCCTCACTGACACGGTGTGCCCCACATTTGATTTGTGGCCTTGTGCCAGATTAAGCCAAGCCGTTATACTGTCGAGTTACTCTTCTGAGGTGGTAGCAGACCTCCGCAGTCAGCGCACATCTACTTCTGTTGGAGTGCCCAGGATCTGTGTTCAAAGTTGCAGACAGCCGTACTGTCATGGGGATCTGTGTTCAAAGTTGCAAACAGCCGTACTGTCATGGGGATCTGTGTTAAAAGTTGCTGATAGCCGCACTCTCATCAGGATCTGTGCTCAAAGTTGCAGACAGCCGTACTGTCATGAGGAGTTGTGTTCAAAGTTGCAGACAACCGTACTCTCATGAGGAGTTGTGTTCAAAGTTGCAGACAGCCGTATTGTCATGAGGATCTGTGTTCAAAGTTGCAGACAGCCGTACTCTCATGAGGATCAGTGTTCAAAGTTGCAGACAGACGCACTCTCATCAGAATATGTGCTCAAAGTTGCAGACAGCCGTACTGTCATAAGGATCAGTGTTCAAAGTTGCAGACAATCGCACTCTCATGAGGATCTGTGTTCAAAGTTGCAGACAGCGGTACTCTCATGACGAATACAATGGATATTCCATTACTTTTATTGGTTCATAACAACCTGTACAGCCGGTTTCACTATTCG
>VCCN01002233.1:2389357-2403244 GCA_006491835.1 Architeuthis dux | reverse complement strand
CAAAAACCACCAAAAAGAGCTAAAATGGGCAGAAATAGCCAGAGAATGGTCAAAAACAGCCAAAATGTTTTAGGTGGAAACGCGCTAATTAAGCACTTTTATCACTGCCAAAACAAGAAACGCGCTAAATCTAGTGCGAAACGTGCTAAATTGGCAACACTGAAAATATCAGCTTCATCTCATGTCACTAAACTGACAGTTGGTATGTTTTATTTTTCGAAATTGTATGAATACAAATAGCAACAAAAATATTGATACTATTGAAAAAAAAAAAAGACTCTGAAAAGTATTTATTTTTATTTTTCTGTAGCATAGTAAAGAAAATTTAAAGTTAAGTACATATTTTTAATCATTGTTTTTAAAACATGTTTTTCTCAGATCTGAGATTATTAACAAACAAAAGAAATTAGATTTAATTTTTATGGGGTTTTTTTTTCAGTGATAATTACTACACAACTTTATTTAAAAAGATTTTATTTTACTTATTGCCCTCAAAAGCTTTAAATAACATTGTAAAAATTAGTGACATCAGATGAAAATGATTTTATCCTTCTTGCTTTGATAACATGACAAACAATGCGTTAAGTTTGATAGTTTAGCGACATCAGATGAAGCTGATGTTTTATCGTTTCAGCTATAAAAAGTGCTAGGATATAGCCATGGCTAGGAATTCAGCTATGAAATTCCATGCTATGAATGTAACCTATGTAGACCAGTGGTTCTCAGAGTCCCAGATCACATTCCATCTCAGGTTTCCTCAATTTCTCCCCCATTTTGAACGGTCATCTAGTAATTTTTTCACCATTATACTTTTCATTACACATTCTTCTCCTGACTGAAATTCCTCCCCGGGGAGCCAAGTGCCTCTAGTTTGAGAATTACTGATCTAGACAATAACCAACAAGAATGAAAGATATGTTATTTTTTTTAAACATCAACAAAAATACACAATATTTTCCATTTTAGGATACATTTCACCATAGGTATTTTTATTACCGAAGACATTCCAAAGTATTCAATACACAACAATATTTGCTTGATTAAAGGTTTCAATATATAGTCAATATAATAAGAGTAATAATTATACAGAGACAACCAGTAAGATATGTAAGGGAGATAACTATAACAGGATTTATTAAATATGTTAAAACTTTCATTCTCATGATTGGGACACAGAAAATAGTAAAAGCATATATATGAAGTAAACGGATGCCAAAAATTAAATAATAATATCAATTCAAAAAAAAAAGTTAACTCACATTTCATTGGAGGCTCCACTTGGGCTTAATGGGCATGAACTTCTAATTTTGGTTGTTTTATCACAGCTGGAAATCTAAAACAAAAAAGTACATGAATGAAACACATCATGGTTTCTTAATAAGTATGAACATAATGGACAAAAATTTCAGCTTGAAACCGATACGAGAGAAATTTTTTTAAATCTGGCAAAAATCAGCATATTATTCGTTTTTAATAAAATTTCCGATATTTATTAAAAAGCAAATTAAAAAAAAAATATTTCCATTCCAAATTTCAGAAGAATAATTTTTTTTCATTGTTCTAAAAAAGGTAAACATAATTAGTATCTTGAGGGATATATCTGTAAAATGTGTAAAAATCTGCAAAAGCATGATTATATAACATAGATAAATCATCAAAGGAAACCCAACCTTTTATTAATTTGATGATTTATCTATTTTATATAATATATCCCGCGAGATACCAATTATGTTTACCTTTTTTAGAATAATAACCTGAAACTCCTGTAATGGAACTCTTACTTTGGGATTAAAAAACAGCAAAATTAAGTAAAATATTTTTTTTTTTAGCAAAGCTTTAGTTTTATTTGATCTGTGAAAAAAAATTTTCTTTTCACTAAATATTATTTTTTTTAAAAACTTTTTATTTTTATAGATTTATTCCGATATTTTTTAAATGTATATTTTTTATTGTTTCTGTCGCGGTTCAACTGAAATTTATATACAATTATTATAACAAGGATGAATAATTAAATATAGTGAAATCATGAAAAAAATATTTAATATATTTTATTCTGTTTTTTTGTTTATGTAAATTGACCACTATTTCAAATTATGGGAGCTGCAGACGACAGCATGTCTTTTTTTCTGTGCACGGCACAGCTGTCATGCATTTTAATCTTGTTTATTTTTTCCACACAAATATATGTGTACAGCATTGTCTACCATACATTTTTTTAAAACCAGGTGTAACTTACACACTTGAAATATTTGTTCATACCTATTACTTAAACATTTGGGATTGGCCGACAAGATATCTCGTGAGAGATTTAGATGTCCTGGGTTTTCTTACTCCGATAGTGGATCATATACCGATTCAAGACAAATCATAAATGGTGATGAAAATAGTGAAAGCGATGATTTTCCTAGAATTGTAGAGATATTTCGCCAATATAACATCACAAAAAAATATTCCAGTCTCAAGTGTTTGAAAATATAAATATTATATAAAATGGTAATAACATAGAGTCAAAATGGTAATTACATAAAGTTAGAATTAAATTTTTAAAAACACTATGTTTACCACATAAAATTATATTTTTTCTATACTTAAAAAAATGTAAATATATTAGTAAATTAAGTCATACACCCTTTATTTCTTTCACCCTTAGATGAATCCTTCACCAGTTGAAGAAGAACTGCACATTAATGTAATTCCTTTTTTGAGTTAAATAGTGAAAAACATAAGTAAGCAGCAGCATTGAATGAGGATTACAATTTTCACTCAGAGAAATAAACAATAAATATTTGTACCTGATTTTTATTATGACCGTGTCGTCTACTTTTGGAATTCCCTGAATGTGATGAACTGAAGGAAAATGTGAAGAAAAAATTGAATGAAGACAAAGATAATAATAAAAGGAGAGGATAAGTAAAAGAGGAAAGACAGCAAAGATGCACAGAAATACAGACAGCAAAGATGCACAGACAGCACAGAAACACAGACAGCAAAGACACATAGACAGCAAAGAAGTACAGAAACACAGACAGCAAAGACACACAGGAAGCAAAGACACACAGAAACAGGAAGCAAAGACGCACAGAAACAGACAGCAAAGACGCACAGAAATACAGACAGCAAAAACGTACAGTAAGCAAAGCCACACAGACAGCAAAAACAAAGACACAAAGAGGAATCTGAATAAAATTTTAAAAAAGGTTAAAAATATATGAAGGAGGAAAGAAAGATCAAAAAAGAAAATAAAGGAAAAGGGAGAAAAGCAAGCCATAAGAGAGAGAAGGGAGTGTAAAGAGAAAAACAATAGTGAGAAAAAAAAACAAGAAGGAATTGCAAAGAAAGATTCATGGAAACAAAGATTAAAAAAAACAATAACATAAATAGAGGGAAAAGAAAAACAAAAGAGTAAAATCCTTGTTTACTCACTAAGTACATATAATCTACTTTGAATAAAAATTATTGAATCACACCTACCTTTATAATGTTCCAGACATGTTATACTCTTGGTGCACAGTACAATTTTTTCTGAACTTTTATTTATTAAACAAAAAGTAAAAATAAATAAATCCTTCTTCATAACTGAGATCCATTGAATTTTTAAAAAAGAAACTCAATATGCACAGAAATGGCAGATTTGCAGGGTTATTTTTAAAGATCACAGATATTCTATTTGCAGTAATGCACAAAAATGGTAGTTTCTTAAAAATCAGACCTTTTCTTTATAGACATTAAAATGTATTTTCAATGAAATAAAGCCTACTCTAAACATATAATGGGTCTGGTACACTTGTAAGGTATGTAAAATCCAATAATTGTAATTTTTGAAGTACATTAAGCAGTGTGAGTAAACTAGGATTTTATTAAATAAACATTTACCTTTGACGTGCCGACGCCCTTACATCCATTTCTGTAAGGCCATCCCGAATTTTCTCGATCTCAGCTGAATAAAACTTTCTAAACTGTGACACTTCTTCGAGCATACTCATAGCATCTCGTCCAAGCGATCCCTGGGATGACATATCCTGGCCATCAGAGATGGTTTGGTCTGAATTATCCTGAGATACGTCCGACACGGAAGAGGCCACTGAAGACTTTGTGTATGTGAGGGTGTCAATGGGGCGGTCAGTCTCCCGGTGTAAGTATCCCATTTCATCTGTCCAGCTAACATCCCCATCTGTGGCAGCATCGTCAGTCAACAGGTTTGGTATGGATGACTGCAGTTGCAGCCAAGCATTGGAGCTTAATTCGGACCCACTTTCAAAGCCCGCTTCAAGCAGAGAGCTGTTTGAAAGACAGTGTTTTTTCTTACGGCTGTTCTGTTGTCGTGGTAGCTGGAGATAGTCCATCGACAGATCGGAGAGCCTGGTATTCGATGCTGAAGAACTCTCAAAGACATCCTCATCCATTGTGGTGCTGTTACCTTCTGAGGCAGCCGATGTCGTGTTTGGATCCTCATCGTCTAAGGAATCAAGTAGGAGATCAGTTTGGGCAATACAGTGGTTGACCTTCTTTTCGAGGTACTTCACTGTGAAGCTGACCGGTAAGTATTTTAGATTGACCATGTCCATAATTTCCAGCTGTTCTTTTTCCCACTGTTTGAACTGGTTGTGTAATGCATGCCGTTTCTGGGATTTGCTCTTGTGACGAACAGTCGAATTCTTGGACGCATCGGCAGTCGGTTTCCCATCGGAAGCAATCATGTTCGCATATTCTTCGTTTATCTTGAGCACCGATCTTAGTTCATTGTTCTGGCTTTGATCAATGCTGCCAGCACTGTTCGGGGTTCCATCAAAGTGGTCGACACCGCGGAACCCAGCACCACTCACCGATTCAGGATAGGATTTAGTTTCGTGCGTCTCAGACAGGATCTGTGAATGGCTGGAGTTGCTGTTCAGTAGCTTGGAAGCTTCTTCAAGGATCTTAGAAGTCTTCGGGTCTCGGATACGTCCATCAGGGACTGGCATTGACGGCATCTCCTTTTGGGGCAAAGATCTTGCAGACTTGTTCAACAACTGCAGATATTCATCAGTTAATCCAGACTTTTTAAGAGAAATGTTAAGATCCTCGCTGAGATAATGATCTGGCTGGCTGTCTCCACCTGCAAATGAAGCAGCGTCAACACCTGCCCTGGGCCTGGAGTGCTGCTGCATTCTGGGAGTACTAGCGTAGTGATTGGTAGGAGCGTAATCACGAGGAGGAACTAAGTTTTCTCCATTAGGACCATGAGAAGCTATGCCTGAATGGGGTAAAGTACTGCTTCTGTGAAATGAGGGACTGTACAAATTGTCAGGTCTCAAGTGGCTACGAGTACCACAATCCATTGTCATGGAACGGAATCGTGGCTTAGGAGTATGTGATTCAAACATACCGGCCTGAAATCTGTCCGGAGCAGAGGCAGACATGTCCTGGTCTTGTGGTTTCTGTAGTGAACCTCGTTGATCAGCTGGGAGGTAATCGCCCCTTGACATTCTCCAGTCAGGCTGAAAGTGGACATCCCGTGCCGTGGAGTCCAGATTGTACTCAGAATAGTTTATCAAATCATTCCAGGGTTTTTTCCCAGAATTTGGACTTGTGTATTTCATGCTGTGGTAGTATTTGTCATAATTCCAAGCAGGTAAAGGAGAGGTTTGATTAAATTTAAACTGTCGGTTGTGTCTCGTTTCACTATTATCAAAATTATGCTGTGGTTGACAATTCTGGTACTGACCTGCATTACCATCAGGCTGAGTGAAAGTTCTGTTGGCATGATCATGAGGACTCATTCTTGTTGCAGGTCCAAAACCATGGAAGGACATTTGACCAGGACTTGGCATTTCGTTTTCAGGTAAGGTCTGATGCTGGGGTATGTAAGTAAAAGAATCACACATGTCTCCTTTCCAAAAGTCTCCCATTGAGCAATTTGATTTTAGGGTTCCTGTATCATTTCCTACTGGTAAATGCATATCACGTCGGTTAGGCAAGCTACCATGCATCTCAGGCTGCTGCGGATGGTAAGGAAAGGGGTAAGTGTTGCTAGATGCGGGGTGGGGGGCGAGACGCGGGTTGATATAATTTTGAGTGTGCATCACATCATGGTTAACGGTCATGCCCGGATGGAAATTGTTTTGGTGAATATTGATTTCTGGGTGTGATCTATGAGATGGATACATGGAAGCGCCGTGATCCATCTGGTAATTAGCAGTGTACTGAATGCTGCTTGGGGTGCTAGAATATGAGGAGCTGCACATACCTGAGGGTTGGGGCAAGGGAGGTGGGGATACAAACTCAGCCCGTCTCTGGGCAAGATCAGTCTGGGTGGTTACGCTACATTTGTGGCTGCATTTTCCATCCACACTGCCCGTGGTCGATCCAGATGTGCTTGGTTCAACAGTAAGCTGCTTACTCAGGTTCTTGAGAAGGTTTGTTGTCTCGGCCATCAAAGCAGGCAAAGTGTGAAACGTGCCCGCTGAAGCTTCGGCCATCATATAAGGGATGTTGAAGGGGAAAGGAATCATGCTTGAGGCTACAGAATCCTTTAAAATATTGCTGTGCCGAGGAATTGTAAAATCAGATGGTGAGCTTCCCACATCTTCAGTCTGCGTAGAACATTCCGTCTGGGAAGCCTGAATCCCAATAGAAATATACTTCAATGATTGTTCTTCATCATCAATCAAATCGCCTAGCACCTCTGAAGAAAGACTTGGAGATCCAGTCCGATAGCTACTAGTAGACGTTGGATAATCACCTGGCAAATCCGTGACAGATGCTGACTTAGAGGAATGGTATAGTGGAACATTATTTCTAGTTCTTGGGCGCCGGAAGTGCTCTGGAGGTCTCTGAAAATCAGAAGTGTCACTATCAGATTCTGGCGGATGTTCTCTGCGATAGTCTTCAGGTTGATAAGTGGGCATATTAAAATAGTCATACAATGTCTCATCGCTGTCTGCTGTTGATGTCCAAGCCTTGGAAAGTCGGAGATTACGCAAAACTCTGTCCTCAATATTGTCTGCTTCTAATGGCTCACCGGATGAGAATCTACGAAGTGCCAAATGCAGCGGAGCTCTGGATGTTTTTTGTCTAGGCTCACTATTAAAGCCAGTTGCATCATCTGACAAAAAGCCAAGACCTTTTGCATTGTCCTCTCTAAGGGCATAGCTTTCCTTGCCTGGTGCTGCTGGACCATGGCCTAAGTAGCACCCATCAAAGCTTGAGACCAATGAGGAAATATCCGAGGGAAGGTTCTGCTCTAGATTGTTAAACTCTTCCTGGGAAAGATTCAATAGACTTCCATCATTCTTATGGCGTACCATGTACGGTGAGGCCGAAGATGGAGAGGAAGAACTATCCAAGGAAGAGGTAGGGTCACGTTGAGAATCTTCTTGAAACTGAGGCTGGTATCCAACGTCACTACCTTTATCTTTCACACGTCCCGAATTTCTTTTCCTGTCCAATCCATCCTGCACAGAGTGATGCATATGTTTATAAGGGAAACTGTTGCTGAGGTCATCCGATTCTGAAATTTCACCCCGATTGGACAGGGGTAAGCGCCGGTCACTTGGGCACTTGTCTATATGACTAGGGTAATCAGGTTCCAAATTCTGCACTGAAGATATAGGTTTATCTCTGGCGAGTATCCATTGGTTGAGGCCATCCAGCGACAAGCTACGGCTATGAGAATATGGTTTTAGCTTTAAGAGAGATTCAATGTATTCATGAGAAGAGTCATGTTGATTAAATACTTTCAAAGATGTTTGGGCACTTGATGGCACCTTCTTCTGCGAGCCCATTGGCACACGAGATAAGCAGATGCGGTCACTGACACCACGGCCCTTGCTGTAACAAGTATAACTAACATGCTGCATGCTAAACCAGGAAAGGAGGTGACTCGGCTGTGGGGAGAGATTGGACGAGTCAATATCAGTCAGATCAGAGCTGATAGCTGAATCACTAACACACCTGGTTAACACTTTTGATCGCTTCTGCTTTTGGGGGTTATACAATGCAAAGTTGAGGTTAATGAGCTCTGGTGGTAGGTTGATTTTTTTATTAGATGTTTCACTGTTGGTTATCAATGCACTCTGGTTTGTGTTATATGGATAGTCTCCATTCGAAGATTTCGGAACCCTGGGCCAAGTACCACTGGTTGCAGTATGTAAACTGTCTTCTTTACTTTGAGGGTTATCTGATACCCGGGGACGATGCTGAGTAGTGAATTCTGGTCCGCCAAGAGATAAAGGTAGAGTATTTGGTCTTTGGTTGTTGTTTCTGTTCGTAGGCAAATTCTTGCAGTCATCTGGCGCCAATCTTAGATTTTGGTCTAAGTCTAAAAGATAGTTTGGGGAGCTTTCAGATTTAGATGTTTCCCCTTGCCGTCTACTGCCGGCTTGGCTAGGAGCTCCAGTTCCTTGCCCGTGCCAAGAATCACACTTTCGGGCACTTTCTGTCTTTGGAATGTTTGCTGCCAATGTCTTCACTAATCCCTGATCTGGAATGTCATCAGATTGTTGACATTGCCCTGGCGGAGATGATGATGATGATAATGAAGATGACAATAATGACGAGGATACAGATGAAGGTGATTGTGATGATGATGCTTTAATCTGTTGCAAGGGGGCACTCGAAGTGGCTCTTCTGTTGCTGCTGCCATTAGCAACTTGTTGGACATCAGAAGTACCAACCATCACATCATGGGTCCCTCTATTGAACTGAGCCCCATCCTGCAAGGATGATGAACTATTTTGAGGTTTATTTCCCAAATCGTTCTTCAGACTGCCAACATCTTTCCCAAGCTGACTCGCAGAGTTACTTTTTGCATAATGCTTTCTGATTGTCGATACAGTGTAGTCAGTTGCTTCAACATTGTAATACACATTAGTCTCCTCTTGGTTCACTTTCACAATATAAGTGAAAGGAGAAGCCTTTCTTTTGGTTTCATCAGCTAACCTTGGGTTCCCATTATGGGTTTTCCTAGAATTTCCACCAGCATTGCGAGCTGCAACCTCTTGACTATGCCCTTCTTCTGAAGATAAAGTACCATTTATATCACCATTTGTCTGTTGCAGGGTACCAGGACAATCAAATGATTTCTGACTGACCCTAGATATCCTTCCTGAACTACCCCTTTGGACCAGGTTGGCATTATGGGAAACAGAAGGACTACGGCTTGCCATTTCAGTTCGCTTCTTTTCAACTCCACGACTCAATGGAGAGGTTTTACGTGACAGTGAATTTGCACCAGTGAGTTTTCCGATCTCAGAGTCAGAGCTCTCGCTTGTGTCTCTCAAAATCTCATTATGACTCTTAGATCGTTGCGCACTCTGGTTCGACTTGACCAAGTGACAAGAATCCCGAGTAACTACAGAGAATTCCTTTTTGTTTTCAATAGAATCAGGAGGTGTAAAATAATGCTCAGACCCTGATTTCTTTGTGGTGCAATAATGGCCTTTAGGTGCCACGGTTCTTTGACACTCTTCAAGAGAATCCTCATTGTGTTGATTTAATGGTTCTTGAGACTGAGTTGACCCGGAAAAGTATTCACTCTTACAACTTAACTCAGAATTTAAGCTATCACTCAAAGTATCGGTTCCACTGAAATGATTAAGAACTGCATTTTGGTCTGGTCTTAATAACCCCTGACTGGAACTTTGGTCTGCTGATTTTTCTTTCAAGTCATTCAATATCTGAGTCTTGGTGGCACCATTCTGTGATGGTTTTTGACCAGTCGCACTTTCAGACATTTTATCCTGATTTACAGCACACCTTGATTTTGAGATACATTGATCTGGTTGCTTCAAGGGATCATTATCAAGTCTGTGACTTTTTAAAATGCCTTGATCCTTTTTAAGATTCACTGAGGGTGAATCTTTGGAGTGCAAAGATGCTGGATTCTTCATCTGTTGCTTATTCTGTTGATATTCATCAAATTGCTCAGGGCTCACTTTTTGCTTGCCTGTTGGAGAGGTTTCACAATGTTGACCTTGAGTTTTATACTTTTGATCCCATTCAGCATCTAGAACTGGTAATCCTTGTTTTAAGTCAGTGGAGGAAAGAGATGTCTTTTTCTGAGTCAAAGGTGAACATTGTTTATTTGACTTATCTTTAAGAAGCTTCTGATTACTATCAGAAGAAGATGAAGAACAGGATTTAGAACTTGAATTTTGAATTTGAGAAAGTGGATTACTAGTTTCCTGCTTGGATTTAGAATTCAACAACGATTGTTCAGAATTTGGATGTGCCGCCGTTAAATTCTGGTCATTCTTCTGAGAATTTTGGTCTCTATCAGACTTCAGCTCAGGTGATGATTGCTTACATGTAACACCTCGAGACACCTGTTCTTTTTTAGAACTTGCAGTCGGCAGATGGGAACTAGACCGTTCAGCTATCTGGCTGTGGTCAGAACCTGTGGATTTTTGACTGGGTGTCTTAATCTTATGATTGATCAGTGGGGATCTTGCTGGGCTCTTAGAAGAGTGCTGAGCATTAGTGGTTCCTGGAATGGCCACCTCTGCTCTTTTTGGACCCATTTTGTCTTTATTTTGCTCTTCTAGAACCTTATTGATTCGTTGGGTGTTAGCAACAGTCTTTGGTGCCGTTTCTTGGGCATTAGTCAAATTCTGACTACCTGATCTTTGAGAAGATGGAACAGAATTCTTTCTATTTGCTTGACCATTGCTTGTTACCATAACTTTTGCTAAGTCCTTAGAATTCGAACAAGCTTTCATCTTTGGTTGTGTAACTAAAGCTGGAACAGTTTTCTTTTCATCAGGTGTGTCAGCAGGGTTCTGGGAGTCATGGTTAATGGAACCACTCTCAGAAGAATGACAGTTTTGTGGGTCATTTTTCTGATTACTATGTTCTGCTTTATGACTGGTACCTTTGCAGGGGGTTTCACTCTTGGTCTCATGTAGAAAAAATTCAGGGTCACCTTTATTGTTGGTACCTGCAGAAGCAGAATTGGATTTTGATTTGGATGAAGAACTCGGCTCTTTTATTCTTCTAACTGGAGATGGAGAGTGTTTAGCAACAGGAATACCTGAAATACATACACAAAAATAATTAAAAAGTTACACAAAAAAACAAGACTTAAAAGAACTTTTTGTCTATTATTAACCTATATTAAGTAGGTATCCTGAAATTTAATAAAAAACCTTCTGTACTTATTGTATCTAGGACTGACTTTATCTATTAAAAAGGTTTCCTTGTAAAAATAAAAAATTAGCGCAAATATTTTTTTTCTTCAATGTAACAACAATCCCACCTTATGAAATCTCAAAATGCTATTTTATTATGAATTAGTCTTACAGGTATTAAAGGATAATTCTCTCGAGAATCAAAATCAGTTTACTTTTATATGGAAAAAAAAAAAACACTGAAGACACAATTATGTCCTAAATTGGAAAATTAAAAACTACAATATAAATTAGAATATTGCTTTCTTTAGCATCGTTTTAGTTTTATTTGTTAAATTATATTGTAGACTTATAATATATATATATATAAAAGAAAAAAATGTCACTCAATTTTTTTTATTAAATATTTTCAAAAATTGTTTTGGAATTTTCAAAAAATTTTTAAATGTTTCAAAATTCTTGTTTTATTCTTTCTGCCCTTGCTCATGCCTAAACTGTTTAAGCAAAACATAATGGTGTATTTCTTTTGTTGAGAAGGTATAGATTTAGCATGTATGGAGGCCCTATTATGCAATAATCAGATCATTTACCCTTTAACATCTTGTCCTTATGACTTAAGATGTCTTTTGAATGGTTCAAGGAATTTTGGATAATTATCCGGTGGTGACAAATTTGTAATTTTATGTCTGTTTGAAATGTTATATTTAACTGTCACCAGCTACCACCTGGGACAAGTCTGTAATAATATATACATGTGTGTGAGTTATTTTCATGCCACATGTTGTTCTAATATACTCATTCCAGTTGGTTTTATCACTGAAATTCAGCCAATGCACCCTTTGTAAAGAATACAGTGCAGAATGGAATCCAGCAGTGAAATAAAAGAGGTGACAAAAAAAAAAATGGTGGTGCTGTAGAAGCAAGTTTGGCCAAAGGAAGGGAAACTACAAATGTCTACAGATCCAACAACTTCAATAGCCACATCCACAAACCTCTTTTGATATGATACCTCCTGTAATTTTGGGAAGTCATTAACATTCCAAAAGCTGTTTGGACGAGAGAACTAATTCTTTTCATTGTTACCACAATGTTTCTGCCAATTACTTCTAGAGCTTTCTTCAGGTATACCACCCATATGGAAAGAAAAGCGGTCTCTTTGACACTTTGGTAGTGCAATCAGAAAAAGGTAGCAAGCAGAAAAAAATGGTGGCAAATCTACTGATTGAATCAATCCATTTACAGCAATGTGTTTAAATTTCATCCTAGAACAGTGATTCTCAGAGTCCCAGGACACCTCCCTTCCCTTGCAAACATTTTGAATTGTCTTCTTTTTTTCCCCACCATTATACTTTCCATGGTACTTTTATAATAACGGGGTACAATGCATAATATGTGTAGAAGTCTAAGAGTTATTCCACTTGCAACATTTTTTATTATTTTGGAGTCCGGACATACCGGAACAAATCCCTAAGAAACACACAATTTTATTAAAAAACTACAAAAAAAACATTTATTTTAATACAAAACAATTTAATAATAATTTGATACAAAATTTTATACGTTATTTAATAATTTATTTTAATGGTTTATCTTAAAACAATAATGCAAGGGGAATAACTCTTAGTCTTTTACACATATTACACCCTGGACCCCACTATTACAAAAGTACCCTTTCCATTATACGTTTCTCCCCAGGCTAAAATTCCTTCTCTGTGATCAAAGTGCCTCCCATTTGAGAATCAGTGTCTTAGAGCTTCAAGAACCGACAAGTATCGAAGAACCCCAGCCTATAAATAAAGCCTCATCAAATAAATAAAGCCTTTTACTTACCTGACTGTCGGCTTGGAGAAGCAGACTTCTGGATTCTTTCTCTTGCCAATCGCCTTGTGGCAGGACTAGAAGGATTATTGATATTTGAGCCAACACTGGAAGAAAAAAGAAAACACAAAAAAATGAAACCCTTATTTAATTTTCTCTATATTCCAGAATATAATATTAGTTACAGCTACCATTCTTACAAATCCTTATGGATCATGTTACACATTTTGGCTAGGATATTTTTTTAAAGATGCATCACAAAGTATTTTAATGCTGGCAAATCTTATTCAATGTTCATTTAATTAAGTATCAGAATTTTCCACTTGGGATTGACTGTATATTAAGAATTATTTTCATTTATATTTTTCTTAAGCCATTCTGAGTGATCATTTGTTCCTTTCCAATGTTAATTTGGCTCCCTCTCCTTTTATAACTATAAACAACAACTGCATTTGTACCCCTTTAATTGGGCAAACTTTGGACCTGGGCATTGCAGTACCATAGAAAATGCCGGAAAAGAGAAATTAGCCCCTAAGAGAACTCCCTATGTAAATATCTTGATTTTTAACAATTTTTCTTATAGTGTGGGAAAGAGAATATTTCTTGTCAGAATTTTGTTAGATGGTGTGTTTTAATCATTGTATGTGGATTAGTCGGACCATTTTCCATCTTTGTTGTTCATTTTTTTTCAGGCCTTCCTCGTGTGTCATGCTCCACAGGAACTAGTTTTGACATTCCAGTAGAATGGAATGTCAAAACTAGTTCCTGTAGAACATGCATATCTTTTCTATTGTGCACATCACATCCAGTGTGGCATATCTGTGTTTTAGGGGTTATCGCCCACTGACCTCTCTGTTTTTAGGATTGTTTCCCTTCTATCTTTCAACTTCCTGTTGAACCTAGTATGCACTAGCCTTCCCCATGGATTCCTTCCTGACTGAATATATATATACTTAGACACACA
>VCCN01002233.1:2371642-2384365 GCA_006491835.1 Architeuthis dux | reverse complement strand
TGACAGTTTTGTTGACAGTTTCTAATATGTTCCTGTGATATATACCATCTTGTGAAATAGACCAGAAGGTTGCTTCTACACACCAAGAGTTTGTGTGTGCTTACATTTCTACAAGACTTAATCACTTGCTGTGTGGATGGATGTGCATACAATATGCCTATGTGTGTATGTATACTTAAATTTATTTCATATACAGTGGATTCTGCTTAAGCAGAACACATAAGAACCACAGATTTTGGTCCCTATAAGCAGCCGTTCCTTTTAAACAGATTTGCATTAAAAGGACAAAATATTACATACGCTTGATTCTGTTCTTGCATAATTGGTCTTACAATTCCTTGTAACTGAGGTTCCATTTAACTGGAATCCACTGTATATCCAACTGAAAGTAAGGGACTTCTAATATAATGCATAGGTGTATATTTATAATGTATAAAAGATTCAGTAATAGTTTCTTATATGTTTAAGTTTATATTTGTATCTATTGAGAAGAAGTGTCCAATTGCTTTCATGTGTGTCTGCATTTGCTTTTATAAATGTCTGTGCAGCTAGATTTGATTCTAGGAAACAAAATTTGTCCATACTTATATAAAATAATGATAGACTAATTGCAAATTAAGAGCCTAAAAACATTAATTATCTCCAGTAGGGCAACAAAATGAGAGTTATCCATCACAGTCTTTGCAATGCCATCTCACCAGCCTCTTTCTCATTCAAAAAGTTAAAGGCCAAATTAGAAGGGGGGGGGGTCTAGAGACATTTTGATTCATTTTTTAGTCCTGTTTTAGAGTTTTTAGGTATTTATTTGATATTATTTACTTTGAAGCTGAGAAATTGTAATTTGATGAAGATTCAGAAGAAAGTTATGACATTTTGAAAGAACCTCAGAAAACATGCGAGAAATTACCTTTTAATCTAAGTTCTCATAGCCAGTATTGTCTTACTGTTTTCTAGTTGCTGTTATATTGTTTTGTGTCTATGTGTGTAGTGCCGATAAGGAGTTTTTAAACTCATTCAACAATAAACAAGTGACTATAAGTTATCAAATTGAAATGCAAATGTAAATTAATTTTCCAAAAATAATTTGAAGTGCAAATAATTCAACTAAAAAAATTATCTCAATTTTTGTAACTCAATAAATTGTTTTAACTCCATAGTTTGTTTTTGTTGGTCCTGGCACAGATTTGTCCTGAACGGAAATGTAGGCAGACAATGCAAATAGGTAAACTAGCTATCCAATATTAAAAAAAAAAAAAGTAAATGAAACTAGCATTTCAAAGTAAATTATGAATCACTGCCACCCATATATGCTGTGTTGGGGGGTGGTGGGGGGTGATCAATTAAAAAGTTGGAAAAAAGGGTGATCAATGAATAAGTTACTTCTCTCGCTTTTTGTTGGGCACTAAAAAGTCCAAATTTTCAAAAAAAACAAGCATGAACGCTGCTGGACACAAAAAGAGGGATCAATTTAGCATAATCTTACACCGAAAATTGAATCCCCTCCGCCTCTAAAAACCTATTTAGGGCGGGGAACTTTCATCAAACATTTTCCCTACTCATTGAGGAAAGTGTGTGTGCAAAATTTCAAGTTTCTACTATGAACGGTTAGGGCTGGGCAAAGTCGGGATACATAATTAGATAAATATATACATATACATGTCAGAACACATGTATAACCTGAAGCCAGCAATAAACCAGTGTTTTGAGTAGCAGTGATTAATAAAATGATCACATTTGCAAGCCTTTGAGATATCTATCTAAATATAAAACTTGCCATGGGGTGATGGTTAGCAAGCTAGTCTTACAGGCCATTACATCTGTGTAGTGAGTTTGATTCTACAAGTACCTCATACTTGTAGCCTTGTCCCTAAACTCAGATTAATAAATACCTGTAACACTGTGTCCAATATGCTGGTATTATGGGTCCAAATCCAAACAACAGCCAGAAAGTTCAGACTAAGTTGTGATGAGCAGTAATTTTTAAAAAATCTTATAGGCCTGTAAATATGATAATTGATGAAAAATTAAACTAAAAAAGAAAGGCAAGTATCCTTACTTGACTTGTTTGATGTTTGATTTATTGTTCTTGTTTGTTCGGTCCAGTTCCCCAGAAAAACTAAAGTGGAAATGAAACAAAAAAGATAGAAAAATTATAATTTCAAAAGTAAATGATAACAAAAAAAAAAATCAACTCATAAATGGCCGACATGAGAAGGGAGATAAATCTCTTTTGAAACCTCACCTGTTGGTCATCAGAGGGGCAGGCGATACACAATTCTGAGAGGAGGAACCACTTTCAGAAGCAGCAACAGAGTCCATGCTGCCCAAAGGAGATCCATTTTCTGTTTCATTTTTGGCAACACTCTGAAATTCCAAAGACAACTAGTACATTTACACACAAGTTTATAAATATACATTTGTTAAAAGTAAAATCGAAAGAGATAAATTGTCACCAAAGAAAGGACTTTAGGAAAATATTTATGGTTTCTAACAAAAGAAATGTATGAAAAATTCAGTGATAGAAAAGTTATAAGAAAAATTCCCTTTTCATGAAGTAATTCCATTTTATTCTAGATATAAAAAAACATTGCATGATACATCTTTCATGTCTGCACAGTACATTATATTTGAATTGAAATAATTTTTATAAATACGTTTATTGTTTTCAATAATACAAGATATTAAGATGTTGAAAATGGCCTAAACAGCTGTAACGTGTACAACAGAAGACATACATCGAAGACATACAAGATTTTTTTAAGATTTTGAATTTTTAGAATTTTAATATTTATAACGTCGAGAACACTGAAATTGATAATAATTTTCAATATTTGTCATTTTCATAGTTTATAGTCAATAAATACAATTTATGTTTATCTATTTTTGCAAAATATAATTTCTTGTATTGATGCCAGGTGAAAAAATATTTTGGTTCAATATTCTAGAAAAACTAAAGGTACTGAAAGAATTCATTTTTTCATAAGTTTGCTATTGTTCCAGATGTAAAACTATGGTTTATTTATTCTTACACAAATACAGCTTAATACTATATTAAATTAACAAAAATCTAGTTATAAAATTATTATCTTAATGCATAATTAGCATACTTATAGAGACAATCTTTCTTCACTGATTTAATAATCCACTTAATAGGACCAATGGTTAATAGGACCAATGGTTATTAGGACCTGCCGCACAATAGGACCAATTTTATAAGAACCGATTCAAACATATGTAATCATATCTAATTTGCTCCCCTTTTTATGACCAATGCACCGTTTATTTGGACCAAGCAGCAGTTCTACCAAATTAACATTTTTTTAAAAATAAAATCTGATAGAATTACTAAAATATATTTTTTACTTCTCAAATAAATTATCTTTCAAATATTTTAGCTCGTGACTCAAGTTAAATGTGAAATAACCGAACTCTCAAAAATATACCGTGTTATGCTGTGGTTGACAGAGTTACCTCCCTTGAGACAGTTACTGCTTCAAACAAGTTTTCTATAAATATTTTTTTCCTGTTCGGTAAATAGGACCAGCCGCTTATTGGGTCTAAAATTGTTCGTCCCAATGTGGTCCTATTAAGTGGATTCCACTGTATTAAAATATTTAATTTTGCAAAATTATTTCAATTTTTTTTTTTTTTTTAAATGACATTTATTTTTGCAAGTAATAACTAAATCACTTTTTTTTCTCATTTTGAAAAATAAAATCCTTTTCAATCTTTAGGTATTAACATTACTTGAAGAATTATTAAATAGAAAAAAATATGAAGTAAAAATTAAGTTGCAATGATACAAGTCTTCTTACTTTTTTTCTTTTTATTAGCATTCTGGCTAAATCTATAATTTCTTAAAAATATCAAAAAAATACCAAAGCCTACGAACCTTTCTGAATTCCCTTAGTCGTGCAGCTTCAGCGGGGTTATTGAACCTAAATAAATGTGTTTTGCCAATCAGGATAGTGTCCCCTAGAAGAGAGATATAAATGGTAATGTATCCGTACATTTAAAACATAAGTTAACATATCAAAGAAACACTAAACAACACATTAAAAACAGTAACACATACTAGAGGGTCATGGTTAAACACTTACCTTGAGTTAATTTGGTGGGCTGCTTGATTTCAAGCCCATTTATTGTGCAGGCAGCATCACGATTGGGATGTAAGACAACATCACCACTAACATGTTGAATAAAACAGTGTTCAGGTTGAATACTAGGACCAGACAGAACTGAAAAGATCAAAGGTGAAAAGCTAAAAATGAATTCACTAAAAATTGACTATTCTGACTTTCTATTTTTGTAGGTTCATTCTGGGACACACTGAGTATTAATGAACTGTGTTTGATAGAATCTTCTAGAACAAAAGGCTTTCCCCATGACTCTATAACTGTACTCTTCTAAAGCATGGTATAATTAGGCTAGATGTCTTAGTCTTCACAGAGAAAAGCCAGATACTGAAAAAATCTATGCTGCTTGAACTTAAGACCAATATAAAGTAGACGGACACATACATCTTTCTTGTGAATCTGTCTATCACCCCAAAAGATACAATAGCAACCGGTTATACATTTTTTTTATGTCTGTGTTAAGAATAAATAAACACTTTAAGAGAGTTCAATAGTTATTCTTAACACTGTTCTAGATCACTTTCATGCATGTGCTTGGATGATTCTGGTATACTACAGTATAACAATACTATTTCCCCAACCGTAAAAGACTGGTGGCAGGAAGGGCATTCAGTTGTAAAAGGTTCTTCATTTCAGCATAAAAGATGATTATTGTACCTTTTTTTTTTTTCAAAAAATATTTTATTAATCTTAATCATTTATTTTAATTCACAATTATATATTTATAAAGTGACACTTAAGCTTATTTATAAAATATAAATGTAAAAACAAATATCTAACTTACCAATATCCTGGTCTCTTTCAGCAGCTTCTCCACCAATAAGAGTTTTTCCTTCCTAAAAAGAAAAATATATCCATGTAAAATATTCTGGTATGTTGTAATGTACAATGGATCAACAACTTTTGGAATGGTTTTAATTTCAATACAGAAGAAGCTACTTATTGTAATCACTTTGAGACATGGTCTTTTAAATAACAATAACCAGCTGATAACATTAAGCAAAGGGGGTCTGGTTCTTTTTACTGAAAATCAGTTTGCCGAAGTTCAATTTGCTGAATGCTGATTGGCCGAATCATGACTAGACTGACTTATGACCTTACCGACTCTTTATTACCTTGAAAAACAAAGGTAGACAATTCGAGTTACCCATCCGGCTAGTCATTCGTATTTTCTTATTGACAAAAACACTGGTTAATTTTTTTTATTGTTGTGCAGTGATCACTAAAAAAGTCCAAATTTTCAAAAAAAACAAGTGTGTATGCTGCAGGATACAAATTAAGAGACCAATTTAGCATAAACTTACATTGTAAATTGACCTCCCCCCCCCAACCTATTTTTGGTGGGGGGAAAAAAAAAAAGGAAAAAAAAGAAGTTTTTTCTAATCATAAGAAGTAAATGTTTAAATTTTCGGCCATCTAGCTCCATTGATGCGGCCAGTACACACGTTACATACATAGCCAGCCAGACCAATTTAAAAATTGAAGAAACCTATGTTGACAGTTTTTGGTTAACAATTTAATAAATTAACTTCATCTTATTTGCTTCTGTTCTTGACCCCAAGAAACAACAAGAAATATACTAACCTTTAGATAATATAAAACAATGCCAGTACTTAGAATGTCATCATCCATTCCTCGCAGGTGAGGCTGCTGGGAATCCACAATCACCCCCATGGAATTTGTCCGCTGACCAAGAGGGCGCCGAATACTCAGATCTGACTCCTGAAAATTGATTTAAAAAATACTAGAATAAACAGTTAAATGAATTGGTAGAAACAAATGAACATTCAGGTCATTACATTCGACAATTATTTTTAAGTAAGCAGCATGGATTGAGACTTGAACTTAGATTTCATACCCTGGGAACCTGTCTGACATCTAAGAAATTTAGACAATTTAAGACTATTACTATGACTAGATAGTAAACAGTATGGTGTAGATAATTGGATGAGGAGATGTAGCTATTTGACTCTGGATTTGACATCATTTAGCTAGTATCAGATGGGCTCCCAGGGTATGGGTGGGATGCAAGTTCGAGTCTCAGTGAAGATTACTTCTTTATTTCAGATCCATGCTGCTTACTTTTTAAATTTTTAAAAGTCGTAGAATGTAATGACCTGAACATTTTGATAAAAAGCAACAATAAGATGACAGAAAAACTAGTCAAAGATCGATAAATGACCCAATCCTTTATAAGGAAACAAAAACAAACAAAAATATTGTAGAAATGCATAAAATATTATTATAAAAATAAACGTAATGATAAGTTTGTAATAAATTGTGACATGTCAGATTTGCATGCCTGTAAGATGCAGGTTTTATAAGAGAGTTTTATGGAAACTTATCCCAACCCTCTTGCTGTGAAGCTTGAATCTTTGATGTTCAACCTGCCATCTATAATACCAGGGCAGCTGACACATTTGAATACTTTAGTTTTTAGGAATAAAAGGTGCATTTAGATATGAGCAAATATGATTCCTGCTTCCAAAAATCTTAGTCTGATCAAGTCTTTTGACCAATTGTATCTTTGATGCATCACTTGATAAAGATTCCCTTCATCTATCAATTATTACCTTTGACCGCCGATTTTCATACAAAACTGACATAGGCTACCAATTAATACTGAATGAATGCTTGCAGTGGTTTGTGTACCAATCCCACAAGCTGTAAGAACTAACTTACTGATGGCTTGTCTGTTTACTGTCTAGTAATAGTGAAATTCTAAGATAAAGTAGGTCACATTTATCAAGTTCAAAATATTCCAAAAGTTTTTCAAGACTATTGATCTCATTCTTTTTGCTGTTACCACAATGTTTTGGCTGATCCATTCTACATCCTTCTTCAACTATACAATCTGTAAACAGAAGTAAAATAGGAACCAAGCAGAAGGATATAGTGGCAAACGTACTGATCAGACCAATCTATTCGGCCAAACTTCACTGTATCACATATGGCACAGGTAATTCCATATTTTATATACAGGGTTGCTTCCAATCCTTTTCTTGCAAAGAAATCAACACTAGCCTGACTTATAGATTTCCGCAAGGCTCATGTATGCAGCTTCTTTTAATTTTCTCACACTCCAATGATGCTCCATGTCTATAACTTGAACCCTATGCCAGAATAGATAGTGTGATCCCTTTTCTCTCCAGATATGGTCTGCCATATCAAATTTTTCTACTTCACCTTTGGATTTGTTATTTCTATGTTCCTCAAGTCTGACTTTCAATCGTTGGCTGGTTACCCTAATATTCTTTTCCACATTTATGAATGAAGGATGTTATATATGCAATCTTTGGCCATCCACTTTTCTTATAAGGGACCAATATTAAGAAGGAGGTTGTGAAGAGCGGCTATGCTATGGAAAACCACATTGATGTTGTAATTCGTGGCTATGCTATGGAAAACCACATTGATGTTGTAATTCCTACAAATCCTCTGGATTCATTTAACCTCTACTCTTACACATGGTATCTCAGAGGTTTTGTTTGACTACCATTTTTCTTCTTTTTTACACTATTGGTGGATACTACCTTGTTTTTTTGTGTGTGGGGAGAGGAGAGAGACCCTCTTTGTGTGCAGATTGTACACCTGAGAAAAGGGACAGAATCTATCCGCTGAAACTTTGTGGCAACCACAAAATGAATGAGATCAATAGTCTGAACAACTCAGATATGATAATGACTAATCTCAAAATTATAAGTTCAAAATATATTTACATGAAATTAATTTTAAGGATGATTCTTTTTTTTAGAAGTGCTTGTATGAAATGATGCGAATGCATCCTAATATCGTGGAGGTTATTCTGAATGGTAGTGAGTGCAAACGTTTGAACAGAACTTTTTTTTTAAAACTAAGAGAAATGAAAGTGAGCAGGAAATGAGTATTACTTGGTGATAAAAATGAATATCTAATTAATTACAGGAAGGTTTTGTGAAAATACAACTTGAAAGAAAAAGAAGAAAAAAATGTTAGTGGGAATTCTAGATAAATATCAAAGAGAAACAATGTCAATACATTATATAATATATATACGTATATATATATATACACACATATATAGGCCCCTGTCAAGATTGACCATAAGGATAACAGCTTTTGGCTACTACTGCCTGGGCAGATAATATACTTATAGGAGAGCATTTTACCCAAGTACCTACTCCCTTACTATCTTCTCAGTAAAAATTAAAATTATGTATTAATCCGCTCGGATGGTGTAATGGTTAGCATGTCTGCCTCACATGCAGAAGGTCCTGGGTTCGATTCCCGGTATGAGCAAAGAGTGTGAAAAACTCTTCATTAGGACACTCAGCAGCTAATTGAGTACACTCTAAGCTGTGTGATTAGGGTGGAGGTATCCCTTTGGTGGACTTGCATTATACCGAGGGGGTGGTCATAAAAAACTTGTAAGAATAAAGTCCTGGTCTCAACCAGACTTGAAACTAGCAAGGATCACTGAGCTGACGCATGCAACAGAAACCAGGTCTTCGTCACCTAGTGTATACTCCATTGAGAGGTGTCTCTTAAGAGAGAGAAGCTTTACTATATATTACATACACACGCATAATTTTATATACTCAAAAACATGAAACAGGAACAAAGTTATCTAATAAGGAGAGTAAGTAACTTGGTAAATAATGTAAAAAGCAACAGAATAATGTGATGAATGTCAAATGAAGAAATTACTGAAGAGAAAAAAAAAAGAATCAAGCGGTTATTAGAAAGATCAATAAATAACAGTCAGTTGATTAAAAAGTATCTGAATAAATAAAATGTATATTAATATGAGTTTTATAAGATTACTAACAGTTTATGGCACAAAGTTGCCAGGTGAGCAACAGGTTTTGGGAAGACAAGAAAATTGCCAGGTGAAAAGTTGCAGTTAAAAGAGAGTTGGCAAGACAAACAAAAAGACTGGTTTGGCAGCTAAGGGGGTTACCACATAAACAAAATGGGTGAGAGAACTGAAATTAACCAAGGAAAGGAGGCAATGGCAAGTTGCCAGGTGAATGGTAGGGAAAAGAGCCTTCCAACCAAACGTTGCCAGGTGAATGGTAGGGAAAAGAGCCTTCCAACCAAAAGTTGCCAGGTGAATGATAAGGTTTGAGAGGAAAAGAAAAGAAAGTGGTTGCAAGGTTAACAAATAATGAGCAGGAAAGATAGAAAGTCTTCAATCATGAAAGGGAGTAGCTCAAACAAGGAAGACTGATAGAGAATCAAGAAATGAAAAGACAGAAGACATTTAATCACTTGGAACCAGCTGACGAGATATCTCCCAAGAAATGTTTCCGCCCTGCAAGAAGAGTATTAAAAAGATATCTCAGCCTCAAGTGGCTAAATATTAACTAGTAAATAATAGCAAGCAAGATAGTTGGTAAGGGAGGTGTGCTTGGCCTAATGGTTAACAGCATAGAGAATGGAATTAGCAAACAGAGTTCAAACTTCGCCTGGGACAGTTTGTATTCACTTTGCACTAACGCTTTTGGGAAAGGCATGAACCCATAAAAACCAAAAATTGCTACAAACAATGATTGGGTTTCCTTGGATTGTTCGAGAAATGGAGACAAAATCATTGCCTCGTGTATCGGGAAGTAATTGGGCTGGAGATAGTGGGTAACAAAAATTAAAATATCTTGAAGATTTACTAAGTACAAAATTAGCCAAAGTGAAAAACTGAATCATTTGAGAGTTATTAAGATTTATGACGATTGGAATAAGTGATTAAGCGAGTAACTAGGTTAAAGATGGTGCAGAAGATGATGGTACCGAAAAGTATTATTAGATAAACGACAGTGAGGGTTGGTTGTGTGCTGTGCACTGGATGAGCTTAAGCAATGAATGAAGAGAAAGATTTTCTATGTGAAGATGAACAGAGTAAGAATCAAGGGTCCTACAAGCAGCAGTTTGACAGTGGGGTTCAGCATCTTTGATATTTTCTCAGTTTCATCGTCCTTGCAGGTCATCTTCACGGACAGCTGGTCTGTCTGTAAAGTTATAATAGTAGAGAGAGAGAAAGAAGAAAAACATAGGTTAATAAATTTGATAAGACATAAACATCTCAAAACCGATCCTAGCCTGGGCCCAAAAGGTCCCCTAACCTTTGCCATCTATTGTGTAATTCCAAGATCCTGTCAATAGGTTGAAAAAAAAAAGAAAAAAGGTTGGGTGGGTAAGGCACCATATTTAGTGGCATATAAGACACCCCTTATTTCAGCAGGGAACATTAAGAAAAAAATGCATTCCCCTGAATTCCTCTCATTTACCACCCAGTTTTTTAAAAACTCAAATTCTGGCCAATGTGGGGCTAGACAACAAAGCTTATATTTACCTTCTGACCCTTTTTTTTCTTCAGTCAAATACAGTAAGCAGACAGACATATAAAGCCTTTTTTTCTTATTTTAAACCTGACTTCATATTTTTAATAATCCTTTCAAAATTTTAACAGTATCATGGTAAGAAAAGAAAACAAACAAAAATTTATAAAAATCATAGCATGTCCTTGTATTTTTTAAAACTAAAATGCATAGACTAATTTCAATCAAACTATGAGATTTCCCAGCTTTCTTGAATAACTGGTTGGGGTGGGTGGAACAAGATTACATAAACTTATTTCTCTCAAGATGCTTTGGAGTTACCAAGAATATTGAAAGTTAGATCCATTGAACCTCTCTAAAGTTATTAATGAAGAACACTAAGAATAATCAAGTTGTAAAGTGAACCTTTTCCACCAAATAATACATTAAAGAGCCTGGGTTTGGAACCAGGTCCTTTAACACATTCTGCACCAAAGGGTGTCAATTAATGTTTTTGCTACTTTACCAGTTAAGTGCCAAACAGTGTTAATTACGTAATGTCCCCCTTTTTGAAAATTGCACCCTGTCTTAATTTTGTCCTCCGCACACTGCTGTGACTAATATCTATGTTCCAATGATGCTATTTAGTCTCTGGGAAATCCCCATTGTTTTATTCTTGGACAACACATGTCGAAAAAAAACCTTTGGCGCTGAAGGTGTTAATATTAATAATTTTATGATACAATGGACTTAAAGAAAGAAAGAAAGTCTTGTTTTTGCTTAGAGGAGAAGAGTACATTTTCCATCCTACACTTCTGGAAAAAAACTTATCTTTACTCTAATGTAGCTATTCCTTTCTAAAAAAATCATTCCTTCATTCTAAAACCTCTTATTCATGAAAATAGGACATTGTACATATTCTGTACAAAGTTATCCCAAAAGAGCTGCACAGACACACACAAGTGCATTCTTTCTTATATTGTAGCTATTTTTCAAACAGAAAGCATTTTCTTAGTTGCCCTCTGCAATTTTGATAATTCAAATGGAAAATCTCTTTGAAAATCATCCTGAGGAAATAATTCTCCCACTTCTCATTATGCCCTTTAGATGTAAGATCAATCTTCCCATGTTTAAGAAAAGATTTTTTGGACTAAGCCAACTATAGCACAAGTCTAGATTCATAGACCACCGTGAGGAATGAACTTACTAACAATGGCTTACAAAATAAACACGCTAAGAATAGATATTTGTCACACTAACATCCAAGCCTGTTGTTGTACACTTATGATGACCATTAGCAAAGCAACGGGTGATGAACAAGTCTCCATAATGCAAATGTCTATGTTTAATGAAAGTTTACCATTAAAAATATGATTTGCTTCATGACTGGCAGAAAGTGAGTATATATATTTTCTCAACACCCTTTTCATGAACATTTTCATTTATTAACCTGTATCTTCTATTAAAAAAAAGTTTAATACTGTTAAATCCTTTTAAAAGTATGATTCACAATCAAAATATGAGGTCAGGTAAAATAAAAGCAAAATCACAACAGGTACGTAAACTAGATATGTATATACTTACTGTCAATATATCATGGGTTTCTTGCCACTTTTCAATCCAGTGCATAGTCAGTTTCTTCGCCTACAATATTAAATATCGTTTTAAGATATTTTTTATCACAATGGATGCAAAATAATATTTGGATAATTTTTCTTTTTGTAGATGAAAGCTTTTTATCATTATTATTATTATTATCTTTATTTACTCCTTTTTACTGTTACTTTTTATCACAACACTTCAGGTTGATACAGGTTCAACCACAAAAGCAAACCATATTAAATCTAAAATAAAGAAATAGTTTCCAACGAGATGGAACGCTATTTCAAGTCTCATCTGAAGCTACCTCTTTATTTTCTGACTTCACACTAATTTAAACAGTCAAAGCTGTATTGAACCAAAGTGCTGTGATGAAATATGATGGAGTAAAACTAGTAATAAAATAGTAGTAGTATAAAAGGCAAAATTAAGTATGAAAGAAATTCACCTGAAAAAATGAAATGAAAGACAGGTATGTAAACAATAGCTTAGTAGTTAGCAGGTACATATTGCATATATTTATTCCAGTAAGCTAATACATTAAGGGTGATAAGGTAAGAGCAGAAAAAAAGTCATATTTATGAGAGCCAGGTAGACCAATTTTTTCAGCAAGCTGGTCATCAACTAATGTTAGTTTTGATTTACATACAAATTACAGTAGTATTCATATTGTCTACCCACTATGTTTAAACAAT
>VCCN01002233.1:2301837-2323096 GCA_006491835.1 Architeuthis dux | reverse complement strand
GAGCGAGAGCATCAAAGAATAAGAGGCAGGGAGAAATAACAGCTAATTACATTCAGAAGTTAAGCCAAATTTAATTAACAAAAGGTTAGCTACTCTTTATTACTTTGAATGGGGTTTCCTCATCTTGTATTAGGCTTTCTTCTTTGTATAATGTGCACATGGTAGTCTCATGTTTGATAAAGGACTTGGTAATCTGGAAGTTTACTTTATTTCCTGGCATCGAAAATAAGTTCAGAAAGTTTACATCTTGCAGGTCAAAGGTTATACTTCTTATCATTTTAACCAAAGCCTAGAGCAAGTTTTTCAATTCTAGACAGCAGAAATATAAAGTGAGATCTACAGTTTGGTTATTACTAAATGTGGAGTTGCAATTGCTATAACTGAACCATCGGTACTATAGGCTAAGTCAGCGATTTTCAACCAGTGTGCCGGGACACATTAATCTACCGTGAAGCATTCGTAGGTGTGCCGCAGGAGTTTTACAAATATGCACAAAACTTTCAAAATCTTTTGGAAAATTTGATCAACAACTTTTGGCAATAAAATTAATAAATTATTAGTTTTTTTAAACTTATGAACACATTATTATCATTCATTTTATTTTAATTAATCAAATCTATCCTTAAATACTGTTGGTATACCACAATGATTTTAGTGCCTGGCCTACTGTGCCGTGAGATGAAAAAGGTTGGGCTGAAGTGAAAGGGTAGATTTTCTGTATCCCACATCCAAAGTATTTTGATGGAAACTTTTTCTTACCTAACATTTGAGAGTTAAAAAAACATAAAAATAAATACTGTATTCCCTGTCGTCGCGAACGCTCTGGCCTCAAGAACACACCCTAATTTTGATTTGCAAAATTTTGAAAAGTATAAAAGAATAAACATAAAATTAACGTCTCAACATCTTCAACTACTTTACGCAAGATGTTTTATCGGTCGCTTAGTAGTTTTACTTCTTTTTTTCACTTAATAATATTCCTTAAAGTCTATGTCATTTTAAGGAGAGCGAAAATACCGGTAATATTGATATTCATCATCTATATTACTACTAGTCTGTTGGCTCATCTACCATAGTATACTGACACAGGAATTAATTTTTGTAATTATGTATATTTTTAAAAATTATTTTCTGCACTTAAACTAAATATTTCTGGTGGTAAGGTAAAATGTTGATAATTGAACACCACATTATCAATGTTTTTATCTAGTTTCAGCATTCAATCTGTACGTTTTCCATTGAAAATCAAGAAAAGGGGATTATCAGGTTTCAGGAATTGTATGCCTTTAAAAACTTCAAGATTTCCCTATGCAGAAGACATCCAAAGGCCAGACAGCCTATTGGCCAAAACGTAGTGATCAAAAGAAGAAATGTAAGAATACAAGTCTGGATGATCCATTAAACAAGGAATAAATGTACTTTTGAAAAGCTTCATAACATTACAAAATGGTCATAAAATGTGTTAGCTGCAACAGTTAGAAAAAGAGACGACAATTAAAAGGTGATACATTTTACTATTGCTATCAAGAAAAAAGGTGATATGCTTTGAGTGCAAAGGAAATAGAAATTCTGGAATATCTTAGAACTCTCTGATACCCAGACATTTCGTCTCCAAAATGATACCCTACAGTTTTAGGAAAAAACAGAATTCTTTCTTTCTCCTTAATCAAATGTTCCAGTTTGGGTATGGTTTAGAAATTACAATCTAATTAGTATCAAATGATTCTCCTAACCATGCACATGCAGGGGGGGTGCTTGAGCCCCTGCCCTTTTCCTTCTTCATATCAAAAGTCCTCGGATTTAATTTTAGGGTAATGCCCTTTTTTCAACAGAGCCTCTGCCCTTCTGAAAGTCTGTGCACATCACTGATCATACTACTCAAAATCAAATTATATTTATCCAAAAGATACAAAAAGGGGACAAATTCACTATTATTGAAACAACAATGATGTTAATCTATTATTATTGGATGAAATAATTGTTACAAATTATTTTGATTAAATTTGACTAGTTTTCACCTTTATATTAATTTTGGTTGTTTTTGTATACAAAAACGACAAAAATATGGCGCAGAGATGCAGATCTAAGGAGTGAGTTTAAAAGTGTGAATCAGCTTCTGCTAATCCATGAAGTCTTTGTGGCTGATTGGTAAAAGCAGCTAGGTGTTTCGATTCTCACCGAAGGCTTATTCTTTATTATCTGAGCGCGCTGTTATTCATTGCCGTAGAAACAGTGGCCCAAATTGAAAGTTGTCTATAAAAACAACTGAAATTAAGATGAAGGTAAAAACTAGTCAAATTTAATTAAAGTAATCTGTAACAATGATGTTAGTTTTAAACTTTTACATATTACAGCTGAATAGCATTATTGATAACAATTTAAATTTGGTTGTAATGATCTTGTGATGATTGATCCAACATATAAGCGATTAACTTTTATTTAATTGCCTACTTTCTAGCAAAACATTCCTTTGATCATTACTGGTAGGGAGCCAAATCTGGACTGTAGAGGGACTGACAGACATGAAGAATGACTCGCTCAGTCATTGTGAACGCAAAGATCACACAGTACACAAACTCACTCTGTAGCATCTCACTGCCAACCGAGTAACCCAACAGAAGAGTATCTGTTCACGCATGCTCACAGTAAAGTAGCCTCTGATTGGTTGTCAAGTTATATCAAGGCCGGTTCTAGAGAGATATTCAAAATGGTTGGATACTTTCTGGACAGACCTTGTATTATGAAATTAGTGTTGCTAATTTAGATGGTTTTTCTTTTTAATTTGCAAGTCCAGTGTTGCCAATTTAGGTGTTTTGTTTTTCAGTGTTGCCAATTCAGATGTTTATTTATTAATTTTTCGAATTTGGGATGGACTTCAAAATTAAAAACATTGATAAAAAACCCCATCTAAATTGGCAACACTGAATGTTAACAAAAAGATATTTTAAACACTTTGGAGTGGCTGATGAAATGTCTTAAGAAATTTGTCTCGAGTCTTCTTACACAGGCATTTAATCGGATAGTGATTCAAGACAATTCCTAGATGGTGATGAAAACAGTGAGAGCAAAGATTGTCCAGGAGCTGCTGACAAGATATCACGCAAGAGAATTCTTTATCCTTGGTCTTCTTAATCTGGTAGTGAATCGGATAGTGATTAAAGACAATTCACACATGAAAGATCACCAGAAGTGAGATTGATTTTGAAACCTGTCTGATCTATTTTAACATCTCCCTTACAGTTTAAAATTGCCATAAAAAACATCAATAACCTTCTTTGAGGTTTCTTTTAATGTGCAAAGCAATTATACCAAATCCATCAGGGAAGTAGCAAAAATATTTAGTTTACAACATTCTGCACATGTGGTTAGTTTGGACTAAGACAAGAGGACACACCAACCTTTATGGAATGAAATCAAAATAATAAACAAGCACTGGTGAATAAGAAGGTTGAAAGAATCTGCCCACATGCTCAAATAACTCAATCAGTAGACCAAGTATCAACATTAACAGCTTGTGGGAACTATTAATCAGGAAGGATTCTGTGGGCATGAACAGAGAGAGATGAGCGTGTGCAATGCTCAAAGGGAGGTCACAAAGTGAGCACAGAGATCAGGAGGAGACATCCCCAAGAACATAGACGCAAATATCAGACAAGACATGTATGAGAGGGAATGCACATGCTCCCTCAAGAACAAGATTTGACACACATTTCAGAACACAACAGACCTGTGAGGAATGCTGTAGAGTACGCGTCCGAAACGTTATGAAAAAAAACAAAACAACAAAGACAAAGAAATCAATCCGACCAACACCACATAATGATTAAAACACCCCATCTAACAAAATTCAGACAAGAATTCTGTATATCATTTTCAACTAAATAGGCACTGCCATCTTGGATTTTCTTTTTTGCTTGAAACATTTGAAATGGTGCTTGAAAAAAAAGTTCAAATTTTCATAAATCTTTTAACAAAAAAACAAAACAAAATAGGATTCCAAGAACTCCTTTGTATTCCTTCCAAATATATAGTGTTGCAATATATCAGGATCTGTCTGTAAGGTAAATCCATGCTTGTAACAATTTTGCGATTTCAAATATTAATTGTAGAAGATATTTAAGAAAGAAAAGTAGAACGCTTAAAGAATCCTCAGTATGTTTAATCTTTGAATTATTTTGTTCACAGTTTAAGACACAGTTTATCACTACTGCATTTTATTTTAATTTTATTTTTTTTAGTGCTTTGGGAGAAAGAAAAAAGGAATGAACACACGCAGACCCTAGATAGAGTATCCAATCAACCCTTAGTCAGGGATAACTTTACATAACCGCCACAATAATTACAATAAATTTAAATATTTAAATTTCTAATACAGGAATAAGAGATTCTCTGAAATTAGTCGGTCGCAATAATTAATCACTGAGGTATGGATGATTAAATATAACCATTTCATCATACATATTCACTCATAAAAGTTAATAAAATTAACAGTAGTAAGAACAAAACAAAAATTGACACGTGCTTCTGATATGTGAAACCATCATGTTGATGAGCTTACCTGAAGGCTAAATACTCCATAATTAATAATGACTAAAGTGATATAGGTTATGCACATGAACAGTGGAACCCCACCAAAGGGAGTGCAAGTCAGTGCTTAATTTTTGCTTCATTCTACTCGTACACGATGTGTCATAGGTATGTGGAGACGGCAGTCACATTATTTTGTCTGTTATTTATTCTCTTTTATTTTGCTTGATTAATTTATTGTAATCCACTTCTAGCTCACTCCACTGCATCCCGGTCTGTCTCCAGCCATTCTCTACTAGTCTTGCCGCTGGACCCAAGCAGACAGGGATGAGAGAGTGAGGTTGATGATGCTGCACAACTCTCTCTAACTTTAGTTCAAGTCAAGCACAAGTCAAGCACAAGTCACGACTTCAGACTGAAGCCATGGTCATCTTAGCCTATAAAGAACAAACTATAGTGCAAACTGAACAGCCTCAGCCAGAATTCAAGCTGTTTGCCATTTTCTGTACCAATAACCGTTACACTACCTTGCACCTCCATGGACTTGTTAACATTTCAGTGTTTATTTACATCAACCTCAGAACATAACGAATGGTGAAGTAACTTTATTCACCTACTGCCAGGGCTTGAAATTAATGTCGTTCTGGGGACAGTAAAAATGTGTTCAGGACAAATAAAACAAAAAAATTTTATTTATTTTTTAAAAAATATGGTGAGGATTGTTCTTGTTATTTTGTTGTTTTTGTTATGGTAGAAAAGCAAAGTCAACTCCAGGTTTGGACTGGAGTTTGACAATTATTTATTTCCTCAACATTTTAATGGTGTTTTTATTATGCTACTAATAACAACTAACAACTATAGATGATAATAACAAAGTAAAGAAACAACATTTTGATTTTCCGACTGTTTACATTTCCTTTGGAATGGTTAAAAATGTTTTTTGGGACAGTTTATATTTCCTTCGGAACGGTTAAAATTGGGACAGTATTGAAAAAGGTTAGTCTGGAGCCCAGTCTACTGCAGTAGAGATGTTCTCTCTGAAAGTTGTATACCCAGAAAAAACAATCCCTTTTTAACTAAAAGTGAAGACTTAAGTCCACAAAGACTTACATCACACAAGACTCAAGTGACTTTTTCCTCTATCCCCACACCCATAGAGCAGTTGATCCCTGGCACATTAAGATGGTCCACTTCATTTAGTATTTTAGAAAGAATAGAAAAAGTGATAAGAATGTGTGTAACAACCTAATAATCTTCAACAATGATTCAAATAAGTATTTCTCATAGGTGCTTATCATTTTGAAGAGTTATTTTTCTGTCCCCTTTATAATGAAGCGAAGGAGTCTGACAAGTTTTTAGCTTTCTTTCCTTAAAAGGTAAAATCAAAACATCTTTACTTTTATAATGATACATTTAACCAAGATAAGAAGTGTTGATTAACTGCCGCCTATGAGTAAATAAAAAGGTTAAGATACTTGAAAAGTCTAATATATTTATTACTCATGTAATGACAGCACTCATGCATCTTCGGATATTCTTCAGAATGTGTGTGTGTACATAGATGTGTTTTTGTACTTGTATAATATTAACATATACCAGTGGTTCTCAAACTGTGTGCCATGTCACAATAATATGCTGCAACTATCTCCAGTATATTAGGAGGCGGAATGGGAAGATCAAGTCTTAAGACATATAAGACTAACCTCCATCAACACAACCTACTTACAATGACAACAGATATAAAAAAAACAAAACCATCCAATTTGAAACAAAAAATAAATTATATACATAATAGCCCTATTCTGGCAGTAACACTTGGCTTATTTACTGATCACTGACAATCCCTTTAATTCTGATTTTCAATGTATAACACACAGAATAAATGCTGAAACATGTTGAAACATTTTAGATAGTTGCAAAATCTGGTGTTTAATCAATCTTTTCCACTACCACCAGAAATATTCTTTGTGCAGAAATGACTAAATTTAAGTGGTGGAGTAGTGGTAAAGTTAGTGGGCAGTGAGAAGAAAAGCTAAAACCTTGCCTATACTGGGTTCAAAATGAGTTGGCATTAAAATACAACAATGATTTATTGTTTCATTTTATCCCCCACTCCCAAACTTACAGCACAAATTTGCTGTGTCACTCTATACATAGTTAGAGTTAGTTTCAACCATGATATCACTGGTTACATTAATAGCTACTAAATATATTTAAAAAAAACACTATCAATAATTATCTTCTCCATATTTATATAAATAATTTTTTTTTTTAAACTTAAGTAGGGTGTGATAAAACAAAAAAGCTGAGGGAGTCTATGAAAATGTACCCATTATTTTTTTTTCAAAGATGGCCAAGGTTTCACTTGTAGTTTCTGGCGGTCCAGTTGGTTAACTCGAGGTCCATCTGTTGTCTATCATTCTTGCCACATGATCTGCCCAGTTCCATTTAAATTTGTAAATGTTTTTTCAAGGATATTGCAGAAACCAGTCTGCCCTCGTATCCACTGCACTGTCCCTTTGTCCGTCCAAGTGATATTGAGCATATTCTTTCATGAGCTCATTGCATTGTCCTTAATTTTGCAACTGAGTTTTTTTTTTGTCTGGTTCCAGGTCTCTGAACTGTATGTGACTGTTGGTAGTATGCATTGGTTGTAGACTTCTCTCTTCAGAACCATTGAAGATGGAGCTAGCTTGTCTGAAGGCAGCCCTGTCGGCTGGGGCCTAGAATATGCTGACTGCATGCCCTGCAGAGGGGTAAGACCCCCCCAAACAGGTGCCACCAAAGTTGCAAGACTCTAATTTAAAAAAAAATAACCATTTACCAAAGTCACAAGACTCTAATTAAAAAACAAACAACTGTTTACCAAAGTCGTAAGACACTATTTTGGGGATTATAAACTGATTTCGGCATTAAATGACCTATCAAGGGTTGATATGCCGCCAAACAAATCAATCAATCAATCGTCCGAAGGCCTGCCACCCCAGTTTGATTATGCACTTGATTTCTTCTTTGGATGGTGTAGTGGTCTACTTGCAGGATGGGCTGGTTCTCAACTTTGATCTTCATATCTAGTTGTTTGTTTACCATAACCTGGGTGTTCTCGGAGTCCATGTGGAGACCAAGCTCAACGACATCAACAAAGCAGAGAGTCGGCCTCCACATGAACTTCTAGCTACAAGTGACACATGTAAATATTACCTTATTTTTTTTAGTTAATTTTTAATACGTAACTGGTCTCTTGAGGTATAACCTGTGCTATATTTAATAGTTGCTATTATTATATGTTAGAGAAATATGATCTATGCATTGCACTAGTCACTGTCTTTATATTTTTTATGACTTAATTAAGGTGTGTCTATCAGTTGCCTTCTTCTGCCTCTTCCCACTCAAATTCCTACGAAAATTCATAATGATGAAACCTAAAGGTTCTTTTATTGGTCTTCTATGAAAGTATCAACAAAAGTAAAAGCTTTATTAAAGAGCTTTAACCCTTTTGAGACTCCTGGAACATATGTTTCTATAACAGCTGGGATATATATATATCTTGTAGATTTCTTTTAGAAGTCTACAGGGACATTTTAATTCAGGCATTAAGCACCTTAGTAGGTTAGTCTAGAAAGGGTTAATGTATCTAAACAACTCCCTCCCTCATTCTAGTCCTATTTCTCCTATCTACATCTGATAAGACAGTTCTTGCCTAGATGGCGCCATATTTTCAGTATACAGCAGGGACTGAAGAACCATGGTAACACCACTATGAGGCACACCTGCTCATAGGGAGGCACGAATGATCAAAACAATGGAGTGCAGAGATCTAAATCAAAGGATGCTGTCTTTGATTGAGTGGACGCGAGACTTAAACAAACAAACTTACTGCACCATTGCCTGCAGGTGCAAAACATAGAAGACTGTGACGCAGTGAGGACATAAGAACACACACAGAAGACTGATAAGAAGGATGAAGAATGTGAGATCTAAACTATATGTTATGGATAAATAAACATTGAATGCACAAAGTCTTATTATTGATTCAGGATTTCAGTTAAAAACAATATGCAAAATTTGTGCCATTAACAAAGTTTTAGCATAAGCATTTGGGAGGCACATTTGGTCAGAATTCTGCATTACGAGGCACAAAAATCACTTTAACACACCCTGGTTTTACAGCATATATTTTTAGATAAGTGCTTGTGACAACAGCCCTTGATGCTTAGCCTCCCAACTATAATACTAGCACACTGAGTGCCATGTGATATTTATTTTAATAACTACAGCATATAAGGTGCCAAATATGCTATTTGGATAAATGACAACTTGAACATCAGATATTCTATGCTAGTTGAACTGAAGGTGGAGGGTCAATAAATCAATGTCAGAATTATAGAACACAACTTTTATATTTAATGCCTTCATTGTTCAAATCTAGCTCGAAGTACTAGGTTTTACTCAAGAATTTTAATAAGAAAATCATAATTCATATGGAAATATTTCATTAAAAATATTTATTTTTTTAAAAAGGTGAGGAGTGGCACAAAGTTTACCGGCATACGAGGTAGGTACAGAGTGGTGTAAGTGTTACTTGAATGGAAAACAGAATCAGCAGAGTTCACGTTTCGACCAAAGCTGCTTGTGGGCACTTCACACTAATGCTCTTAGGAAAGCCATGAATCCTCACCTTCCCCCAGTTATGCATAAATAGCAGGGCAATTGGAGCCCTTTAGCCCTGTAAGGCAGTTCATCTAAGAGACGCTTACTCTGATGGAAAAAAAAAAAAACTTACAGTTTGGACATGGGGCTAACAACTTCAGGCCAATTTTCAAAACAGAAGAACAAAACATTTTTCGTTGATTTCAGCCGTTGGTGATTTCTCCTACGGAAGACCAATCGCATAAAAATATCCTGCTTTAGAAACTGGTTTCTGTGGAGAATCTTTTTTTTCTTTAGAAACTGGTTTCTTTTTTGTAAAGATATTTTTTTTAAAAGAATTTTAATAACAATGTTTACTCACCTTAGTTGGAGTCATTTCTGAATTTAAAGGTTTTTAATTTTTTTTTTTTAACAAAAATAAAAGCTTTACACAAGTAATTACGTAGTTGATTTTTTTTTCTAAGGTGAGTAAACATTGTATTATTAAAATTCTTAAAAAAGAAATCTTTCTAAAGCAGGAGATTTTCACGCGTATGGTCTTCCGTAGCAGAAATCGGCAATGGTTGAAATCACCGAAAATGTTTTGTTCTCTTGTTTCGAAAATTGGCCTAACTTCACCCTGTAAAACCTACTTATTACTGAAACCACAAAGCAGCCCTATGCTCCACAAGGAATCTACGGAATAATTATACCCCACACATTTTTTTAAAATTTATGAACGTTTTTTTTAGTGCTCCTGATTGTGAACATACCTCCACTATTTTTTAAATACAAAATACAAATAAAAGAAAAAGTATATTTTTTTTTCCTTCATGAAAATTTAGAAAAATTACTAAAATCCTAAGAACTAAAGATTATAACAAATTTATTTTCATTACCATTTTCAATGCCAACTTTTCAAAATTATACATACATACCAGGGTTCGAACTTAACGGCGTCCCATCGTGAAAAATTTGTTTGGGGCGAAAAGAGATCTTCCTTGGGCGCCTCTGTGACGAAAACGATTTCCTTTTCTTTTTTTAAACTGTCGCTTAACAAATTACAAACTGAACCAAGGGAGAGGGATATAAATATCAAGTGCTACTGCTTTGTTTTTAATCCCACTCCTGAAAAGAGTGAAAAGTATGCATTTACATACATATACACTTTATATGTATGTAAATGTATACCTTTTCACTCAATTATATCACATATGGGCAACCACAGGCCAAATCTAGCCCATGGCAACATTTTTTCTGGCTTGCAGCCGATCTAGGCATTTATTTAAAATCTCTTGTGATTTTTCTCAGGAAGTCAATTTTATAATTTATATTGTAAAATTACTATTGTTTTAGTTCCACAAATCTTATTACTGTATATAAAAGCCAGTGTCATGTTGTTTGCTAGTTGTTCTGTCAGAGGGGAAGCTAAAAGGTGGAGGAAAGAAAGAGAAGGGAACAAAAGACAAACAAAATGTCTGCCTTCCAAATTTCCAGACTTTGCTCCCCAACCTCCGACTCTGGACGTTAAATTCACCAGTTTTTTTTCTCGGGTCCCTTCCTCAATGCTTTCTCCTTCCGCAAGTCAGTTTCCTGCCTTAACGTCCACATATTTATGTATCTCAAACAGGACAATATTATAATAGACCAGCCAAAAATGGAAAAGTCCCCTCAAATGTTTTTGGGGCAGCATCACTTGTTAGCAGCAGGCAACCGTGTGGGTTCATTTCAGGTAAAAAAGATGTGGGTAGATGCCATTGCCAAATTTCAATTTAAAGGTCATTTTGAAGGTCACCAAGGTGACCACATGTCAATGTTGTAGTGAATGTAGATTTCTTCCAATTATGACTGTTCCACAAAATTCCCTTGAAATTCATTGAGAACTTTTGGAGATATCATGCAAACATACAGGAGCGAATACAGAAATATGAAAAAAAACTCAAAAATATCTCTCAATCAAAAGCAAATTCTTGGATCCACCCCAAATTTTGATCACTTCTTCCTTACCCCATGGCCCACCTATCCACAAAAATTCATGACATTCTCAAGAATGTTTGGAGGTATCATATGGACAGACAGGAGCGAATACAGAAATGTAGGAAGAAAATACAGAAATATATCTCATTTAAAAACTTCTTTTTTTTCATATTCACTCCTGTCTGTCTACACGATATCTCCAAAATTTCTCAATGAATTCCAATGAAACTTTGTGGAAAGGTAAGCCACAGGGTAAGGAAGAAGTAATTAAATTTTGGGGCGGATCCAGGAATTCGTTTTTGATTGAGAAATATTTTTAAGTTTTAATATTTTATACATTTCTCTATTCGCTCACGTCTGTCCACTCAGTATCTCCAAAAGTCCTCAACAAATTTCTATGAAATTTTGTGGAGGGGTTTGCCAGAAGATAAAAAAAAAAGAAATGATTGAATCTTGGGACAGATCTGAGATACAGGAATTTATTTTTGCTTGGGTGATATTTTTTTTTTTTTAAATACATTTCTCTATTTGCTCTGGTCTGTCTACACAATATCTCAATGAAATTTTGTGGAAGGTTAGGACACCTATGAAGGAAGGTGTGATTAAACTTTGGGAAGGATCCAGTTATTTGTTTTAGAATGAGAGATATTTTTCCGGTTTTCTTTCTGTCTTTCCATGTGATATCTCCAAAAGTTCTCAATGAATTTCAATAAATTTTGTGAAAGGGTAAGGCATGTATTAAGGAAGAAGTGATTAATTCTTGGGGTGAATACAGGAATTTGTTTTTGATTGAGAGATATCTTTGCAGGGTTTTTTGTACATTTTTGTATTTGCATCTGTCTGTCCACACAATATCTCCAAAAGTTCTCAATGAATTTCAAGGAAATTTTGTGGAAGAGTCGGCAATAGGCTACAGAAGTGATTAAATTTTTGGACAGATCCATGCACAATGACTTGGTCATAATTGGAAGAAATATACATTCAAAGTTGCCTATTTTGAATTTCAAAATGGCCTCCCTTAAAGCTCAATTTTTTCTGGTTACCAAGATTCTACCCACAAAAATTTTTTGATAGACTATACTACCAAACTAAATGAAAATGATCATTTTTAACATTTTTGACTTTGAAAGAGAAACTCCAGGGTGGCATCTACCCATACCTTTTTCTATATCCTAATTGATCTGGCATGGTTGCCTGCTTTTAACATGTGATACCCCAAAAAGTATAATTTTCCATGTTGGCTGGCCCCCTATTGGGTTAGTAAGGTTTATTTATTTATTTTATTTTTTATTATTTAGATTGAAAATTCATATTTAAACATTTGGTGTCAGTTCTTTTTTAAGATTTGATTTAAATATTTTTGTATCTGGAAAAGAGACTCTGGCATCTGATCACTCGTTCCAGATAGGAGCTGATCTGTCTAGGAAGTGTTTTCCGACTGCTTCAATTTATTTATTACAGTTTTTTGGGTTTTTATTAAATAAAAGAAAATACATTCCTAATTCTTTTTGCAATAAATACATTTATACTAAAATATTTGTGTAATTTGTCAACACGTTTTAGTGGGTCAGTCTGCCCAAGTCCTCCTTATCAGTCTGGAATAAAGGTTCCCAACCGGTTCATTACCAAGGATCCATTTTATTTAAATGAATTTTCCCACGGACCCCAGGCTTTTGAAAGGTCTGCCTACTCAACTAGCTCACAGACCCCCAGTAATACCTTTATGCCCCACCACCTCCGGTGTCCACACACCCCAGATTGAGAATCTCTGGTCTGGGATGTCTCCCTTTTGGGAAATGGCCCCACTAAATGTGTGGCCCAAAGAGAGATGAGAAATGTAAAGTTTATTTTTACACCATCTCCTACTAAACTATGTAACCTATCCTCATCATAAATACAAGAGATAAGGAGCTGGAATACACTAAGAGTCGGTCTAATTACTGCATGGTATCTACTGACCGATATAAAGTTCATAATATTCCTTTGTCTGTCTCAGATACGATCCAGTGAAAGCAGTGGTAAAGTGGTGGCTGCAGGGCACAGAGACCTCAGTTCAAAGACTGAGAATGAGACACTGAATTTGGGTTCTCCAATTCATTTGTTCTTAATTCTATGTTTTTACAGTTTACTATGGCTGCAACTAACAATTCTTTTCATTATCGATTAATCTATTGATTACTTTCTTGATTAATCAATTAGTTTATAAAATGTGTTCTATAAAATGTCAGAAAATGGTGAAAATTGTCGATCACACTTTTCAAAAGATCGAGATGATGTCCTTAAATGTTTTGTTTAAAACCGATTTATTTGAACGGAGCAAAATGAATATAATTATTCACTTCCTCAACATTTTAATGGTGTTTTTATTCTGCTACTAACAACTATAGATGAGAATAACAAAGTAAAAAAAACAACATTTTGATTTTGGGACGGTTTACATTTCCTTTGGGACGGTTAAAATTGTTTTTTGGATAGGTGGTGAAAAGGGTTAGTCTGGAGCCCTGATACATACTTACATATATACACTTCTCTTCTTTGATTGCCAAAAGAGATTGAATGAAAAGCTACTAAGGCTTTCTTTCCCTCGATGGATGCCATATTTTGTCTAACATAATAATCCTTAATTGCACAAACATCTTCCCCATCTGTACCATATACTTACCATCTGCAACACATACTGGATGATGCTTATTTAGTCTATCCTAAATAGACCCCTGAGAGACAGTTCAGAGGCTAGAGGATTAGACAAAAGATCAGTAGTTTCGTTATTTGTATCACCTCAATAAAGCTTGCTAACCATGGATAATTTCTAAGCCTGTGTGAATTTTTCTCTCCGCAGTTGGTCTCCTAAAAATCAATAACCTATGGTTCAGGTGTATGTCACAATCTTTGGGAATTCTTCTAATAAGAGTGTTGGTAAAAACAATGCAAGATGAAAGAATTCTATAAAACAAAAATTGAAAACAAAACAAAAAAAAAAAAAAAAAAAAAAAAAAAAAAAAAAAAAACTTTCATCAGGCACATGAAATTTCCCAAATGTAGAGTAAACATCTGTCATTCTGATACAATCTATAGATGCTAGTGCATATTTTCACCTATGTGATCTGCTAGCCTTTACTGTTATGATATCCTGCCACGAAAAGGTTATTCCGGGGTCAGACACCTGTGCGGAAATGTAAGTGACCCCGGTCACCTTAGGAAATAGGTATATTGTGTGGGTGTCAAACAAACAGGATATGGGGACCGGAAATGACACCTGCGTAGGCGTCTGAGAAACCTATAAAGCAGACCCAAACACCGGACAGAAAACTGAGAGGACCCAAGCAGCCAGGAGGCAGACCGCCTAGGGCTCGGAAGACATAAGACCAAGTTCCCCTGTTGGGAACGGTCTCTCAGCACCCATCATCTCTCTCCCACTCTTCATTCTCCAGCCGACGAAGTGTATGTTATGTAATAAAAATATGTCTCATATTTTTACAAGCAAGTCTTCGAGTTTCCTTTCTATCCAAGTCCAGGACATTCGCCCCGCTATACAACATTACAATGTGAACCTAAGGATTTAGCAGATGTTTAAGTGAGAGTACTAAAGGTGGTGGGGGAGAAAGCTTTACTGGTTTAAATTGTTGAGCTTTTTTTAGGACATCTCCAAAACTTTGTTATCTATTGGTCATCTATAATTTTGCTCCCTACATTTCAGATCACAATTATCACAAAATATTGTTGTTCACAACAGACTACATCTCTAACACGATTGGACTATCTTCCCTCTGAACGTCATTCCAATATTCATTAGAGTGATGCTGCCAAATTCAGCAAGGTTTTGTCTTCTGAATCCAGGAGCCATCAACAAAAGATTCAACAAGAAATTTAATCACAAAGGAGTAAACCTGCACTAACACCAATCTATATAAAATAGGATCAATAGAATGATGTGCTAATATTATATATATCTCATCTCCACCACCAACAACAATCTCTATTTTTCCCCAGATCAGTATACATTTCACAGACACGTGAGGAGTAGATTGTGCATACTGGTGTTTTCTGCACAGCAAAAGGGCTTCTGAAGATGCCAAATGAAACGCAGCAAAATGCATCAAGGCTTACCTTCATGATAATAAATATGTTTGAAATGTAACACGCTTTTCTCAATCTTTCACTTCCACATTGTCAAATTACCTTACATCAACAAAACAAATACACATATCTATATTAATATTTGAGCCCTCTGTTTGTTTGTTTGTCTGTGCCTCTTCTCTGTGAAAACTAAAAGGAAAGATAATATTCTGCATGTACACTGAGAAGAGGTCAACTTCCCACATAGGCTACGTGAGTTTGACCTCAGAGGTTATTTGAGGTCATTTTCCAGCCAATCTCAGGTTACATAGGAAAGACATGATTTTTTTTATATTAAAATTTTCGCCTTTAATTCTTCTTATGAATGACACAAACTTTTGTTACAATAATTTTTTTTTTTTTACCAGTTCTGGCAATTATTTATCAATATAACAATATTAAGTATTATTTTTAATAGTAGTAGTAAAAAACATGCACGCACACATAGACAGTGTCGCCCTCACTTTTCATTCCTTTCAACGAGTGGGCGTCCCCTTCCTTTTTGGAACGGCGATTTTATACTTAACAAGCAAACAGTACTTGATTTTAAAAAGTGAAACTAGATATTCCCATGTGAGTACATTTTGTTTTTAAATTTTTTTTATTGGCAGTTTTAATTAATATTGATGTGAAACATAACACATTTGTCACACTTCTAAAACAATACAGTATTAAGTCACAGTTTTTCAGCTGTCTGGGATGCTAATTTACATCTTACAGAAGTAAGGCCTTGAAGTATGCGGTTCATATATTACCATATTTTGTAAACAATTATTCAGTTCATTACTGCTTACTCACTGTGGTCATTTGCTTCATACCTTACCCTCCACTGGTTTGTTACGTTTTGAAGGTTGCTCTCGCAACTTCTTGGCTAAAGTCTAAATGGTCTAACAAGACGTTAACAAAGCTCTCCTTGCTTTTAACTAGACTTCTATGCTTCGCGATACTTTACTATTTCCCCACGGGTTTGGAAAACTGCTTCTTTCCTGATTCAAATTTTTTATTTTTTATTTTACTTTTTTTTTTTATTAATATTTCAGGGAACTAACCACATACTTTGAGGAATTACTTCCCTAAGACGGATGGGAGGTAACAGCCCAGTTTAATACAGGTCTCCAACATTATAACACGTTGCGTTATACCCAAGTTTGCATTCAAACTCAGGTGGATCATGGAGCCCAAAATATTTTACTAGCTCAACAATAGCTAGATATAGATTAAAATTACATACATTTAGCTCCATATTAGGTAGATCTAGCTCCTAAATATATACAGTGGTCATGGCAATTTTAGAACGCAGTGTTCATTTTTTGCTAACCCTTAAGTAACTCCCAAAAACCTTTGACAAAAAGTGACAGGTGTCAATAAAAACGTCTGAAACTTGTAATCTATTAATTTTATCATAATAATCTTTGTGTTATTAATAAGAAAAAAGATTGTAGAAAATTATCAAATTATTTATGCAGACAATATAAACCCAGAGATAAGTGTGGTTGAAAACTTGTTTACACTCGCGGACCAGTTAACAATGAGAATTTTCATTAGGAAATCTTTTAGCCGGTTTTCACACAAATTTTAAAATTTCACCAAAAATATACTAAAAATTTACTTTTCAGTCTGAAAGGGGTATTTTGTAAAGTTTTTCGTTGCTTTTTTTTATTAAAATACAGTGTTTAGAAAAAAAAAATATATATCTGCTGGAAATTAAAAAAAAAAAATGTTGTCATTAATTATTAATGTTTATGCTTTTTAGATCCTTCTGAAACATTGTTATTCAGAAAGAACAGTGTTTTACTTATAATACAAAATATATATATATCCTTTTAAGATCAGAAGCAAAAGTATTTTAAACTCCTTCACCCATCTTGATTCCTATCCTTTTAATAAAAATCCGAGTCAGGTAACTTTATCATAAGGGAGCATTAGGATCTTGGGAGGGGTTCAAAAGAGTCCATCAAAAAGATAACCCAAAATTGATAAAGCCCTGTATCCTTTTGAAAGTGGTGTAATATATTATATGTAACAGGCATAGCAACAAAGAAAATACACATATATATATTCCCATGTGTATGCGTTGATAGTGAAACCCATTCAAAACTGCACAAAATACAAAAGAATAAATGAAAGAATAACAAACAATAATGATCCCTTTCATACATACACTCCTGGTTTGTCTTAAATTTATGTGTACACACAGAGACACACACATATATATATTATATATAAAATACACACACACACACCTATATTATACACATACACATATTATACACACACAGTTAGTCTAGTAAACCCATTTCCAAAACGTGAAAATTTACTAGCTCTCTTAAGATACTCATCTAAATCTTCAAATGTGTTTAAATTGCTCTGAATACTCATTTTTATTGAAAAGAAAAGGATAAAACATAACATTTTTATACCAGGTAAGAACTTTGAGAGGATTTTGAATGGAACTACAGGTTTCCCTCGCTATCCGAATGTAAAACCTTTCATAAGCCGAAATGGCATAACGCGAAGAAGCAATTACAATTGATTTGAATGGGAAAAATCTTTGAGCAATCCCAGAGCCCTAAAAATGGTAATTATGGTATGTTAGGCTTGAGGTTTTGTAAAAATGAAAAGTGACAAACCAAACTTTTGAAAAGTGGGAGATACCTACCATACTGCAGGGCTATTTTTTCAAGGAAATCAAAAACAGAAAACTAAGACTGTTTTTTTCATATTTTGTATTTTTTTATTTTGTTCTCATATAGTAATTGCAAGTAAATGCAATAACTAACACTCAAAATATAACCAAAGTGGTTGTGAAGATAGGATAATTTTTTTGTTTTTGATTACCTTGAAATTCTTTTAACAAATTTTAATTAATAAAAAAAATGCTGCCAAATAGCCCCACAGTATGGTATATACTATGAAGAGGAAATCTTCCTTCACAGAGTATCCATAATATAGAAAGTCTTATTTTGGGTAAAATACATTAATCTATTCACCATTTCAAAGAAGCTAGTGTTTGAATAATCATAATCCTTTAACTTAGGAAAACCAACTACTTTGAAAATTAGTATAAATAATTAAAGACAAATAGAGAGATTGTATTTGCCAGCCTAAATATCTTTACAGAGGCACCCTAGGTGAGAAGGCCCCATTTGCAAATGGGGCCTACTCACCTGGGGTGGGGGTGTTTATATAGATATATTCCAAATACATTCTTTTGCCCAGCCCCCCTGGAAAAATTGCTGCCCATGCCATCTGGTATAGTTTTCAAGTCAGTTTAATGATATGCTTATCTATAAACTAATTGATATTGACTCTATCATTCCTGCTTTGCTACAGGTAAGTATACATTGATAAAAATGGGCAGATTAACTATTTGCCTGGTGCATCATGTGCTGATGCTATTTCCTCTTTTGAAAACTAACATCACTAAGCTACAGAGAGTGGCTACAGTATATTTTCTGAGACCCATTAATCATCTGGAATTAAGACATCTTCCCTAGCCAAGCAAAGATCTGTAAAGCTATTTCTATTCACAGTCAGTCCTAAAAGATCTTTTGCCCTGTATGTAACTTATTATAATATATTCAATACAAATACTACAAGCCTTTTTCCCCACCCACCTATACCATCCTTATTTCACATCACTTAAAATCTCAATGGCATACACCAGATAAACTATGCCACGCCCTTCTCGATAGATTTTCTAAATAAAAACTACATTTGATGTATCGGACTACAATTTTAGTATACAAGAGTGCATAAAAGCATTACAAATATAATTTATACATTAGTTTTTAGATTAGATAAGCAAGAGGTAAGAGATGCACAAGGATAGACAAAGTTGTCACAACAGCTGGAGCCAGTGAAAAAGGGTTTACTGAACGGGGTGGGGTGCAAGGTCATACGTTTTTACCTGAGTCACCAGGGAAGATAATTACAAATTTCCATTTTTTTTTCTGTTAAAAAAATATATGGTAAAAAGGTGAATAAAGTTGTGTGTATCCCCAAAATAACAGGCCCTGTCACCACTCATGTGTAGTTATATGATTAAGTAAACAAATGATAAAATACCCCTTCGGGTACCATAACATAGCTGTCCCCAATTCCCACCCAGTTTGAGTGCACAGATGGAATAAGGATGAGGGATGAAAGACATTGATGTACCCCTATATCTACTAAGCCATTTCTGTATCATATCTACATTATGTTATATATTTGTATCCTATAATTATTGTGATTACATAGTTATGATGTTTGTTTTTTTAAACTCCCATTTGTCTTTGAGATTATTATTATTATTTTTGTTTCTAAACTTCTGGGTAAACAGCCATTTTCAGACCACCACCATCAACAGCAGGTATATGACGAGTGTCTATGAGCCCCTGTTGCAGATAAATGATTAGCATACTAATCTCAAGCCACTGCCAATGAGATCATTCCTGACTGAGTATACCATGAGTCGTCAGGTACCAGGGGTGGATTAAGAAATATCTACCGATTAAATATCATGTTACAACTAAGCAGCATAAATGGTGATGGGCTGGCCACCTAGCAAGGAGAGAGGACAATAGATGGGGGGGAAAGACTAACCGATTGGTGCCCTTGGGACAATAAACGAAGTAGGAAAAGACTAGACACAAGATGGAGGGACGAGATAGAAAGATTTGCCGGTGAGACTTGGCAGAGGTTAGCACAAAATAGGCAGTCATGGAAGGAGATGGGAAAGGCCTTTGTCCAGCAGTGGACTTATAATGGCTGATGATGCTGATTTATATCACGCATCATACTATATATGTGTGCATGTTATATAGGCACCTCACCATTTAGTGGTGAGCCTTATAAGTCTGGCAGACCATTACTACTGTAGTGAGTACAATACTCACTGGATGCCACATTACTCTAGTCTTTGCATCAAACTAAGCTAAGCTTGGTAAAAATAAGTATTTTACATATAAAAAGGTTCTCCCACTATCCGAAAGTAAAAACCCTTCGCAGGACGGAATGGCAAGAGAGGAAGTGTGTGCGCTGCCCCTATAATAGCTCACTGCAAAACAAACACTGCACACTATTTTTGTGAAAAAGTGGCATAAAGCAAACTTTTGAAAAGCAGGGAATACCTGGCCAACCCCCAGTAGTGTGCGGTTCATTATAGAGCAGTTCACGATACAAGACGGGTGGATGGTGAACCCGAAAATTTTATCTCTATTATTGCCCACTTATCCAGAAAAAACATGTATTAAAAAGAATTTCATCAAAAAGACTTATTTAAAATATAAAATATTAAATTTCTTCAATTTGAAAAACAAAGGTACAAAGGGTTTTTGCCTTTTTTTAATGTCAGTCTTATTGTATTCCCTAATATAATAGACAAGTAAATCTACAACGCATTTGAGTGAAGATTTTTCAACTTACAATCTCATTTTCGGTCCCTAACCTTATCGTAAGTCGGGGACTATCTGTATTTTATTTTTAAATACTGAAATTTGGTATACTTAGTAATATATTGGAGTTATTCCGGTAGTAGTATTTAATAAAAAAACATTAAAGAATGCCTTTGTTTATTTGTCCAAATCTTACTTAGTTTTATACAATGTTAGCCATCTTTCACTTATTATTGCTCACCCTATCACCTGTATATAATACATATACATGCACACACAATTATGTGCATACATCCTGCTTTCTTTTTTTATTAACACACCCTACTCTTACTTTTTATAAATCTTTATCAGCTTTGTGCTTTTTCTCATTAGAAGATAATATTAAAAAAAAAATCTCAAGAGTATAAAGGTCTCCGACAGAAAACTTATTTAGATTACCATATTGTCTATCTATTGCTGGGTTTTTTTTTATCACCTATCTGAATTTATCCCCTAGTAAAATACCTAAATTTTAAACCTATTGGAACCAAACATGTTTTTGGGAATCAAAAAGGTTTTTTGTTTATAAAAACATAAACAAACATTCAGATTGCCCATAACTCACTACACCAAAGTCTCCATACCTCCCCCAA
>VCCN01002233.1:2270889-2282127 GCA_006491835.1 Architeuthis dux | reverse complement strand
TTTTTTTTTTTTTACATAAGGAGCACACCCACCCCGACTTATTTAATTCTATGACATCAATAATCAATAAATATCTTCCTACTTGGAAGACTAGCTTAACACAATCTACCATTGCTCATTTCCTTCTATTCCATTGTGTGGCATACATTGATCCTTATTCATTTAAAGTGCCACTATAGCAACAATCAAGAGCACTTCTTGCAATTTAGTCGAGTCATGTGGATTTCTATTCATAAGTAAAAGCACCCATCAAAGTCTTCTCAAAGTTGGATTAAGATTATAAATACCAAGCCTTTATTTGGATTCAGTCACCCTACAAACAATACAGCAAGTCAAAAATAATATTATCACCTGAGGAATCCTAGGTATTATACATTGATGAAATGGAAATAGACAGAGAGGGGGGGGGGTGATTCGCACTGATCAATGGTTTCAGCACTAAATGGACCAACTGTTTCACTGCACTCTAAAAACAGCAAACATAAAAATAGAGAAGTAGGTAAGTATGACAAACATATGCCTAGCTAGGCAACCAGAGTGTAACACGCAGATGAAAGTAATTTGCCAGAGGAAATTATAAAAAATAAATAAATAAAAATCTTGTACATACATATTAATAGATAAATATAGATGTTTTCAGCATATAAGTACAGTAATGTGCTTAAAGCGTAAAGTATACAACTGCTGCATAATACCAGCCATGACTTACGGATGCGAAACATGGAAATTAACAAAACAAGCTGAAAACCAACTTGGAATAGCACAGAGAGCCATGGAAAGAGCAATGCTAAGGATAACTCTAAGAGATAGAAAAAGATCAACATGGATCAGAGGGAGGACTAGAGTGAAGGATATTACGCAAATAATTAAGCAGCAAAAATGGAGTTGGGCTGATCACCTAGCAAGAAGAAATGACTAACAGACTGGTGCCCATGGGACAGTAAGCGCAGTAGAAAAAGATCAGATACAAGATGAGATAGAAAAGTTTGCCGGTAAAACGTGGCAGAGGTTAGCACAATCTAGGTCGTCATGGAAGGGGATGGGAAAGAACTCTGTCGAGTAGTGGACCTATAATGGATGATGATGATGATGAGATATATATATAGATATAGATAATCATCATCAGCCATTATAAGTCCACTGCTGGACAAAGGCCTTTCCCATCTCCTTCATGACGACCTATCTTGTGCTAACCTCTGCCAAGTCTTACCGGCGGTCTTTTCCTACTTTGTTTACTGTCCTATGGGTCTTTTCACCCATCTATTGTCATTTCTTCTTGCTAGGTGGCCCGCCCATCTCCATACTCTTTCATAACCACTCTTTTCCATAATGTGACTTTGAAGAATATTCAGACAAATATTTTCTAATTAATTGAAAAAATGAAAAACTAAAAGGTAATGCTCCTAGATCAGAATACTGCACAAGCATCACCTCTCCCAAACTGAAAAAAAAAGAAAAAAAATTAAATAAATAAAAGGGAGAATGCATAACATATTTGAACATATTTTGAACATTTGAACCTGAAGAACACTGGAGAATAGACCAGTCACTAAGCTGAGATAAAAACAACAATGATAAACATGCTAACCAAAGAATATCATTGACTGATAATACAGGATTTTGAACAAACTGTTTATGGTTTTTATTTCAGGGAAATATTGTCATACTATTTTGAAATGTCATGTTTTAGTTTTACCCAAAAAATGTTCCACAAGGAGGACAATATGGCACGGAAAAGGCAAAATCATACTTCTAAAGGCGAAAAGCAAAATTTCATTTATTTTGACGCAAACATGATCTAACAAATGTTAAAGGGTAGAGAATTTCCCTCTACAATTGAAGATGATCAAGTGTGAAGGGTAACGAAAAAGCTCTCATTGAACTATGAAAAAGTATTGCAAGTTGGCAGAACAATATCCAACCATCTTTTAGAAAAGAATTAAAATAAAATAAATTTAAAAAACACTTAACAAGGTACCAGAATAATAAACTTATTATTTTTAAGAGAACCTAATACAATCCCATTATTTTGTGGATTCTTAAATGTAATATCGATATAAGTGAAAACAACAAAATGTCTACTGCAAATAAATACATTATCATCAAGAAGTGCTTTAAAGCACAAATTATACAAAATATTAATTTCATGGTAATAGTCACAGAAATTAATCTAAGTTTTCACTATAACCTAATTAATTACTTGAGACACTTTAATGAAAACTCATTGGTGTAATGCCATGATTTGGGACTATAATGGATATCCTGCAAGGTATGATATGTTACTGCCTTAGCAGTAACAAAAGGAGTAGCAATTTTAACTCTTTACAGTTACCCAATTCAGCAGTTAAAAATCTGGTTATAATCAATTAGATATGCTGCAAAAAAGCAAGTTAATGTAGGAATTTCTTGGAAGATCAGAGAAACATTATACAAAAATAAAAATAAGCAAATCAGTGGAAGAAAGATGAAAACGATAAGAGTTTTCTTTTTTCAGATATGAGAATGTTTGGTTATGCACTTTGTCTGAAGAATCATCTATCTCTTTTCTATTCTTTTTAAATCTTGTTAAAGCATTTGGAAACAACTCAAAGACTATGCCCAACTCTTTGATTTGAACACATGTTCATGTTATCTCTCTCTCTTATACTAGAAACCGTCAACCAAAACTGTCAACATAGGTTTCTTCAATTTTTAAGTTGGTCAGGCTAGCTGGCTATCTATGTAAGTACAGGTCACAACAATGAAGTTAGAGGGCTGAAAAAGTAGGGGGGGTTCAATTTACAATGTAAGTTTATCCTAAATAAAAAATCTTTTTTGTGATCACCACCCAAGAAAAGGTGAGAGAAGTAACTTATTCATTGATCACCACTTTTCCCCCATTTTTTAATTGATCACCCCAAACACAGCATGCTGCCAAATGAAATTGGTTACGTGACAGTTTCTATTGAGTGACTAACTAGACACACACACACATATATACATATATATATACAAAATTAAACAAAAAATAATTAAATAATAGGTTGTAGCTAAAGTCACACTGAAGACACAGTCAATCCTCTCTTTCGACACATTTGTAACTCAGATTGGTGGATGTGAGAGGCTTGACTATTGTAAAGCATGGTAAACTGATTACATTCTTTCTAATTAATAGATACATCAAATACATTCAAGACTTAACCATTCTTAACATATTTTAAATATAAAATATGTAATCACTTAACATCTATAAAGAAAAAAAAGGCAGTAATTAAAACCCTCCATTTAATGTTGATAATTATTGCCTTAGTTTAGCACAAGGCCATAATAGTGAGGTACCCAATGAGAATTGTAATCACCACACTAGCAATGATCGGCTAGACTCACTTGCGAACCATTGCTCTATGGCAGTAGCCTACACTTCATTGATTGCCTGTAAGAACAGCATTATTTAGAGGTCTTGTTTTAGTAAGGTTATGATAAAACGAGGAGGCACCAAAACACGACCAACCACCCACACGATGACAAAATAAATAAAAAAATATATTATATATATATACATATAGATACACATACCTATCTACCTGACTCAGTAGGTATGGTTTTTAGTCAGTAACTTGGTAGATTGCCAACAGATATACAAACACTTACTCATAAGCCACTCAAGATACACACCATGAACATGATTTATATTTATACACAAGCAGATCATATGTTATAGTGTACTGGAAAGCATGTTAGTCTCATAAGCCATTGTTAGTGAGTTCAATCCACACTCAGTTATGGTCTGGTGTCAGGCTAAGCTAACCTTAGCAAATATCAACGAAGATTACTGGACTCGAAGTGGTAAAGCAGCAGCCTGTTTTGCTGAAGTTTAAATGGAAGGGCAAGACCCATTTTCGCAAAACTCATTCACACCCAGCCTGCTAGTGAGGAAATTAAGTACTTACTCAACAGGTGTAAACATCTACACAGAAAGGTAAAAGCTACAAGCTGAAATGTGATGAGGTTGCAAACTAATCAGTTCTATACTGGGGTTTGGGCGATCTAGTTTCTATTTGTTTAGATTTCCATCAATAGCTAGAGCCTAAGGAATAAGTCTATGGTTAGATTTGATCTTCTGCAACTGTTAGCACTCGTAGCTCAAGCAGTAGAGCAGTTGTCACGGTAAGACAGGCCCCCATGGAAAAAAAAGGATGTGAGTTAGAGTCTCGGCAAGAGCTTCTTTTTTTTTTCCTGATCCACGCTGTTAACTAACAGCCATAGAATTACAGTCTGAATAGATGTGATAGAGAGCAACTGAGATTAAGATGAAAGAAATACAAGTAAAAAAAAATTAATAATGGACAATGCTTCATCTAGTAATAAGGTTAATGTTAATTACATAGATCGAACATTATACAGTGAAAATTTCAGATCAAAATTCAGCTAATAACTATGTGTCAGGCTGCAGACTTATTGACCACCCTCGTAAGCATAAATAAATGTATCCTATTGTACACATTTTTTTTAAGTAGACCCAAATAGAAATTAACTTGTGAGAAAGTCAATCTATTAATGTCAATAACAGTTCTGGTTTGTCACTCAATAGAAACCATCACGTGACCAACATCTTTTGGCAGCATGCCGTATTGAGGGTGATCAATTAAAAGATTGGAAAAGGGGTGATCAATGAATAGGTTACTTCTATCACATTTTGTTGGGCAGTGATCACTAGAAGTCGAAATTTTCAAAAAACAAGTTGACACAAACTAGTGATCAATTTAGCATAAACTTACATTGGAAATTAAACCCCCCACTAAAAACCTATTTTGGGGGAAGTTTTAAAAAAAAAAAAAAAAAGAAGTTTTTTCTAGACATAATAAGGAGTAAATGTTGAAATTTTCAGCCTTCTAGCTCTATTGGTGTGGCCTGTACACATGATAGGCAGGCAGGCAGACTAACTTAAAGACTGAAAGAAAGTTTTGGAGACAGTTTTGGTTGACGTTTTCTAATAAACAGTAATAACAGATGTCAAGTCTTGAAAAGAATAACACTAACAGATGTCAAGACTTGAAAAGAATAACAGATGTAACAATATAACAATAACAATGTAACAATAACAGATGTCTTGAAGAGCAAAAGAAAATCTTGGATAATTTTTCATATCACTACTCTTATGTTACAGGTCATCAGTTTTTATTTTCTGTTAGCTGGTATGATTTGGTTGACCTAAATCATTTTTAAAAAATCAAGTGGCTGATTAACACAAATTTATTAAATTATCTTAAATTATAAAATCTGTTCAATCAAATGATGTCACAATGGAAAAGGTGAATAAAGTATTGTATCATATCATGCTTCGATGAACATTTAGATAATGAGTTTCTCGTTATAACAACCAGGGTTGTGGAGTCAAAATCAGAAGCAATTATTAATAGTGTTGGAGTCGGCAAAAATGTTCAGACTCCAAACTCATTAGAAAATATTTTTGGAAACGATTTCACTTAACTTTATCACAGTCATACTCAACTAAAATCAAGAAGATAAAATGCTCCCTTAATTGCCATGATCAATTCAATATTTAAAAACAAAAAAGAAGTTTTCCTTTGTAACGCGATCGACCAACATTTGTAAAAAAAAACTTGTCATCAAAATTGTACTGATGTCAAATTTTAAAGGTAGACTAAAGATTCACATAGGGGTTCTAAATGCCTTGTATTACCAATTGCTTTTCTTTCAGATTACATTAAATCTATATTCAAATGCCATGAATCAAAGTCAGAAAAATACAGATTTTGAGCTATTTTTTTGGTAAAGTTTTGAAAGCCAGAGTCATAGCAAGTATGCCCATACAGCTTTCTAAGGGATTTGAATAGTGAAGAATGCTGACAATAACAATAGTTAAATCAGATAACAAATGTTTGAAATCACACTTCTTGACCATTGGTATTTATTGAGCCAGCCTTTGATACAGTACATAAACAAAGACATTTCAAAACAAGCTAGGTTGGACAAAGCTAGTCCTGTTTAATGGAAGCTCAAACCCTAAAGTGACTTCTGGTCAAAAAAATCTTACACACACACACCATGATTCATACTGATTCACAAGTGCCGCTCTTCTAGACCTTGGTACTTAGACTCCTGGCTTAACAACATCAAGCTAATCATGAGAGTCAAAACAAACCTATGAGAGCTGGCAGATTATTAAAATCTTCCTCGGTGACTCAACAACCACCTTTATCTACAGTAAGTACTTTGAACAACATTCTTTGTTCTGAAAAGGGGAAAAGAAAAAAGTTAGATCGGAAGTGCAAGAATGTTTTCCTTTATATAGGATTGACCGCAGGTACTTGAAATAGGTCTTTCTACAGATGAATTATAGGATTTGTTGGACCAGTCGTTTTATAAGTGTTTGCTTGAATCAAAAGTACTCATAAAACTATTTAGGAATTAGTATCCAGGTATCCCCGCTTTTCAAAAGTTTGCTTTACACAATTTAGATTTTACGGAAAAGGGCAAAAAGAAAAATAGCGTTCAGCATTTGTTTTGCAGTGAACCATTATAGAGGTAACACCCCAATCGCCCACCACCAAACCTCAGACGACTGAGCCTAATATACCATCATCACTATTTTGGGGGTCTGGGAATGGTCAAAACATTTCCCATATAAATTAATGGTAATTGCTCCTTTTGCTTTATACCATTTCAGCTTACAAAAGGCTTTTAACGCTCTACTTTCGGATAGTGAGGAAACCTGTATTCATATTGTCAAACTCCAGGACAAAGAGTTGATTTTACTTTCCTATGTAACAAGAACAAGAACAATCCTCACCAAAAATAGGGGAGTAAACCGATATGTAAAATCCCCATTCCCCTACCATGATTTGAACTCATAACCTAATGATCGCTAGCTTGGTGTGTTACCACCTGCACTAAACTGACAAGTCTTACATACCTCCAAAAAGATACAGTAGAATTACGCAAGGAAGTAGAAGTAGGAGCAGAGTTTGACTCTGGAGCAGCCAGGCTTGTTCTTTGAAATTTTCTAACTCAGAGACTTGCACATTTGAAATAAATAACCTGATTATATTATAAATTATAAAATCACAATAGAGTTGGAAAAATGGATGCCTCTAACATTATGTTGTCTCTGTTAAAGTTGACAGTGCGTGTAACAACGTTTTACAATTATTACTACCTGGGCAGTAGATATGGGAGAGTGGTTTGCCAACATTCTCACTCACCCACTATTCTCCATCAACCATCATGGCATACCAGAGACAAGACATTTTTATTAAGATATGTGGATTCATACCTCTCCCAAATTTAAACTAAGCTGTAATTCAAACCACATCCATGGTAGGTCATGATTTCTATACCACAAATCAATATACCAAAGACACATTTTTCAATAAAATAACTGGTGGGGTGGATAAATCCTGCCTAATATATGAAGAGGCCAACACTACTAATTATTTAGCCTTTACTACCATTGACATATAGTATTTCTAGACTATTCCCTGCTGAAATGAGGGAATTTTTTTTTGCTTATTTGTCCTGTACACTAAATATGGTACATATAAAAACATTAGATCAAATTGCTATGTAAAATTTAGATTGAATTTCTTCTTTGTTAGTCTTACTTAATTTTAACAGATATTTTTTCTTATGTCTTTCTTTCTGCTAAACGGTGTCAATAACCAATATTATACTACCTCACATCTCCATCTATTATTAATACTAGAATTGTTTTAAAAAGATGGTGAATAAAAACACAAATTATAAACTAGAAAGCACACAGAGAGGGCACACCTCTGTCAACGCCACTAGAAAATCTAGAACTTTTGGAGATATCTTGCAGTCAGGAAAATGAAATTGGCGATATTATGTGTTTTGGACATATAACTACGACGTAGGGGAGGTAATTGTGCATGGATCCACCCTTATAGTCCACCCTTCCAGAAAAACTGAATGAAATCTTGCTGACAGGAAAAAATGCAAACCAACAAACAAACCAACACCAAAAACATACCTCTTTACAACTTTGTTGACAGAGGTAAATAAAATACAAAGAAAATGTAAATTGTAATATATTCAGCAAAGTGGATTGACCAAAGAGGGTCATGACAAAGGACATCTCTCATATTCAGTAACATGATGCGATTAAATGAAAGACACTATACGTCAATAAGCACATGACTAATGTTTTGACACCTGACCATGTCTTTCAGGTTCAGACAGCTAAGCAATAGTGACTTGACTTCAGATCAGGGTACAAGACAAACATTCTTGGGCTAAGCAATCTTCTGTTTCCATTTCGGTCAGCGTTTCCAGCGGCCAGGTAGGTAAACTGGCGAACCCTCTAATTGTGGGCTATTTATGGGAAACAGAAGATTGTCTAGATCGTTCTGGTATGCAAAACATACTGGAGAGAAAAACACATGAAACTTCTGTGTTTTTGCTGTGTTGCAGCCCGGGTTCAATACCCGATGTGGGAACCATTCATATTTATGCGTGTTACGTAACAACTAAGTACATGTCATGTGCGGATGTGGATTTGGCTAAAGAGTGCATATATAAAACAGTGAGTAAGGATTCCCAATCAGGAAGCATTCATACAGAGGCACTTCTTCTATGCCTTTCAAGCGCCCAGCTTACTTAGCTTAGTTTCGAAGAGGTCTAGGTACACGGGAGCTGTAACCTGCACGGTTGGAAGTGGTCAGACCATTTAAAATAAGAAAGCTTGCCCCTTGTTTGCTCTAGATTATTTGAAATAAGGAAACATCATCCTTGGTTCAACTTCTTTCTCTCACCAATCAACATTCCAAATAAAGTATAGGTTCTCAAATGCAGAACAGCAAGCTATGTTTTCCAACTACTCCTAACCACATAAAATAAAAGATCCAAGTGTTTGTAGCACTCCTTGTTAGGATAACAAAATTTGAAATAAGATATATTAAAAGAATACGCTGTCCTTTGCTATTGTATGTTTCTGTTCACAACAGGGCCGAAAAAATATCATTGTAGTCTCGTTGGGCTTGTTATTCTAAGCAAGAATATCTGGGATCACACAAATTGACATCCCTGTGCAAGAACTTTTGCAGGCTGCACAAATAAGCCTTGCTGCACAACCATCAAAACCAGTATGTATTACTATTACAAAAAGAAGGATGACTGAGAGCAGATCAGAAATATAGACTTTTGATCCCGTATGTCAAGAAATCAGCCATATCTAGTTCATTAAAATTCAACAGATTGGCAGTTTTATAGTAATTAATTATTTGCATTTATGTTGTAAAAAGGATCAGTTCTAAAATCGAGCAACGCATCAATCTGTTGTGCCACTTGAACACACGTGCATGTGACATGCCTTCTTCCTCATAAACTTCAGTTAGCATATGAAAAGATTCAGTAGTTGTTTTTGTTCAATTTCACCAAAAATTTCAAATTGAGGCTCGTTTTTTTAAATGACATTTTACAAGTCAGAATAACATGTCTACTTCAAGCAATGCGTAACAGCGAATTGAAAACACGAGCCAATTGAAACTTTCAGGGAGTTGTTTATGCTTGCTCATTAGTAAATGTATACCATGTGATGCAGGCATGCTGTGGTTCAACTTATATAAACCCTATCTCGTTATTTAATAGGCACACCTCTTATATTTTTCTTTTAAGATTTAAAAAAAAATTTTAAATTGAAAAAAAAAATCATTTTTTAATTTTTAAAAATCCCAAAACCCCAATGTCAGCCAGAGTAAATTTTCCAACTTACAAGCAGAGGTTAACATCAAGAACGCAGAAATTCAAAAATGTTTATTCCCTTCTGATAAATAATTAAATCTCTCTCTTAATTAATGCCACATTCCTACTGCCGGCTCACAGCTTAATAAACAGACCTCAGACACCACTATCACCACCGCCCCTGCTGCTACTGCTTATAGCCAAGTCTCCCACCAAAACCAATGTCGCCATCTTCCCAAAAACAAAATTCTTTCTACTTCCATTGTTCAGTTTCCATGTGGATAAAACACCCTTTTGAGAAACAACCAAATGACCTCAGTGTGTGTAACAAAGCAAAGTAATTATACAAGAAATGGAAAGAAAATTTTTAAAAATAAAAGCATAATTAAAAAACACACCCCAAACAGACAGAGTTTTCCAGAAGTCACAGAGTTTTTGAAATTAATATTTCCATTTTTACTAATGATTCCTTTTTCCAAGTGAAAATTAAGTTGGTTCAATTTCCAAATTTTCCTATTATGTATACTTCCACATCATAGGTACATAAACATTTTATAATATGTAGGTACATCAATAAGACCATAGCCTAATGATGAAAACAGCATTTATTTTATACAACAAATACTTATTTTCAACATAATCTCCTTTCTTCTCAATGCACTTAATACAGTGGTGAATATTAATCACATAGATCGAACATTATACAGTGAAAACATCAGATCAAAATTTGGCAGATCACTATGTGCCGGGCTAGGGACTTATTGATTTACCCTTGTATTTGGTAGCAATCCTTTATTAATACATGTTTGATTAAAAGCCACAAACATGGAATTTGGGAAATTTTAAAAATTAACCTTTCCTGTTTCTTTACAAGTGAATGCAAGTCAGTGGTTAGTGTATGTAAGAACTGTCCAAAAGTTTTAGATCAAGCACTTTTGGCTAGAACTGTCCAAAAGTTTTAGATCAAGCACTTTTGGCTATTCATTAAGCCATTATCTAAGATTTTAAAGATTGAGAACAAGTGCCATAGTATTCAAATGGTTCTTTGGATGATTGAACTCCTTGCTGTTTGTGTTGTAAACACGTTTTGGCCAATACATTCTTCAGGTGTAAAATCCAAGTGTAATGGGTTAAACAGAAGTTATGTTATATAAGGGTTACCTTAGCACATTAATATGACCCTTCTCAAAACTATAGAAAAAGTGCCATAATGTTGACAATGGCTGAACAAATACCCGAAAGTCTTGATCAAAATCTTTTAGATATTCCTTACATATGCTAAACAATATTCATTCATACAGAAATAGAAAACATTCCTTGTGGTATTTAATCAAGAAAGTATTAAATGTTTTTCATATGACACATGTCAACATTTACATTGAGTGTAACAGCTTTTTGCTGCTGCTACCTGGGCAGAGAGTGGTTCGCCTAAATGCTCACTTACCTACTCTTTTCTATCAATCATTGTGGCATGCCAGTGATGAGAACTTTATCAATCCATTACAAAAGGGAGAAGTGGTTTCATGCCCCCCCCCC
>VCCN01002233.1:2169476-2183621 GCA_006491835.1 Architeuthis dux | reverse complement strand
TCCGCTGTAAGGAGTTTTTTCCTTTCTTTTCTAAAAAAAAAGAAAAAATCTCACAGAATTAGAATAGTAGTAATCCCCGCTTTTCGAAAGTGTACTTTACGCCACTTTTTCGCAAAAACAAAAATAAGCGTTCAGCTTTTGTTTGGCAGCGGGACATTATAGAGGCAGCGCACCCTCTAATCCTCTCTCTTCCACACCCCAGTCCCCTGTATCTCCCACCGCCACAACCTCCGATGACTCAGCCTGACATACCACCCTCACCATTTTTTGGTCTGGTTACGCTCAAAAATGTTTCACATATAAACTAAATGGTAATTGTTTCTTCGCTTTACGCCACTTCAGCTTACGAAAGAAAGGATCTTAAAGGAACGCCCTACTTTCGGATAGCGAGGGAAACCTGTATATCCGTGAACTTTTCACTAGTCATTTAATTTTAAAAAAAGCCAGATTAAAATTTTTTTTATCTGAACGGATCTGGATGGTAAGCGCCTATCTGCTTTTTGTTTCTGGCTCCGCCGATGGAAACAAAAAAAAAATTCTTCAAGAGTTTTTTTGTGTTAAAATCGATGTAAATCAACAAAAAAAGCAATAGAAATTGGTAATTATTTTTACTACCGATTTGGGGGAGGGGAAACGCGTTCTCATACTTTTTTAGGGGATTTTGCTTCTTTTATCAGGTATATTTTTTAATAAAATAAAATAAAATCTTTCCTTCTGGGTACGAACAATATAATAAGTAATATTTTAATTTATTCAATTTACAGTTATAAAATAAGTAATACTAGTTAGCCTTTTATTAAAAAAAGAGTGATTTTTCTTTTTCCCTCCACTAAAAATAAAAATCACCTCATTTTTTACCCCAAAAAGAGAAAGAAATTCTCCCCTAAAGGAAAAAGGTTTCCCCTCCCTTTTGACAACTGATAAAGGAGAAAAGTGTTCTTTATCAGCCTCCCCACGACGGCAGATTTGACACAGGGTCGGATTAGGGTGGGGTCCTGCACGTTCGAGAACATGCAGGCAGGAGGGGTGGGGATCCCAAATCCCCTGAGGGGGGAGAATTATCCCCTCAATTTTAACCCATAGAAAGGGAAAAAAAGTTTTTCTCCACCTTTTGACGCCTAAAATGGAAAAAATGTTCCCCCTCACTTTTGAACCCTAGAAAGGAAAAAAAAGTTTCCAATTAATTTTGAATCCTAAAACGAAAAAAGTTTCCCCCATTTTTGATCCCTAAAAAGACGTACACGGCCTTGTGTCACATTCCGCCTCCGCCTTCGTGGTTAGATGAATAAATACAGCTTCAAATTCAATAACTGAAAGAGGTCTGAAACCAGTGTTGCCGATTTAGCGCGTTTCTTGTTTTGGAAGTGCAGAAAGCGCTAAATTAGCGCCTTAAACATTTTGGCCGTTTTGGGCCATTTTCTGGTTATTTTTGACCATTTTTAGCGTCTTTTTGGTGGTCGAAACTATTTTTGAGTTGGCAACACTGTCTGAAACTGAAAGCAGTGGTAGAAAGAGGGAGGTACGCCGTATACGCCGTATACCTACTTCTCAATTTCAGTGTCTCAAAACGGCCCTGAATTTGGCCATATTTAAAAAAATCACCCACGGGTTTCACTTAACTGATGGACCCCTCTGTGATCCCCAAGCATAATTCCTACAGCCCTTACTGTATACACCTAGTTCTCAAAACTCATTTCCATCACTGTCTGAAAGTGTATGATTAGTCTTTATTCTGAGAACTTGAATCTATCGATGTTTGAATTGATTGCCAGATTGGCCTTTTTTTCTTTAATTAAATGCAAATTAAAGGATAATAAACTCGTTTAGTGAGAAGGTATCGACAAATTTCGTCTAAAAACATTGAACTGGCATGGCAAGTTAATGAAAAATTAATTGATGAAATTATTTTGCCTCATTTATAATAATTTTAATCTTGATAGATGTATTATTTACTTTTAAATGAAGTATAAATAAAGTATTTTGTATAAAAATGATATTTATATTAATTTTTTGTTTACTTTCGTTTGATAATTTTAATAGTAATTGAATTGGAAAAGCTGAAACGAATCCCTTATAAAACGTTTCATTTCAGATTTTGATAATTCAACGACCGTCCTGCATGCTGCGTTGCTGTATTTTAAGGTGTTCAACATTTGGTCTTTAATTGTTCCTTCTTTTCAGTAAGTATTGGAAATTTACCAATTAATTCGTGGGTATTTAACAATTTAGTAAATAGTATGATTGAATATGTAGAAGGTTTTATTTACTTCGCTGCAAATCAATATATTCTTGTTAGCGAAAAATGTTTTTTTCTGTTGATAAATTTAAAAAATAAAGTGATTTATCATTTGTGCTGAAAGAAATTTGTAGAGAAATAATTAAAAAAATGTCTTAATTCTTTTACTAAGAAATTTGGTAAATTTTTAATTGAATTTTAGTTTTTGTAATGGATTCTTTTAGAATTTGAAAAGTGTTTACAAAAAAATACGCAACAATACGATTATGAAAAAAAAAGATTCGGATAAACCTTAAAAGGGGGCAATTGTATTAAAAATGTTTTTCCTAATTTTATGTGCTTTCAAATTTCAATCAATTAGACCTTCGTTATCTTCGTCTGTTAAAAATTTTAAAATGATTTTTAAAAATATTTTGGTGAGAGGTTAATATACATTTAAGTGGCGTAAACTATTTTTGACATTATCTGGTGCTATGGCGGTATTTGGTGCGTCTAGAACTCTGGTCCAAATATATCTCTGGGAATTTCGGTGGCCAAACTACCAGCGCGATAATGACCAGTTTGCTTTCTTTTCTTTTGTTTCGTAATTGACTTATGTAATCTTAAACCTAATACTAATCCTAACTTGTATCCTATGAAGTTAAATTTCAAAAATACAGTTTTAAATAGTGAACATATTTTACGCCGCTTCAATATATTAGATATACATAGTACTCTAGTTTACGCCACTTCAATGTATAATTTCCCTATTTACAATATTGAGGAAGCCCTATGTCCAAAGATAGACGCTAAAATGCTGCTGCTGATGATTTACAATGTAACTCTAATGCTATATTTTGTGAAAACAAGAATCTGGTGTAAAAATCTGTTTGCTAGTTTTCTACGAATTTCCATTTAAAACAAATAAAACTTCAACCTATTTATGTCTCAAAATTAAATTTTTTTTTTCAGTTTTAGGTTGGGCTTCAGTTTTGCAGATATTTTTTATTTTTTTTTTTAGTTAAGCCAACCTGATTTTTTGGGGGGCTTTTGTAAAATAGTTATGGGTTTCTTTTATCTATGTAACACTAACAGGGGAAAAATAACTGAAAATATAACCAAGCAGGAAACATTTGTTCTTTGTTATATTTCTTCTTACGCAACACAACACAATGAAATAAAACAGACAATTATTTACACGTAATATGTAAAAGTAGCTGTAACGAAAGAAATATTCTGATGCGCAAAAAAGAACAAATGATGTCGTCCCTTGACAGGGCATCTGGTTACACTACATAAGTGCTTCTCCCATTGGGTGCCAGTATGAAAAGTTTGTCCATGGGCAAAACATGGATAAGTCAGGTAAAGGCCAGTGATCATGAGAGATTGTCTTTGTGCCTTTTTATAATTTTAGTTTGAAAATGTTTGTCGGAGTTGCACAACTTTTTACAAACAAAAGAAGAAAAAAAATCAATTTTTTTAGTCTGTAAAGCTATTTCATTTTGCTCCTAAAAGCTATTTTTATCCAAAAATAACCTGTGCTGGCCTCCAATGATCTTGGGGTCAGCACCACCTATTCTATCATGTTTTTCTGCCCATCTTAAACCCACTTATTAAATTATCTCCAAGAATGTAATTGTTTGGCTGCAAAATGGTCCCAAAAACTTAATTTAATCCCAAACTGACCTCTGGGATGATTCTGAGTAAAAGAATGGTTGAAATTTACCACCTACCCAATTGAATTTGACCTTATCAGCTTGACCATTAGTAAGGTAAAAAAATGTTTGAACTTCATAACAAACTTAGTATTATGCTATAAATTGCTTTAGTTAGCTAGACATGACCAGAAAAGACCTCATTGCCTATAACTTTTGCCATGTAAAGATGAACACCTATGCCAAATTTCTGCATCCTAAGTGCAAAATTGTGGCCAACCATGAACAATGTTGGAAAAATGACATATAGTGACCTAGAATGACCTCTGATGGCAAAATCACATTGCCAAATATCAGTTTTATAGGTGCAAAATTGTGGCCAACAACTTGGAAAATTGGCTAGAAATGTCTACAAATGACCTCAGGTGATCTTGCATGACTATTGAGGTCAAATTCGCATTTCCCATGTCAGTTCCATAGGAGCCAAAGTATTACTGAAAATTGACCAGTAATGACTTCAAGTTACCTTGAATAACCACCCAGGTTGTGGAGTCAGCAGTCACATTATTTAATCAATTTGGGTTTTTTTTTTCTCCTTTAATTTACTTGAGTAATTTATCATCATCCATCTCCAGCTTGCAAGGCCCCTTCAAACTTCACCAGAGCTCCGTTAACCGTACATTTAGGGAACACATTCCCTACAGTTGGTTGCAGACTTCTCTCATGATGCTGGATGAAGGGTTGGACTCTCCCAGTTTGAATTCAGAGTTGTCAGTCTCCTACACTGGTTGCCAACCAGGGCTGAATAGCCCAGTCTGCACTGCTATTTACCGATATGTGGGGTCGAAAGAGATGGATTCATGACTTTCCCAAGGGCATTAGTGTGAAGTGGGTGCAAATTGTCTCAGCCAGTGTTTGAACTCGGTTTGCTGATTCCATCTTCTGTGCTGCTACTGTTAGGCCACACACACACACATCCATATTCAAAAGGTATTGAAAAAAAGAAAAGTCAAATTCATGATTTTTTATAAACTCAAAAGGTATATAAAATATATAATGAATTTGACTGCTTTTTGCTTTGCATGTTTCTGTATTATTTCTTAGGAAAGATTTGGATACTTGTAAGTTTTTATCTGGGAAGGCAGTTACAATAATTCAAAACATTGGATATTTTAGAAACCTTGACTATATGGGGAAAGACTATGAAAATTTGTTCAGTATAATAACATCATTAGGTTGATGAGGACAATGAACAAGATATACAAGTCACGAGTAACAAGTTTGAAGTTACTCTGTGGGAGGTGAAGCAAGCAGTCAAAAACGGAAAGGCACCTGGACCAGATAACATCACCATCGACCTACTCAAAAAAAGCTGGTAAAGTCATCACTAGAAAACTAGTCCATCTATTCAACTTATGTCTCAGAGTAAAGTCCCAGAAGGTTGGAACACTGCAATCATAATGTTGTTATATAAAAAACAGAACCTGAAAGATCTAAACAATCACAGGCCAATAAGCCTGCTCAATTGCATCTGTAAACTTTTTACCAAAGTGATCACCAAAAGGCTAGATGAAAACCAATCATGGGAACATGCTGGCTTCAGAAGAAGCTACTCGACCATTGACCATATCCATTTGGTAAAATGTCAGACACTAAAAGGCTGCTGATGATGAAAATCTACAATACTCTTTTGATATGCATCTTTATTATTATCAACCAAAACTGTCAACATCAACATAGGTTTCTTTAGTTTTTAAGTTGGTCTGGCAGGCTGGCTATTAGCAACTCTCACAGACTTTTGGCAAAAAGTGACATGTGTCGATTAAAACATCTGTAACTTGAAATCTATTAATTGTATTGTAATAATCTTTGGGTTATTAATAGAAGGAAGATTGTAGAAAATTATCAACTAAAAACTATTTCTGTAGACAAACGGGTTTGAAAACATGTTTACATTTGTGAACCGGTGAACTAGTAAAAATTGCATATTTGAGCCCAATATACACGTACATTTTAAAATTCCACCAAAAATATGCTAATTGGCCGATTTCTATAAAAATTTAGGGATGTATTCAATTTTGAAGGAATTTTTGTATGAGAACAGTATTTTGTAAGAAAATAGTATGGAAATATTTTTTTTTTCCAAGTCAACCCCCCCCCCCCCCCCCCATATTTTAATTTTATGAAATCTCAATTAAATCTTTTAGGATTGACACATTTTTGCATTTCTATGAAGGTAATTCCCAAGAGAAACTAAATCTGTTGACATTTTATTTGATCCTGCTGACTGTTTATTTAAAATTGGATCTGAATTTTACAATGTAAGTTTATGCTAAATTGGTTCTTTTATTTGTGTCTGGCAGTGTTCACACTTGTTTTTGAAAATACAGATTTTTTTAGTGATCACCACAACAAAATGTGAGAGAAGTAATTTATTCATTGATCACCACCTTTTTTTCCAATTTTTAATTCATCACCCCAACTCGACATGCTGCCAAAAGATGTTGGTCACGTGACGGTTTCTATTGAGTGACTAACCAGACTTGTTATTATTTTTATTAAAAGGATAATATTTTATTGTAGAATGATGTAGATTGTATCATAATAGAAAAAGAAAATTTTCAAAAATGTATTTTATTATTTTTAAGATCAGTTTTGAAATCTCACTTTTTTATCATTTTTTTTTTTTCTTTCATCTTTTAGACTTATTTTAATGGTGCCAATTGGATTCGTTAAAAGTCAGCTCCAAATCTTCAGTGTTGTTGGGTTTTGGCATGAGATTCAGTGACCTTGAGAAGTCTTTGGGTCGAAACAGAAGACCAAAGGGAGAGAACTCTCTGCAGAGAGTAAGACGTGCAGAAAAAAAGATCTGCTTCTATCTCGACTCCCGGCCTGGCCTTTTCAGAATTTGTACCTGTGTACTTTGTAGACCTTACGAGTTCAGAAGGAGACAAAGGACTTGACGTTCACCTTTATTCCATTCAGAGCAGGTTCAGTGGGAAAGAAATGCGGGATAAGATCCAAATGATTATCACAAAAGAAAGCAGCCATTTCTGAGCTGACACTGAAGCCTGTCAAATTTGCTTCTGAATCAGACCTGCAAATCATCAAGGATACTAACTCTTCTTCCTTGAGCCCATTAAAACAGCTTAATATGCCTTTACTGAGTAATCGCTTTGAGCAGGACTTGAAATTGCCGAAACACAAATCAACCAAGAAGTCATCAAAGAGGGGACGGGATGATGATGATGATGCTGACGTACAGACTTTGTCGCATACAAATCCAGACAATGCTGTTTGCAGGATGGACAGAAATCAGTCTTTGGAAATTGCTTCTAAAACAGAAATAGCATCAACCCCCAAGTCTATTTCCAAGGGCAAAAGAAGGCAGATCTCCTCTGATGTTAAATTTGAATCGGTGCCTGAATTGGTTTCAGACATCATTGACTCTTCAACTCCAAAATCTACCACTAAAAATAAAAATAGATTCTCACCTGACATTGCTTTGAGCCCAGAGCAGTCAACACCTGAATCCTCAAGATTGCATCATTTAACTGGTGGTTTTGTATCACGCTCAAAACGAAGATTTGCCAGTAGTTTTTCTCCAAAACGTCTGGCTCATTCAGCGGGAGCAGAGTCTAGTTTCACCTTCAGTTCAAACAAATCTTTGTTGAATGCCAGTTACAATTCAATCTCCCCTAAAACTAATATCAATAATTCATACACTTCTGAAAAGAACACTAGCTCTGCAGACCCGTTTTCAAACCTGACATACTCCCCTTCAAGTTTGGGAAACAGCAGTTATTTATCAACTCCCAAGACCCCAGAATCAATTAATGACGCAGAAATGCAACAGTGGAAACGCAGACGAGGAATGTCGGATATTGGTCCCCGGAGTTACCAAAGTCTTTCTTGGAGGGATAACGTGCGTGGTTTGTCTGACACACTGCATTCTTCTCTTCTAGAGACGCCACCCTATCCCCGGATGCGGGAACGGCTGTTGGATAATCGTCACCTACTTCCCAGACGATACTCTCACGCATCTGTAGAGAAATACCATTCCTTCCAACACAGGTCCTATCTAGCTAGGAAGCCTGACTGGAAGTCCAGCTTTCTGAATCAGTGTTGGTCCCTTAAGAACAACTTTATTGACTCCCATTGTCACCTGGATTTTTTGTTTGACCGACTGCCATTTGACGGAAGCTTCCAGAAGTATTATCGGAAGAACCTGGATACTTTTCCCAATAATTTTGCTGGTTGTGTGGCAGTATTTTGTGAGCCTAAAAGCTTCACTTCTGAAGGTAGGATTTATATAGAATACAAGAATTCTGTATATTAATGAGAATCATGGAAATGTTGTGGTGTATCCTCTTGCAATTTAGGAACACAGAGTAATTCATATATTTTAATAATACTGAAAATAAAATTTCAAATCATTATTTACAACTTTAAGTGATTGTTTATCCAGTTATGAATTTTATAGTCCTAATGAAAAACAACCTTTATTTTTATTGTATGTAGGTTAGTTTAGACTAGTTTTCTTGTCTTTATTGTTTTATCACAATGTTTCGTCCACGTACCCTCTGGCCTTCCTTGGATTCAATCTGTGTATTGTAAGATAGCTTGTGACTGTAGTCAGTATTTTAATGGAGTTTAAGAAGTAGGTACGAACCAAGAAGCATATTAATATGTGTAAAGTCTCAGCTTGTGGGAGGCGTGCTGAAAGGGAAGATGGACAAAGGAAAAGGACAAAGAACGTTGTGTTCACGGCTCGCACGTGGAAAATAATGATTGAATATTTAGCCTCTGTGTGTGTGTGTGTGTGTGTGTGTGTGTGTATATTATTTCCGCTAGCGCGGTGCATAACTGGAACTCACTTTTGTCATGGCTTAGATAGTGGCAAGGAAGATAATTCTAGGTAGTTATCTCCCTTGTATTTATTGAGTGTGAGTGCAACATAACAATATGTAGTGTGTAAACTGCTAGGATAGAGGACTGAAGGGTAATTTGTTTTGTTACTACATAGCTAGATTTCAAGGTTCATTTAAAAATTCCAATTAAAACTTGAATGTTTTCTATCAGCATTAGCTGTTGTTGAAATTCATGCATAAATACATATAATTGGAATTACAACTTTCCATATCTATTCATTTTCATGGGTGTAGGAGGTGTTTGGGATCATTTAATCATGTTGAGCCGAGTTGTATTTTGTATCTTCTTACAATTTTTAAAAGTAGTTTTTGAACAAATTTCTTCTGGGTATTTTATAATTATCTTTTCTGGTCTTCAAGGTTGGATTTTATAACTTCTTCATTGTCCGCAGTTTATAATTTCATAAAGTTAATATTTTTTTCCTTTAAGGTGTTGTATATGAGTGATAGAGAAGACACCTCTCTTAGCAGATTAACTGATATGGACAATAATAATAATAATAGTTATTTAAAACTGTTTGTACTTAGCACTATTTCTTGTTCCAACTGTTTTGATTATTTATAATTTTGCAGTGTGATTTATTTTCTCATATGAATATAGGGCTGTGGAAGGTGTTGCTTAGTGATACTATGGTCTGGCTTGCCATGGGATGTCACCCAAAGAAAGCGACTGGGTTTGATGATGCTGCAGAGAAGGGCCTCAGAGACTGTATAAAACACCCGAAAGTAGTTGCTGTTGGAGAGATTGGACTGGATTATTCTGGACGGTTAGTATACTTGTGTTTATTATTTTTCTTTATAGGATTAGCTTCCTTTCCACAAGAACCTTGGTCAGCCTTCACTGTTAATAATTTCTTTGTGTATTTTTGGACTCGCCTGAAGAATATAAAGGTGTGTATTTGATGAGGCAGCTTTTAAATCAATTTGATCCTAGACTGCACAATTGCAAGAGAAATATGGAGATTTTGGATAGAGACCAGATACATCAGCCGACCTTTGGCATCAAGGCAGGCAGACATAGGTTATTTTTGGGTCTGGGAATTCTAAAAAAAATTTCCCATGTCTGCCTACCTCAATGTCAAAGGTCGAGGTTCGTCATCTGCTGTGGCTGATGTGGAAGGCTTGAAATACGACAGTATGCTTGACTGCTTAGCCTCACACATTTTTCTATTGTATAGTTATTTGTATACACTCGAACGAACCTGCAAACCTTCCCTAAACCTACGTACCCTTTCAAAATTAAAGTTATACTTTTCTGCAATCATTGCAGCACTGTCAGTCGTGGCAAAAATATCATGCAGGGTTATTTTGGGGGTCTGGGAACACTCAAAAATGTTTCCTATATAAATTAATTGTAATTGCTCCTTTGCTTTATGCCATTTCTGCTTATGAAAGGTTTCACAGGAATGCTCTACTTTTGTACAGCAAGAGAAACCTGTACATAATTCCTGAGGTTTTTACTAGGAGTTGACTGAACTGAGCATTCTTGCCTTTGAATTCACATGTATTCCTTTAGAAAACTTCTGACTTCAAATTAGCAGACCGTCAAATTTTCTGTAATTAAAATCAGGTGAATTTTAAATAGAATGAAAGTAAAAAACATACTTGTAGAATGCCTCGATAATCTTCTTCTGATAAAGTGAATAAATATTGAAATATTTTTAAAAATGAAGCACGCTTTCTTTTTTGTTAATCACTTATTGATTACATACGAGTGTTTTTTGAATTATTATTTTCATTCTTTCAATAAATTATTTCTGCACTTATAATTGCTTGTTTTTGGTTTATAATTCAACTCTTGCACGCTTCAAATCTTTTACTCGAATATAATTCTTTTAGCTTTCTCTTTTTTTAAGTGTTTAAGTGTTTTATTTTATGGAAACAATCTTAACTTTGGTAATGCATGTATATCTTACAAAAAGTTGTCTAAACTGAAAATATTCTGTGATTTTTAAAAAAAAAAAAAAAAAAAAAAAATTTTTTTAATTACTATTATTTTTTACCTACTCTGTTTAGCATATGTTACAAAGCAGCATTTTATGTTGTGCAGATTTATTGAGTCAGCTGAAAGCCAAAAGAAAGTTTTTATTTGCCAAATCAAGATGGCTCTAGCTGTCAAGAAGCCACTGGTGATTCACTGTCGGGATGCACAGGCTGACTGCCTGAAGATTTTGAAGAAGGTAATTTATCCCTCCTCAAGCTGTTTTTGTTTTTTTTTTTTCTTCTCCAACACATTCTGTTCGTTCTCCCTTCCATGCTTATTGTCACCCTTTACTTTTCCTTTCCTTCTACTCATGCCCCATTTCCTCTAAAAATAAAACAATTGAGAATTTTGATTGGACTGCAAGAAAAATAATTTTTTGCCTCTTCATATGTTTATGATACGAAAATGCTTGTCAGACATTTTCCCCCTAAAGTCTGAAATAATTGCAATAACAGTTATAATATTGAATGATGTAATTGAAACTGTCAAAATATGTTTCTTCAGTTTTTGAGTTGCTCTGGCTGGCTATGTATGTATCACGTGTACAGGCCGCATCAGTGGGCTGAAAATTTCAACATTTACTACTTATGTCTGGAAAAAAACGTTTTTTAAAAAAAAAAATGCCCCCTGTAATGTCTCTCAGCTTGTGAGTGACTAGCATTTATAACTTGTTACCAAAAGTGGGTTTGACTGGAAGAAAGCAACACGGAGACAAACGATGTTGACACTAACTCACATGCAGTACTAAAAAACAGCTCCTTAGCACACATGGGCAAACTTTATTTCCTATTACTGCACATGCAAGGGAGATAATTCTAGGTAGTTATCGCCCTTCCCTTGTCTGGCTCATCTGCAACATTACCCCCCTCCTCCCTAAATAGTTTTTTAGTGGGGGTTCAATTTACAATGTAGGTTTGTGCTAAATTGATCCCTTAGTGTCCGCTTGTTTTTTTTTTTGTGGAAAATTTAGACTTTTTTAGTGATCACTGCCCAACAAAAGGCGTGTGAAGTAACTTGTGGAATCTGCTACCAAGATTGAATGACCAATGACATTGACACTCACAAAAGAATTCAGTTTGTTATTTTTATGATTTAGCACATATAGACTCAGCTTAGTGTGGCACATGGAGTCACCATTTTGGGCTACAAGGAGAAATAACTCAAACTTTATCTTCAAGACTTACCCAAGTGGCTGGTATTGAACTTCTATCTCCAGACTCTCTCGATTTCCAAATTTGACACTATTCCAATGCCTGTGTCGGGTAAGTCTTGGATTATCTGCCCCTTATAGCCCAATCTGGCAACCCTGGGCACAAGGACAAATGGAGGTTGGAATATTGTTTTGTCAGTCTTTCACATGCTTGCTAGCTTTGAAAGTCAGCATTTGAAACTTTTCCTGACTTTCCCCCAAGACACACGTACTGACCATTGGTGTTGGTGGGAAATCCACTGCTCTTTCACACCCCAGGCAGGCCATTCTCCCATATATAACTTTTTTACTTCAATTTGCAATGCTAAAATCTTTTTCTCTGTAAATTCAATTGAAGGAATTAATACCTAGGCAAATTGATGGGAACACAAATCCTGTCTACCATATATGCCGGTATATAAGATTGACATTGAATTTAACAAAAAAAACGTGCAAATATTAGTGTCCAATGTGTTATGGCTAGGGGGCCATCTACCAAAACCCAATATGGACAATTATGGGACTTAGTTGAGGTGAGTGGAGCTCCTCCAAATACCCTTGTAAACCATTAGTCTTATAGTCCGTCATACATGGTATATTTCAACAGTTGATTAAAAGATATATGTACTGATTTTCTTGCCTTTTTATCTTTATTTCTTGAATGATTAGTTTTAATAAACCAATAAAGGTGATGAATGAAAATGGATGCTGAATAAACTCTTGATGACGAGGTCAATTCACACTTCTGATGACTTCATAAATTTAGCTGTGAATAAGATATTTGTTTATGTAGAATTAATTACATTGTTTTTCTTCTCTTTGTTTTTCCAATGTTTTTATTGCTTTGCACATTGTAGTAGTTATATATGTGTAAATTCAATTCTTATTTTACATCTTTTTTATTAAATCTCTAGATATATGAAGATAATGGTTATCTATCTAGCCAAGTTTTTCATTAGGCTATTTTTCCCCCCCATCTGAACACGTGGCTTCAGTTTCCAAAAGTGAAACTATTATCTTCCTAGCGGTTAGTCATTACTTGGATCTTTCTTCTAACACCATGAATGTGCCCACCAAAGGACACTCCGGGTGAAATAGGATAATCGATTGTAATATAATTACGTATATAGCAGCATCAATTATAGACTTAAATATAGAATAAAACTATAAGAAACAACACTGGCTGCTGCAGAGTCAAAACTCCACTTCAACTTCTATTCTGACTGAAGATGATTACAACTTTTGTATTCTATATATAATAAATACAAAAATTATAAAAATATTTTTTTTTTTCTATATTTATTTATTAGAATGAAATAAACCCATGTGTATGATAAATTTTCGTTTATATCTAAGACAGCTCAGTCAATAAGACAGCCGGCTATCGTTTACTTGGTCATGAGTTCAAATAATGGTAGGGGAATGGGGATTTTAAATATCGGTTTACACCCCTAATTTTGGTGAGGATTGTTCTCGTTCTTGTTATGGTAGGAAAACCGTCAACTCCTGACTTTGTCCAGGAGTTTGACAAAAAAATTAAATTTCAAGAATTTCTCATTTCTATAATTAAAATAAAATAAAAATTGTTATTCTATATTTGTTTGTTTATTTGTAGTATGTTCCCTCTGATTATCGGATCCACTGTCATTGTTTTACCAAGTCTTTCAAGCTAGCCAAAGAGTGGCTTGATTTTTTCCCTAATCTCTACATTGGCCTTACTCCACTTGTGACTTATACCAGTGCGAAAGAAGTCCATGACACAGCCCGCAACATTCCTCTTGAACGCCTTCTTTTAGAAACCGATGCACCTTATTTTGTTCCCAGATTTGTGAGTATCCATGACATTCTCTCAATTCTTGTTGAAAAATGCTTTTGTTTTAGTGACTGTACCTTCTATTTATACCATGTAGGTATTTTAGATTTTACAAGAATACAATTGTGCTGATTGCTATGAAATTAGATTGTTTTGCAAATCTTCCAAATGGAGAGGGTCTGCCTGTTTTAAAAATCAGCATTTTAAATCCTGGCTTTCATTTGGGTTCAAAAATGTAACTATCTCAGCCTCTGATTGAATTAATTAATCAACCATTACTCTGAATATTAATAAATTATACCTATTGATTTGTGCATTAACACTTTATAGGGCACCTCTAAAAATATTTTAGATATCA